>CM063127.1:1794150-1880172 GCA_031885435.1 Passerculus sandwichensis | reverse complement strand
TTTGGGAATTTTTTGGGAATTTTTGGGGGAATTTTGGGAACCACAATGGGGAAATTTGGGAAGTTTTGGGAACCACAATGGGGAAATTTGGGAATTTTGGGAATTTTTCAGGAATTTTTGGGTGTCTTGGGGAAATTTGGGAATTTTGGGGTTTTGGGGGGAATTTTGGGGAAGCACAATGGGGAATTTTTAGGGAATTTTTAGGGAATTTTTGGGTGTTTTGGGGGAAATTTGGGAATTTTTGGTAGATTTTGGGGGGATTTTGGGGAACCATAATGAGGAAATTTGGGAATTTTTAGGGAATTTTGGGATTTTTAGGGAATTTTGTGGTGTTTTGGGGAAAAATTGGGCATTTTTGGGGTTTTTTGGGGGATTTCTGGGGGATTTTGGGGAACCACAGTGGGGGAATTTGGGAATTTTTGGGGGAATTTTTGGGAACCACAATGGGGAAATTTGGGAACTTTGGGAATTTTTCAGAATTTTTTGGGTGTCTTGGGGAAAATTTGGAAATTTTGGGGGTTTTTGGGGAACCACAATGGGGGAATTTGGGAAAATTGGAAAATTTTCAAATTTTTAGGGAGTTTTGAGGAATTTTTGAGTGTCTTGGGGGAAATTTGGGAATTTTGGGGGTTTTTTGGGGGATTTTGGGGAACCAATATGGGGAATTTTAGGGAATTTTTAGGGAATTTTTAGGAATTTTGGGAATTTTTTGGGAATTTTTTGGTGTCTTGGGGGAAATTTGGGGAATTTGGGGTTTTTGGGGGGATTTTTGGGGAACCACAATGGGGAAATTTGGGATTTTTTAGGTCACTTTTAGGGAATTTTTGGGTGTTTTGGGGAAATTTGGGAATTTTTGGGGAACCACAAGGGGGAAATTTGGGAAAACTTGGAAAATGTGGGAATTTTTCAGGAATTTTGGTGTTTTGGGGGAATTTGGGAATTTTGGGGTTTTTTGGGGAACCACAGTGGGGGAATTTGGGAAAATTTGGGAAATTTGGGAATTTTGGGGGAATTTTTGGAATTTTTTGGGGGAAAATTTGGGATTTTTTGGGGAATTTGGGGGATTTTTGGGGAGGAAATCTGGGGATTTTTGGGGTGGAAATTTGGAATATTTGGGGGATTTGGGGATTTTTTGGGGGGAAATTTGGAATTTTTGGGGAAAATTTGGAATTTTGGGGAAAAAATTTGAGAACTTTTGGGGATTTTGGGGGGGGAATTTTGGGGAAATTTTGGGGAAAATTTGGGAATTTTTGGGGGGGAAATTTGGGAATTTGGGGGGGGAATTTGGGGGATTTTGGGGGGGAATTTGGAGGAAATTTGGGAAGTTTTGGGGTGGAAATTTGGGAATTTTTTATGGGAATTTGGGGGATTTTTGGGGGAAATTTGGGAAGTTTGGGGAATTCTGGGAATTTTTTGGGGGGAAATTTGGGAAGTTTTGGGGTGGAAATTTGAGAATTTTTGGGGAATTTGGGGAATTTTGGGGGAATTTGGGGGAATTATGGGGATTTTTGGGGGAGAATTTTGGGGAAATTTGAGAATTTTGGGGTGGAAATTTGGGAATTTTTGTGGGAATTTGGGGGATTTTTGGGGGGAAATTTGGGAAGTGTTGGGGAATTTTGGGAATTTTTTGGGGGGAAATTTGGAAGTTTTGGGTGGAAATTCGAGAATTTTTGGGGAACTTGGGAATTTGGGGGGAATTTTGGGGGATTTTTGGGGGAGAATTTTTGGGAATTTGGGAATTTTGGGGGGGAAATTTGGGAACTTGGGGAGGGATTTGGGGTATTTTTTGGGGGAGATTTGGAATTTTTGGGGAACTGGGGGATTTTGGGGGGGAATTTGGGAATTTTGGGGATTTTTTGGGGGGAAAATTTGGGAATTGGGGAGAAAAAATTTGGGGATTTTTGGGAATTGGGGGGATTTTTGGGGGGAATTTGGGGAATTTTTTGGGGGGAATTTGGGAATTTTGGGGGATTTTGGGGGAGAAATTGGGAATTTTTGGGGTTTTCTGGGGATTTCTGGGGGATTTTGGGGAACCACAATGGGAAATTTGGGAATTTTTAGGGAATTTTTCATTGATTTGGGAGAAATTTGGGAATTTTTGGGGCTTTTTGGGGAACCACAATGAAGAAATTTGGGATTTTTTTAGGGAAATTTGGGAATTTTGGGGTTTTCTGGGGGGATTTTTGGGGGATTTCTGGGGGATTTTGGGGAACCACAATGGGAGAATTTGGGAAAATTTTGGAACTTTTCGGGAATTTTTGAGTGTCTTGGGGGAAATTTGGGAATTTTGGGGTTTTTTGGGGGATGTTTGGGGAATTTTGGGGAACCACAATGGGGAAATTCGGGGATTTTTAGGGAATTTTGGGAATTTTTTGGGGATTTTTTGGGAACCACAATGGGGAAATGTGGGAAATTTTAGGGAATTTTTGGGTGTTTTGGGAAATCTGGGAATTTTTGGGGTTTTCTGGGGGACTTTGGGAACCACAATGGGGAAATTTGGGAATTTTTAGGGAATTTTGGAATTTTTAGGGAATTTTTGAGTGTCTTGGGGGAAATTTGGGATATTTGGGATTTTTATGGGGGATTTCTGGGGGATTTTGGGAGCCACAATGGGGAAATTTGGGAATTTTTGGGAATTTGGGAATTTTGAGGGAATTTTTGGGTGTTTTGGGGAAATTTGGGAATTTCTGGGGTTTTTTGGGGAATTTTGGGGAACCACAATGGGGAATTTGGGAATTCTTCGGGAATTTCGGGTTTCTTAGGGAAATTTGGAATTTTGGGGTTTTTTGGGGGGATTTTGGGAACTACAATGGAGAAATTTGGGTATTTTTAGGGAATTTTTGGGTGTCTTGGGGGAAATTTGGGAATTTTGGGGTTTTTTGGGCGATTTTTGGGAACCACAATGGGAAAATCTGGGAAATTTGGGAATTTTTGGGAATTTTTTGGGGGAAATTTGGGAATTTTTAGGGATTTTTTCAGGAATTTTTGGTGTCTTGGAGGAAATTTGGGAATTTTTTGGGTTTTGGGGGGAATTTTGGGGAAGCACAATGGGGAATTTTTAGGGAATTTTTAGGGAATTTTTAGGGAATTTTTGGGTGTTTTGGGGGAAAATTTGAAAATTTTTGGGGTTTTTTGGGGGACTTTGGAAACTTTTAGGGAATTTTGGGAATTTTGAGGGAATTTTTGGGTGTTTTGGGGAAAATTTGGGGATTTTTGGGGAATTTTTGGGGGATTTTGTGGAACCACAATGGGGAAAATTCGGGAAATTTGGGAATTTTTAGGGAATTTTTTGGTGTTTGGGGAAATTTGGGAATTTTGGGGTTTTTTTGGGGGGTTTCTGGGGCATTTTGGGGAACCACAATGGGGGAATTTGCGAATTTTTGGGGAATTTTTGGGGGAATTTTTGGGAACCACAATGGGGAAATTTGGGAACTTTGGGAATTATCCGGAATTTTTGGGTTTCTTGGGGGAATTTGGGAATTTTGGGGTTTTTTGGGAACCACAATGGGGGAATTTGGGAAAATCTGGGAAATTTGGAATTTTAGGGAATTTTGGGAAATTTTAGGGAATTTTTGGGTGTCTTGGGGGAAATTTGGGAATATTTGGGGTTTCTGGGGATTCTGGGAAACCACAAGGGGGAAATTTGGGAAAATTTGGGAATTTTTAGGGAATTTTTTGAGTTTTGGGGAAAATTTGGAATTTTTAGGGAATTTTGGGAATTTTTAGGGAATTTTTTGGTGTTTTGGGGGGAATTTGGAATTTTTTGTGAATTTTTGGGGGATTCTGGGGGATTTTGGGGGAACCACAATGGGGAAATTTGGGATTTTTTGGGAATTTTTTTGTGTTTTGGGGGGAATCTGGGAATTTTAGGGGCTTTCTTGGGGATTTGGGGAACCACAAGGGGGAAATTTGGGAAAATTTGGGAATTTAGGGAATTTTTAGGGAATCTTTGGGTTTTTTTGGGGAACCACAATGGGGAAATTCGGGAAATTTGGGAATTTTTTGGGAATTATTGGGTGTCTTGGGGGAAATTTGGGAATTTTGGGGTTTTTTGGGGGATTTTGGGGAACCACAATGGAGAAATTTGAGAAATTTTCAAATTTTTAGGAAATTTTGCGAATTTTTAGGGAATTTTTGGGTGTTTTGAGGGAAATTTGGGGATTTTTGGGGTTTTTTGGGGTTTTTTGGGGAACCACAATGGGGAAATTTGGGAATTCTTCGGGAATTTTTGGGTTTCTTTGGGGAAATTTGGGAATTTTTGGGGTTTTTGGGGAACCATAATGGGAAAATTTAGGAATTTTTAGGGAATTTTGGGAATTTTTCGGGAATTTTTTGGTGTCTTGGGGGAAATTTGGGTTTTTTTCGGGATTTTGGGGAACCACAATGGGGGAAATTTGGGAATTTTTAGGGAATTTTGGAATTTTTCTGGAATTTTTGGGTTTCTGGGAGAAATCTGGGAATTTTTTGGGAACCAAAATGGGGAAATTGGGGAAATTTCAGGGAATTTGGGGAATTTTTGGGAATTTTTGGGTGTCTTGGGGAAAAATTGGGAATTTTTTGGGGATTTTTGGGGGATTTTGGGGAACCACAATGGGGAAATTTGGGAATTTTTGGGGAAATTTGGGAATTTTGGGGGATTTCTGGGGAATTTTGGGAATTTTTAGGGAATTTTTGGGTGTCTTGGGGAAATTTGGGAATATTGGGAGATTTTTATTGATTTTTGGGGGGATATTTGGGGAAAATTTGGGGAATTTTGGGGGATGTTTTGGGGAATTTATTGAGGGATTTTTGGTGATTATTTTGGGGAATTTTAAGAATTTTGGGAGGTTTTGGGTGATTTTTTAGGGAAAGTTTTGGGGTTTTTTTAGGGGGATATTGAAAAAAATTTTGGAATTTATTGAGGGATTTTTGGTGATTTTTTGGTGATTATTTTGGGGAATTTTGGGAATTTTTGGAGGTTTAGGTGATTTTTTTGGGGGATTTTTAGGGATTTGAAGGATTTTTGGGGAGTTTATTGCGAGATTTTCTTGGTGATTATTTTAGGAATTTTGGGTGATTTTTTGGGGGAATTTATGGGGATTTTGGAGACTTCTGTGAGAATTTATTGGGGGAGTTTTAGAGATTTTTTGGGGATTTTTGGGGATTTTTTGGGGAATTTTTGGAATTATTCAGCAGTTTTGGGAGGTGTTTTTAAGAATTTTAGGGATATTTTTGGGGGACTTTTGGGGATTTTGGAGGATTTTTGGGGGGGCATTTTTTGGGGAATTTTGGGAATTTTTTATGAGTTTTGAGGACATTTTTTGAAAATTTTTGGGGGTTTTTGGGGAGGTTTTGGGAAATTTTGGGGAATTATTGGAGGGAAATTTTGAGGGGTTTTTGGGGGATTTTTTGGGGAATTTTGGGGCATTTCTTGGCGTTCTTGGGAATTTTTGGGGGAAGTTCGGGGAAATTTTGGATGATTTTTTTCTCAGGTTTTTAGAGGGTTTTACGGGAATTTCGGGGATTCTGGAGGAGGAGGTTTCCTGAGTTTTATGAGATTATTTAATTGGATTTTTGGGCATATTTTAAATTATTTTTTGGGACGGTTTGGTCGATTTTTGGGGAATATTTTTCTGGTTTTTAGGAATATTTTGGATTGTCTTTGCGCATATTTTTCTCATTTTTAGGAATCTTTAGGTGATTTTTTTGGGAACATTTTATGTAAATTTTTTTTAATATTTGGATGATTTTTGGGAATATTTTTCTTGTTTTTAGGAATATTTTGGATTGTCTTTGGGAATGTTTTTCTCATTTTTCGGGAACATTTTAGGTGAATTTTATTTAGTATTTGGGATGATTTTTGGGGAATATTTTTCTTGTTTTTAGGAATATTTGGGATTGTCTTTGGAAATGTTTTTCTCATTTTTGGGAACATTTTAGGTGGATTTTTTTAATATTTGGGATGATTTTTGGAATATTTTTCTTATTTTTTTACAAATATTTGGGCTGTCTGGCGGGAAATGTTTTTCTGAGAATTTGGAATATTTGGGCTGATTTTTGGGGTCTGTTTTGGGATATTTGCAGGTGCAGGCAGAGATCCAGGGCTGGGATTTGCCGCCGCTCCCGGAGCGCTACCGGAGTATCTGCGCCAGCCTGGGCCTGAGTGAGAGCCAAAAAACCCCCAAAATCTCCCAAAATTATACCAAAAATATCCTCAAATTTCCCCCCAAATTTCTCCCCCAGAATCCCAAATTTCCTCATAAAATCCCCAAATCTTCCCCAAAACTCCCAAATCTTCCCTCAAAACTTGCAAATTTCCTAGATTTGTCTTCAAAATGTCCACCTTTTTCCCCAGAAAACCCCTAATATTTTTCCAAGAATCCCAAATTTCCTTATAAAATCCCCAAATCTTCCCCCAAAACTCGCAAATTTCCTAAATTTTTCTTCAAAATGTCCACTTTTTTCCTCATAAAGTCCCAAATTTCTCCCAGAAAACCCCAAATTTCTCCCAAGAATCCCAAATTTCCTTACAAAATCCCAAATCTTCCCCCAAAACTTGCAAATTTCTGAAATTTCTCTTCAAAATGTCCACCTTTTTCCCCAGAAAACCCTAATATTTTCCAAGAATCCCAAATTTCCTCATAAAATCCCCAAATTTTCTCCTAAATCTTCCCCCAAAACTCACAAATTTCCTAGATTTGTCTTCAAAATGTCCACTTTTTCCCCCATAATCCCAAATATCCTTATAAAATCCCCAAATTTTTCCCCAAAATTCCCATTTTTCCCCAAAATAATTCCCATTTTCCCTCCGCAGCCCCCCACCCGCCCCTGCAGCCTCTCCTGGCCCTGCAGTGCCGTTCCCCGGCGCTGGAGCTCCCGCCCGGGGTCGTTCTGCCCGCGGCCACTGGGCGGCGCCGCTGAATTTACCCCTCAAAAATCCCAAATTTACCCCTAAAATCCAAAACTTCCGGCCAAAATCCCCAAATTTTCAAGGGCCCAAATTTTCTCCCAAATTTGCCAACATTCTTCCCAAAATTCCCACTTTTTTCGCCTCAAAGTCCCAAATTTCTTCTGAAAACCCCAAATTTCTTTCCAAGAATCCCAAATTTCCTTACAAAATCCCCAAATTTTCTCCCAAATCTTCCCCCAAAACTTGCAAATTTCCTAAATTTCTCTTCAAAATGTCCACTTTTCTCCTCATAAAGTCCAAATTTCTCCAGAAAACCCCAAATTCCCCCCAAATTTCTCCCCAAGAATCCCAAATTTCCTTATAAAATCCCCAAATCTTCCCCCAAAACTCGCAAATTTCCTAAATTTTTCTTCAAACTGTCCACTTTTTTCCTCATAAAGTCCCAAATTTCTCCTAAGATTCCGAAGTTTCCTTATAAAATCCCCAAATCTTCCCCCAAAACTCCCAAATCTTCCCCCAAAACTCGCAAATTTCCTAGATTTGTCTTCAAAATGCCACTTTTTTCCCCAGAAGACCCCAAATTTCTCCCGAAGAATCCCAAATATCCTTATAAAATCCCCAAACTTTCCCCCCAAATTCCCCAAAATTCCCATTTTCCCCAAAATAATTCCCATTTTTCCCCATTTTCCCCTCCCCTGCAGCCTCTGCTGGCGCTGGAGCTCCCGCCCGGGGTCGTTCTGCCCCGCGGCCACCGGGCGGCGCCGCTGAATTTACCCCTCAAAAATCCCAAATTTACCCCTAAAATCCAAAATTTCCGGCCAAAATCCTCAAATTTTCTGCCAAAATTCCCACTTGATTCCCCTTAAAGTCCAACTTTTTTCCCCTCAAAGTCCCAAATTTCTCTCAGAAAACCCCACATTTCTCCCTAAGAATCCGAAATTTCCTCATAAAATCCCCAAATTTTCTCCCAAATCTTCCCCCAAAACTCGCAAAATTTCCTAATTTTGTCTTCAAAATGTCCACTTTTCTCCTCATAAAGTCCTGAATTTCTTCCTGAAAACCCCAAATTCCCCCCAAATTTCTCCCCAAGAATCCCAAATTTCCTTATAAAATCCCCAAATCTTCCCCCAAAACTCCCAAATCTTCCCCCAAAACTCCCAAATTTCCTAAATTTCTCTTCAAAATGTCCACTTTTTTCCTCAAAAAGTCCCAAATTTCTCCCAGAAAACCCCAAATTTCTCCCTAAGAATCCCAAATTTCCTTATAAAATCCCAAATTTTCTCCCAAATCTTTCCCAAAACTCGCAAATTTCCTAAATTTGTCTTCAAAATGTCCACTTTTCTCCCCAGAAAACCCCAAATTTCTCCCAAGAACCCCAAATTTCCTTATAAAATCCCCAAATCTTCCCCCAAACTTTAAAATTTCCTGAATTCGTCTTCAAAATGTCCACTTTTCTCCTCATAAAGTCCCAAATTTCTTCCTGAAAACCCCAAATTTCTCCCTAAGAATCTCAATTTTCCTTATAAAACCCCCAAATTTTCCCCCAAATTCCCCCAAAATTCCCATTTTCCCCAAAATAATTCCCATTTTTCCCCATTTTCCCTCCCCTGCAGCCTCTGCTGGCGCTGGAGCTCCCGCCCGGGGTCGTTCTGCCCCGCGGCCACCGGGCGGCGCCGCTGAATTTATCCCTCAAAAATCCCAAATTTACTCCTAAAATCCAAATTTCCGGCCAGAATCCTCAAATTTTCAAGGGCCCAAATTTTCTCCCAAAATTTGGCAATATTCTCCCCAAAATTTGTGCTCTTTTCCCCTCAAAGTCTGGCTTTTTTCCCCGGAAAGTCCCAAATTTATTCCTGAAAAACCCCAAATTCCCCCCAAATTTCTCCCAAGAATCCAAATTTCCTTATAAAATCCTCAAATCTTCCCCCAAAACTCGCACATTTCCTAAATTTGTCTTCAAAATGTCCACTTTTCTCCTCAAAAAGTCCCAAATTTTTCCCGTAAAAATGCCTAGTTTCCCCCCAAATTTCTCCCCCAGAATCCCAAATTTCCTCATAAAATCCCCAAAATTTGCTCCCAAAACTCCCCCAAATTTCCCATTTTCCCCCAAAATTCCGTTTTTTTATAAAAATTTACCAGTGTCGTTCTGCCCCGCGGCCACCGGGCGGCGCTGCTGAGCTCAGTCCCCACATTTACCCCTCAAAAATCCCAAATTTACCCTAAAATCCAAATTTCTGGCCAAAATCCTCAAATTTTCTGCCAAAATTCCCACTTGTTTCCCCTCAAAGTCCCAAATTTCTTCCTGAAAACCCCAAATTTCTTTCCAAGAATCCCAAATTTCCTCATAAAATCCCCAAATTTTCTCCCAAGTCTTCCCCAAAACTCGCAAATTTCCTAGATTTTTTTTCAAAATGTCACTTTTTTCCTCAAAAAGTCCAAATTTCTCGCAGAAAACCCAAATTTCTCCCCAAGAATCCCAAATTTCCTCATAAAATCCCCAAATCTTTTCCCAAACCTTCCCCCAAAACTCGCAAATTTCCTAGATTTTTCTTCAAAATGTCCACTTTTTTCCTCATAAAGTCCTGAATTTCTCCCCAAGAATCCCAAATTTCCTTACAAATCCCCAAATCTCCCCCAAAACTTGCAAATTTCTGAATTTCTCTTCAAAATGTCTACTTTTTTCCCCAGAAAACCCCAAATTTCTCCCAGAAAACCCCAAATTTCTCCCTAAGAATCCAAATTTCCTTATAAAATCCCAAATTTTTCCCCAAAATTCCCCCAAAATTCACATTTTTCCCCAAAATAATTCCCATTTTTCCCATTTTTCCCCATTTTCCCTCCCCAGCCCCTCCCTCCCAGCCCCTTTCCCCCCCTGCAGCCTCTCCTGGCACTGGAGCTCCTCTGCTGGTGACAAACACCAAATTTGCTCTTAAAGTTCACAATTTCTGACCAAAATTACCAAATTTTCAAAGGCCCAAATTTCCCCCCAAATTTTCTCCCAAAAATTGCCAATATTTCCCCAAATTCCCACTTTTTTCCCTCAAAGTCCAACCTTTCTTCCCCCGAAAGTCCCAAATTTCTCCCAGAAAAATCCCAAATTTCCCCCCCAAATTTCTCCCCAAGAATCCCAAGTTTCCTTATAAAGTCCCCAAATCTTCCCCCAAAACTCGCAAATTTCCTAAATTTCTCTTCAAAATGTCCACTTTTTTCCTCAAAAAGTCCCAATATCTCCCAGAAAACCCCAAATTTCTCCCCAAGAATCCAAATTTCCTCATAAAATTCCCCCGAAATTTCTCTCTCTCAGAATCTCCAATTTTTCTTGCGGAATCTCCAAATTTTCGCAAAGAATCCCCAAATTTTCTGAAAAAAAGTCCCAGGGTTCCTGAAAAAACCCAAATTTCTCCCCAAATTTCCTGGTTTTTCTCCTTGAAGGTCCTAAATTTTCCAGGAAAACCCAAATTCTCCCAAGAATCCCAATTTCCTTATAAAATCCCCAAATCTTCCCCAAAACTCCCAAATCTTCCCTAAAACTCGCAAATTTCCTAAATTTCTCTCAAAATGTCCACTTTTTTCCTCAAAGTCCCAAATTTCTCCCAGAAAACCCCAAATTTCACCCCAAGAATCCCAAATTTCCTTACAAAATCCCCAAATCTTCCCCCAAAACTTGCTCATTTCCTAAATTTCTCTTCAAAATGTCCACTTTTCTCCTCAAAAAGTCCCAAATTTCTCTCAGAAAATCCCAAATTTCTCCCCAAGATCCCAAATTTCCTTATAAAATCCCAAATCTTCCCCAAAACTCGCAAATTTCCTAATTTTGTCTTCAAAATGTCCACTTTTTTCCTCATAAAGTCCCAAATTTCTCCCAGAAACCCCACAGTTTCTCCTAAGAATCCGAAATTTCCTCATAAAATCCCCAAATTTTCTCCAAATCTTCCCCAAAACTCGCAAATTTCCTAATTTTGTCTTCAAAATGTCCACTTTTCTCCTCATAAAGTCCCGAATTTCTCCCCAAGAATCCCAAATTTCCTTATAAATCCCCAAATCTTCCCACAAAATTCGCAAATTTCCTAAATTTGTCTTCAAAATGTCCACTTTTTTCCCCAGAAAACCCCAAATTTCTCCCAGGAAAACCCCAAATTTCTCCCTAAGAATCCCAAATTTCCTTATAAAATCCCCAAATCTTCCCCAAAACTCCCAAATCTTCCCCCTAACTTTCAAATTTCCTAGATTTTTCTTCAAAATGTCCACTTTTTCCTCATAAAGTCCCAAATTTCTCCCCAAGAATCCCAAATTTCCTTATAAAATCCCAAATCTTCCCCCAAAACTCGCAAATTTCCTAGATTTTTCTTCAAACTGTCCACTTTTTCCTCAAAAAGTCCCAAATCTCTCCCAGAAAAATTCCAAGTTTCAAGTTTCTCCCCCCAAATTTCTCCCCAAGAATCCAAAATATCCTATAAAACCCCCAAATTTTCCCCCCAAAACTCCCTAAAAGTTCCCATTTTCCCCAAAATTCCGATTTTTTATAAAAATTTCCCAGTGTCGTTCTGCCCCGCGGCCACCGGGCGGCGCTGCTGCGCTCAAACCCCGCTCAATTTACCCCCAAAAATCCCAAATTTACCCTAAAATCCAAAACTTCCGGCCAAAATCACAAATTTTCAAGGGCCCAAATTTTCTCCCCAAATTTGCCAATATTCTCCAAAATTCCACTTTTTTCCCTCTCGAAGTCCAACTTTTTTCCCCCGAAAGTCCCAAATTTCTCCCTGAAAAATCCCAAATTTCCCCCCAAATTTCTCCCCAAGAATCCCAAATTTCCTCATAAAATCCCCAAATCTTCCCCCAAAACTCCCAAATCTTCCCCCAAAACTCGCAAATTTCCAAAATTTCTCTTCAAAATGTCACTTTTTTCCCCAGAAAACCCCAAATTTCTCCTAAGATCCCGAATTTCTTTATAAATCCCAAATCTTCCCCAAAACTCGCAAACTTCCTACATTTCTCTTCAAAATGTCCACTTTTTTCCCCAGAAAGCCCCAAATTTCTCCCCAAGAATCCAAATTTCCTCATAAAATCCCCAAATCTTCTCCCAAACTCGCAAATTTCCTAAATTTGTCTTCAAAATGTCCACTTTTTTTCCTGAAAAAGTCCCAAATTTCTCCCAGAAAACCCCAAATTTCTCCCCAAGAATCCCAAATTTCCTTATAAAATCCCCCAAACTTCCCCCAAATTCCCGAAAATTCCCATTTTTCCCAAAATAATTCCCATTTTTCCCCATTTTCCCCTCCCCAGCCCCTTTCCCCCCCTTCAGCGTCTTCCAGCCGGTGTCGTTCTCCCCCGCGGCCACCGGGCGGCGCTGCTGAGACTCAGTCCCCACATTTACCCCTCAAAATCCCAAATTTACCCCTAAAATCCAAAATCTCTGGCTAAAATCCTCAAATTTTCTGCCAAAATTCCCACTTGTTTCCCTCAAAGTCCAACTTTTTTCCCCTGAAAGTCCCAAATTTGCCCCAAATTTCTCTCAAGAATCCCAAATTTCCTCATAAATCCCCAAATTTTCTCCCAAACTTCCCCCAAATCTCGCAAATTTCCTAGATTTGTGTTCAAAATGTCCACCTTTTTCCCCAGAAAACCCCTAATATTTTTCCAAGAATCCCAAATTCCTCATAAAATCCCAAATTTTCTCCAAACTTCCCCCAAAACTCGCAAATTTCCTAAATTTCTCTTCAAAATGTCCACTTTTTTCCTGAAAAAGTCCTAAATTTGTCCCTGAAAAATCCCAAATTTCCCCAAATTTCTCCCCCAGAATCCCAAATTTCCTTATAAATCCCCAAATTTTTTCCCCAAAACTCCCCCAAAATTCCCATTTTTCCCCCAAAATTCCGATTTTTTATTAAAATTTCCCAGTGTCGTTCTGCCCCGCGGCCACCGGGCGGCGCTGCTGAGCTCAATCCACGCTCAATTTACCCCACAAAAATCCCAAATTTACCCCTAAATTCCAAAACTTCTGGCCAAAATCCCCAAATTTTCAAGCGTCCAAATTCTCTCCCAAAATTTGCCAATATTCTCCCAAAATCCCCACTTTTTTCCCCCTCAAAGTTCCAACTTTTTTCCCCTGAAAGTCCCAAATTTCTCCCTGAAAAATCCCAAATTCCCCCCCCCAAATTTCTCCCTAAGAATCCCAAATTTCCTCATAAAATCCCCAAATCTTCCCCAAAAACTCCCAAATTTCCTAAATTTCTCTTCAAAATGACCACTTTTTTTCCCCAGAAAACCCCAAATTTCTCCCCAAGAATCCCAAATTTCCTCATGAAATCCCAAATCTCCCCAAAACTCGCAAATTTCTAAATTTGTCTTCAAAATGTCCACTTTTTTCCTCATAAAGTCCCCAAATTTCTCCCCAAGAATCCCAAGTTTCCTTATAAAATCCCCAAATCTTCCCCAAAACTCGCAAATTTCCTAAATTTCTCTTCAAAATGTCCACTTTTTTCCTCATAAAGTCCCAAATTTCTCCCTGAAAACCCCAAATTTCTCCCCAAGAATCCCAAATTTCCTCATAAAATCCCCAAATCTTCCCCTAAATTTTGCAAATTTCCGAAATTTGTGTTCAAAATTCCACTTTTTTCCTCAAAAAGTCCTGAATTTGTCCCTGAAAAACCCCAAATTCCCCCCAAATTTCTCCCCAAGAATCCCAAAATTCCTCATAAAATCCCCAAATTTAACCCCATAACTCCCCCAAAGTTCCCATTTTCCCCCAAAATTCCGATTTTTTATTAAAATTTCCCAGTGTCGTTCTGCCCCGCGGCCACCGGGCGGCGCTGCTGAGCTCAATCCCCACATTTACCCCTCAGAAATCCCAAATTTACCCCTAAAATCCAAAATTTCCGGCCAAAATCCTCAAATTTTCTGCCAAAATTCCCACTTGATTCCCCTCAAAGTTCCAACTTTTTCCCCCTCAAAGTCCCAAATTTGTTTCCAAGAACCCCAAATTTCCTTATAAAATCCCCAAATTTTCTCCCCAGTCTTTCCCCAAAACTCGCAAATTTCCTAAATTTGTGTTCAAAATGTCCACCTTTTTCCCCAGAAAACCCCTAATTTCTTTCCAAGAATCCCAATTTCCTCATAAAATCCCCAAATTTTCTCCCAAATCTTCCCCCAAAACTCGCAAATTTCCTAAATTTTTCTTCAAAATGTCCACTTTTTTCCCCAGAAGACCCCAAATTTCTCCCCAAGAATCCCAAATTTCCTCATAAAATCCCCAAATCTTTCCCCAAAACTCGCAAATTTCCTAAATTTCTCTTCAAAATGTCCACTTTTTTCCTCATAAAGTCCCAAATTTCTCCCCAAGAATCCCAAGTTTCCTTATAAAATCCCCAAATCTTCACCCAAAACTTGCAAATTTCCTAGATTTTTTTTCAAATTGTCCACTTTTTTCCTCATAAAGTCCCAAATTTCTCCCAGAAAACCCCAAATTTCTCCCCAAGAATCCCAAATTTCCTCATAAAATCCCCAAATTTAACCCCATAACTGCCCCAAAGTTCCCATTTTCCCCCAAAATTCCGATTTTTTATTAAAATTTCCCAGTGTCGTTCTGCCCCGCGGCCACCGGGCGGCGCTGCTGCGCTCAATCCACGCTCAATTTACCCCACAAAATTCCCAAATTTACCCCTAAAATCCAAAACTTCTGGCCAAAATCCCCAAATTTTCAAGGTCCCAAATTTTTTCCCAAAAATTGGCAATATTCTCCCCAAAATTCCCACTTTTTTCCCCCAAACGTCCCAAATTTCTCCCTGAAAAATCCCAAGTTTCCCTCCAAATTTCTCCCCAAGAATCCCAAATTTCCTCATAAAATCCCCAAATCTTCCCCCAAAACTCGCAAATTTCCTAGATTTTTCTTCAGAAAGTCCACTTTTTTCCCCTCAAAGTACCAAATTTCTCCCAGAAAACCCCAAGTTCCTCCCCAAGAATCCCAAATTTCCTTATAAAATCCCCAAATCTTCCCCCAAAACTCGCACATTTCCTAAATTTCTCTTCAAACTGGCCACTTTTTTCCCAGAAAACCCCAAATTTCTCCCCAAGAATCCCAAATTTCCTCATAAAACCCCCAAACTTTCCCCAAAATTCCCCCAAAATTCCCATTTTTCCCAAAATAATTCCCCATTTTTCCCCATTTTTCCCCATTTCCCCTCCCCAGCCCCTTTCCCCCCCTGCAGCCTCTGCTGGCGCTGGAGCTCCCTGCTGGTGAAAAACACCAAATTTGCTCTTAAAGTTCACAATTTCTGGCCAAAACCCCCAAATTTTCAAAGGCCCAAATTTCCCCCCAAATTCTCTCCCAAAAATTGCCAATGTTTCCCCCAAAATTCCCACTTTTTTCCCCTCAAAGTCCCAAATTTCTCGCTGAAAAATCCCAAATTTCCCCCCCCAAATTTCTCCCCAAGAATCCCAAATTTCCTCATAAAATCCCCAAATCTTCCCCCAAAACCCCAAATCTTCCCCTAAAACTCGCAAATTTCCTAAATTTGTCTTCAAAATGTCCACTTTTTTCCCCAGAAAACCCCAAATTTCTCCCTAAGAATCCCGAATTTCTTTATAAAATCCCCAAATCTTCCCCAAAACCTGCAAACTTCCTACATTTCTCTTCAAAATGTCCACTTTTCTCCTCATAAAGTCCCAAATTTCTCCCAGAAAACCCCACATTTCTCCCTAAGAATCCGAAATTTCCTTATAAAATCCCCAAGTTTTCCCCAAAATTCCCCCAAAATTCCCATTTTTCCCAAAACAATTCCCATTTTTCCCCATTTTCCCTCCCCAGCCCCTTTCCCTGCTCTGCAGCCTCTGCTGGCGCTGGAGCTCCCTGCTGGTGACAAACACCAAATTTGCTCCTAAAGTTCACAATTTCTGGCCAAAATCCCCACATTTTCAAAGGCCCAAATTTTCCCCCAAAAATTGCCAATATTCTCCCCAAAATTCGTGCTCTTTTCCCCTCAAAGTCCGGCTTTTTCCCCCGAAAGTCCCAAATTTATTCCTGAAAAACACAAATTTCCCCACAAATTTCCTTATAAAATCCCCCAAATTTTCCCCCGGAACTCCCAAATTTCTTCCTGAAAACCCCAAATTTCCCCCCCAAATTTCTTTCCAAGAACCCCAAATTTCCTTACAAAATCCCCAAATTTTCTCCCAAACCTTCCCCCAAAACTCACAAATTTCCTAAATTTGTCTTCAAAATGTCCACTTTTTTCCTGAAAAAGTCCCAAATTTGTCCCTGGAAAACCCCAAATTCCCCCCAAATTTCTCCCCATGAATCCCAAATTTCCTTATAAAATCCCCAAATCTTCTCCCAAAACTCGCAAATTTCCTAAATTTGTCTCCATAATGTCCACTTTTTTCCTCATAAAGTCCCAAATTTCTCCCAGAAAGCCCCAAATTTCTCCCCAAGAACCCCAAATTTCCTTATAAAATCCCCAAATTTTCTCCCAAATCTTCCCCCAAAACTCACAACTTTCCTAAATTTCTCTTCAAAATGTCCACTTTTTTCCTCATAAAGTCCCAAATTTCTCTCAGAAAATCCCAAATTTCTCCCCAAGAATCCCAAATTTCCTTATAAAATCCCCAAATCTTCCCCCAAAACTCCCAAATTTCCTAAATTTCTCTTCAAAATGTCCACTTTTTTCCCCAGAAAACCCCAAATTTCTCCCCAAGAATCCCAAATTTCCTCATAAAATCCCCAAATCTTCACCCAAAACTCGCAAATTTCCTAGATTTTTTTTCAAATTGTCCACTTTTTTCCTCATAAAGTCCCAAATTTCTCCCAGAAAACCCCAAATTTCTCCCTAAGAATCCCAAATTTCCTCATAAAATCCCCAAATTTGCCCCCAAAACTCCCCCAAAGTTCCCATTTTCCCCCAAAATTCCGATTTTTTATTAAAATTTCCCAGTGTCGTTCTGCCCCGCGGCCACCGGGCGGCGCTGCTGAGCTCAATCCACGCTAAACTTACCCTTCAAAAATCCCAAATTTAACCCTAAAATCCAAAACTTCTGGCCAAAATCCCCAAATTTTCAAGGGCCCAAATTTTCTCCCCAAATTTGCCAATATTCTCCCCAAAATTCCCACTTTTTTCCCCTCAAAGTCCGGCTTTTTCCCCCAAAAGTCCCAAATTTATTCCTGAAAACCCCAAATTTCTCCCCAAGAATCCCAAATTTCCTCATAAAATCCCCAAATTTTCCCCCAAAACTCTCAAATCTTCCCCCAAAACTTGTAAATTTCCTAAATTTCTCTTCAAACTGGCCACTTTTTTCCTCATAAAGTCCCAAATTTCTCCCCAAGAATCCCAAATTTCCTTATAAAACCTCCAAACTTTCCCCAAAATTCCCCCAAGATTCCCATTTTTCCCAAAATAATTCCCCATTTTTCCCCATTTTTCCCCATTTCCCCTCCCCAGCCCCTTTCCCCCCCTGCAGCCTCTGCTGGCGCTGGAGCTCCCTGCTGGTGAAAAACACCAAATTTGCTCTTAAAGTTCACAATTTCTGGCCAAAACCCCCAAATTTTCAAAGGCCCAAATTTCCCCCCAAATTCTCTCCCAAAAATTGCCAATGTTTCCCCCAAAATTCCCACTTTTTTCCCCTCAAAGTCCCAAATTTCTCGCTGAAAAATCCCAAATTTCCCCCCCCAAATTTCTCCCCAAGAATCCCAAATTTCCTTATAAAATCCCCAAATCTTCCCCCAAACCTCCCAAATCATCCCCCAAAACTCGCAAATTTCCTAAATTTGTCTTCAAAATGTCCACTTTTTTCCCCAGAAACCCCAAATTTCTCCCCAAGAATCCCAAATTTCCTCATAAAATCCCCAAATTTTCTCCCAAACCTTCCCCCAAAACTCTCAAATTTCCTAAATTTCTCTTCAAAATGGCCGCTTTTTTCCTCATAAAGTCCTGAATTTCTCCCAGAAAACGCCAAATTTCTCCTTAAGAATCCCGAATTTCCTTATAAAATCCCCAAATCTTCCCCAAAAACTCGCAAATTTCCTGAATTTCTCTTCAAAATGTCCACTTTTTTCCCCCAGAAAGCCCCAAATTTCTCCCCAAGAATCCCAAATTTCCTTATAAAATCCCCAAATCTTCCCCCAAAACTCCCAAATCTTCCCCCAAAACTTGCAAATTTCCTAAATTTCTCTTCAAAATGTCCACTTTTTTCCCCAGAAAACCCCAAATTTCTCCCAGAAAACCCCAAATTCCCCCCAAATTTCTCCCCAAGAATCCCAAATTTCCTTATAAAACCCCCAAACTGTCCCCCCAAATTCCCCCAAAATTCCCATTTTTCCCCAAAATAATTCCCATTTTTCCCCGAATTTCCCTCCGAGCCGCTGAATTTACCCCTCAAATATCCCAAATTTACCCCTAAAATCCAAAATTCCTGGCCAAAATCCTCAAATTTTCTGCCAAAATTCCCACTTGATTCCCCTCAAAGTCCAACTTTTTTCGCCTCAAAGTCCCAAATTTCTTTCCAAGAATCCCAAATTTCCTTATAAAATCCCCAAATCTTCCCCCAAGTCTTTCCCCAAAACTCGCAAATTTCCTAAATTTCTCTTCAAAATGTCCACCTTTTTCCCCAAAAAACCCCTAGTATTTTTCCAAGAATCCCAAATTTCCTCATAAAATCCCCAAATTTTCTACCAAATCTTCCCCCAAAACTCACAAATTTCCTAGATTTGTCTTCAAAATGTCCACTTTTTCCCCAAGAATCCCAAATTTCCTTATACAATCCCCAAATTTTTCCCCAAAATTCCCCCAAAATTCCCATTTTCCCCAAAATAATTCCCATTTTTCCCCAAAATAATTCCCATTTTTCCCCATTTTCCCTCCGCAGCCCCCCACCCGCCCCTGCAGCCTCTCCTGGCCCTGCAGTGCCGTTCCCCGGCGCTGGAGCTCCCGCCCGGTGTCGTTCTGCCCCGCGGCCACGGGGCGGCGCCGCTGAATTTACCCCTCAGAAATCCCAAATTTACCCCTAAAATCCAAAACTTCTGGCCAAAATCCCCAAATTTTCAAGGCCCCAAATTTTCTCCCAAAATTTGCCAATATTCTCCCCAAAATTCCCACTTTTTTCCCCTCAAATTCCAACTTTTTCCCCCTGAAAGTCCCAAATTTCTCCCTGAAAACCCCAAATTCCCCCCAAATTTCTCCCCAAGAATCCCAAATTTCCTCATAAAATCCCCAAGTCTTCCCCTAAAACTTTCAAATTTCCTAAATTTCTCTTCAAAATGGCCGCTTTTTTCTCATAAAGTCCTGAATTTCTTCCTGAGAACCCCAAATTCCCCCCAAATTTCTCCCCAAGAATCCCAAATATCCTTCTAAAATCCCCAAATTTTCCCCCCAAATTCCCCCAAAATTCCCATTTTCCCCAAAATAATTCCCATTTTTCCCCATTTTTCCCTCCGCAGCCCCTCACCCGCCCCTGCAGCAGCTGCTGGCCCTGCAGTGCCGTTCCCCGGCGCTGGAGCTCCCGCCCGGTGTCGTTCTGCCCCGCGGCCACTGGGCGGCGCTGCTGCGGGCGCTGCGGCTGCAGGAGGCGCTGCGGGAGCTGCGGCTGCCCAGGGCCCGCCTGGAGCCGGGGGCAATGCGGGAGCTGGCGGCCACCCTGGGCACCCTGCCCGGCCTGGCACGGCTGGCACTGCCCGGGGCGGGCATCGGGGAGCTGGGGATCCGCAGCCTCTGCCAGGCTGGGGCCGCTCTGCAGGTGAGTGTGTGAAAATTCCGTGAAAATCACCCCAAAAATGGCAAAAATAGCCCCAAAAATAGCCCCAAAAATCCCCCCAAAAATGGCAAAAATCCCCCCAAAAATAGCAAAAAATCCCCTCAAAAATTGAGAGAAAATCCCTGGAAAATCCCTAAAAGCCCTGGGCACCCTGCCCGGCCTGGCACGGCTGGCACTGCCCGGGGCAAACATCGGGGAGCTGGGGATCCGCAGCCTCTGCCAGGCTGGGGCCACTCTGCAGGTGAGTGTGTGAAAATTCCATGAAAATCACCCCAAAAATGGCAAAAATAGCCCCAAAAATGGGCTCAAAAATGGCAAAAATCCGCCCAAAAATGGCCCCAGAAATTGAGAGAAAATCCCTGAAAGGCCTGGGCACCCTGCCCGGCCTGGCACGGCTGGCACTGCCCAGCGCCACCATCGGGGCACAGGGGATCCGCAGCCTCTGCCAGGCTGGGGCCGCTCTGCAGGTGAGTGACGGAAAATTCCACCAAAATCACCCCAAAAATGGCAAAAATAGCCCCAAAAATGGCAAAAATGACCCCAAAAATGGCAAAAATGACCGCAAAAATGGCCCCAAAAATCCCCTCAAAAAATGAGAGAAAATGCCAGGAAAGTTCCCCAAAACTCCCGGAAAAAAACCCAAAAAATGAAGGAAAAATCCCAAATTTGTCACTCAGGGGTCACTCAGGGTCACTCAGTGGTCAGTGGTCACTCAGGGGTCTGTGGTCAGTAGTCAGTGGTCACTCATTGGTCACTCAGTGGTCACTCATTGGTCACTCATTGGTCATTCATTGGTCACTCAGTGGTCACTCATTGGTCACTCAGTGGTCACTCAGTGGTCACTCAGTGGTCACTCAGTGGTCACTCAGTGGTCACTCAGTGGTCACTCATTGGTCACTCATTGGTCACTCAGTGGTCACTCAGTGGTCACTCAGGGTCACTCAGTGGTCACTCATTGGTCACTCATTGGTCACTCAGGGTCACTCAGTGGTCACTCAGTGGTCACTCAGTGGTCACTCAGTGGTCACTCAGTGGTCACTCAGTGGTCACTCAGTGGTCAGTGGTCACTCAGTGGTCACTCAGTGGTCACTCAGGGTCACTCATTGGTCACTCAGTGGTCACTCAGGGTCACTCATTGGTCACTCAGTGGTCACTCAGTGGTCACTCAGTGGTCACTCAATGGTCACTCATTGGTCACTCATTGGTCACTCATTGGTCACTCAGAGGTCACTCAGTGGTCACTCAGGGGTCACTCGAGGTCACTCATTGGTCACTCAATGGTCACTCAGTGGTCACTCATTGGTCACTCAGTGGTCACTCAGTGGTCACTCAGTGGTCACTCATTGGTCACTCGGGGTCACTCAGTGGTCACTCAGTGGTCACTCAGTGGTCACTCAGGGTCACTCATTGGTCACTCAGTGGTCACTCAGGGTCACTCAGGGTCACTCATGGTCACTCAATGGTCACTCAGTGGTCACTCATTGGTCACTCAGTGGTCACTCAGTGGTCACTCAGTGGTCACTCATTGGTCACTCAGTGGTCACTCATTGGTCACTCATTGGTCACTCATTGGTCACTCAGTGGTCACTCAGTGGTCACTCATTGGTCACTCATTGGTCACTCAGAGGTCACTCAGTGGTCACTCATTGGTCACTCGGGGTCACTCAGTGGTCACTCAGTGGTCACTCAGTGGTCACTCATTGGTCACTCAGTGGTCACTCAGTGGTCACTCAGTGGTCACTCATTGGTCACTCAGGGTCACTCATTGGTCACTCAGTGGTCACTGGGGTCACTCAGTGGTCACTCAGTGGTCACTCAGTGGTCACTCAGTGGTCAGTCAGTGGTCACTCAGTGGTCACTCAGTGGTCACTCATTGGTCACTCAGGGTCACTCAGTGGTCACTCATTGGTCACTCAGTGGTCACTCAGGGTCACTCAGTGGTCACTCAGTGGTCACTCATTGGTCACTCAGGGTCACTCAGTGGTCACTCAGTGGTCACTCAGTGGTCACTCAGGGTCACTCAGTGGTCACTCAGTGGTCACTCAGTGGTCACTCATTGGTCACTCATTGGTCACTCATTGGTCACTCAGGGTCACTCAGGGTCACTCAGGGTCACTCAGGGTCACTCAGGGTCACTCATTGGTCACTCATTGGTCACTCAGGGTCACTCTCTGGTCACTCAGTGGTCACTCAGTGGTCACTCAGTGGTCACTCAGTGGTCACTCATTGGTCACTCAGGGTCACTCAGTGGTCACTCAGTGGTCACTCAGTGGTCACTCATTGGTCACTCAGTGGTCACTCAGGGTCACTCAGTGGTCACTCATTGGTCACTCATTGGTCACTCAGTGGTCACTCAGTGGTCACTCAGTGGTCACTCATTGGTCACTCAGTGGTCACTCATTGGTCACTCATTGGTCACTCAGTGGTCACTCAGTGGTCACTCAGTGGTCACTCAGTGGTCACTCATTGGTCACTCATTGGTCACTCAGCGGTCACTCAATGGTCACTCAGTGGTCACTCATTGGTCACTCAGTGGTCACTCAGTGGTCACTCATTGGTCACTCAGTGGTCACTCAGTGGTCACTCAGTGGTCACTCAGTGGTCACTCATTGGTCACTCATTGGTCACTCAGTGGTCACTCAGTGGTCACTCAGTGGTCACTCAGGGTCACTCAGTGGTCACTCATTGGTCACTCAGTGGTCACTCATTGGTCACTCAGTGGTCACTCAGTGGTCACTCATTGGTCACTCATTGGTCACTCAGTGGTCACTCATTGGTCACTCAGTGGTCACTCAGGGTCACTCAGTGGTCACTCAGGGTCACTCAATGGTCACTCATTGGTCACTCAGTGGTCACTCAGTGGTCACTCATTGGTCACTCAGTGGTCACTCAGTGGTCACTCATTGGTCACTCATTGGTCACTCAGTGGTCACTCAGTGGTCACTCATTGGTCACTCATTGGTCACTCATTGGTCACTCAGTGGTCACTCAGTGGTCACTCAGGGTCACTCACTGGTCACTCAGTGGTCACTCAGGGTCACTCAGTGGTCACTCAGTGGTCACTCATTGGTCACTCCTTGGTCACTCAGTGGTCACTCAGTGGTCACTCATTGGTCACTCAGTGGTCACTCATTGGTCACTCATTGGTCACTCATTGGTCACTCAGGGTCACTCAGGGTCACTCAATGGTCACTCAGTGGTCACTCAGTGGTCACTCATTGGTCACTCCTTGGTCACTCAGTGGTCACTCATTGGTCATTCAGCGGTCACTCATTGGTCACTCATTGGTCACTCACTGGTCACTCAGTGGTCACTCAGGGTCACTCATTGGTCACTCATTGGTCACTCATTGGTCACTCAGGGTCACTCATTGGTCACTCAGTGGTCACTCATTGGTCACTCATTGGTCACTCAGTGGTCACTCAGTGGTCACTCAGTGGTCACTCAATGGTCACTCAGGGTCACTCATGGTCACTCATTGGTCACTCATTGGTCACTCAGTGGTCACTCAGTGGTCACTCAGTGGTCACTCATTGGTCACTCAGTGGTCACTCAATGGTCACTCAGGGTCACTCAGGGTCACTCAGTGGTCACTCATTGGTCACTCAGTGGTCACTCAGTGGTCACTCAGTGGTCACTCATTGGTCACTCATTGGTCACTCAGTGGTCACTCAATGGTCACTCATTGGTCACTCAGTGGTCACTCAGTGGTCACTCAGGGTCACTCAGTGGTCACTCATTGGTCACTCAGTGGTCACTCAATGGTCACTCATTGGTCACTCAGTGGTCACTCAATGGTCACTCAGGGTCACTCATTGGTCACTCAGTGGTCACTCATTGGTCACTCAGTGGTCACTCAGGGTCACTCATTGGTCACTCAGTGGTCACTCAGTGGTCACTCAGTGGTCACTCAGTGGTCACTCAGGGTCACTCAGTGGTCACTCAGTGGTCACTCATTGGTCACTCAATGGTCACTCATTGGTCACTCAGTGGTCACTCATTGGTCACTCAGTGGTCACTCAGGGTCACTCAGTGGTCACTCAGTGGTCACTCAGTGGTCACTCAGTGGTCACTCAGTGGTCACTCATTGGTCACTCATTGGTCACTCAGTGGTCACTCATTGGTCACTCAGTGGTCACTCATGGTCAGTGGTCACTCAGGGTCACTCAGTGGTCACTCACTGGTCAGTGGTCACTCATTGGTCACTCATTGGTCACTCTCTGGTCACTCAGTGGTCACTCAGTGGTCACTCAGTGGTCACTCATTGGTCACTCAGGGTCACTCAGTGGTCACTCATTGGTCACTCAGTGGTCACTCAGTGGTCACTCATTGGTCACTCAATGGTCACTCAGGGTCACTCAGGGTCACTCAGGGTCACTCAGGGTCACTCAGTGGTCACTCATTGGTCACTCAGGGTCACTCTCTGGTCACTCAGTGGTCACTCAGTGGTCACTCATTGGTCACTCAGTGGTCACTCATTGGTCACTCAGTGGTCACTCAATGGTCACTCAGTGGTCAGTGGTCACTCAGGGTCACTCATTGGTCACTCAGTGGTCACTCAGTGGTCACTCATTGGTCACTCAGGGTCACTCAGTGGTCACTCATTGGTCACTCAGTGGTAACTCGGTGGTCACTCATTGGTCACTCATTGGTCACTCAGTGGTCACTCAGTGGTCACTCATTGGTCACTCATTGGTCACTCAGTGGTCACTCAGTGGTCACTCATTGGTCACTCAGTGGTCACTCAGTGGTCACTCATTGGTCACTCAGGGTCACTCAGTGGTCACTCATTGGTCACTCAGTGGTAACTCGGTGGTCACTCATTGGTCACTCATTGGTCACTCAGTGGTGACTCGGTGGTCACTCATTGGTCACTCATTGGTCACTCAGTGGTCACTCAGTGGTCACTCATTGGTCACTCAGTGGTCACTCAGTGGTCACTCATTGGTCACTCAGTGGTCACTCAGGGGTCACTCAGTGGTCACTCAGTGGTCACTCAGTGGTCACTCAGGGTCACTCAGTGGTCACTCATTGGTCACTCATTGGTCACTCATTGGTCACTCACTGGTCACTCATTGGTCACTCAGGGTCACTCAGTGGTCACTCAGTGGTCACTCATTGGTCACTCAATGGTCACTCAGTGGTCACTCATTGGTCACTCAGGGTCACTCAGTGGTCACTCAGTGGTCACTCATTGGTCACTCAATGGTCACTCAGTGGTCACTCAGTGGTCACTCATTGGTCACTCAGTGGTCACTCAGGGTCACTCATGGGTCACTCATTGGTCACTCAGTGGTCACTGTGGTCACTCAGTGGTCACTCAGTGGTCACTCAGTGGTCACTCAGGGTCACTCAGTGGTCACTCAGGGTCACTCAGTGGTCACTCATGGTCAGTGGTCACTCTCTGGTCACTCTCTGGTCACTCAGTGGTCACTCTCAGTCCCTGCAGGTTCTCGATCTCTCGCTGACCCCTCTGGGCGGCTCCGCTCTCTCTGCTCTGTCGGCGCTGCTGTCCCTCTGTCCGGCCCTGGGCACCCTGAGACTGCAGGGCTGCGGCATCACCGAGCCCCCGACCGTCCCCGGTGAGGATTTGGGGTGAAAAACGGGGATTTTGGGAAAAAATTGGGAAAAAATTGGGAAATTTTGGGAAAAAAAAATGGAATTTTTGGGGTGAAAAATGGGATTTTTGGGAGGACTTCATTGGGATTGGTCACTCTGAATGTCCAGGGTGCATCCATGTCCAGGCACCCATCCCGGGTGAGGAATTTGGGGTGAAAAATGGAAATTTTGGGAAAAAAATAGGAAAAAAAATCAAATTTTCGCATTAAAAAATGGAATTTTTGGGTTAAAAATGGGATTTTTATTGGGATTTTATTGGGATTGGTCACTCTGAAACTGCAGGGCTGCGGGATCGCAGAGCCCCTCACCATCCCGGGTGAGGATTTGGGGTGAAAAATGGAAATTTTGGGAAAAAATTGGGGGAAAAAATCAATTTTTTGGGAAAAAGATGGAATTTTTCAGGTAAAAATTGGGATTTTGGGGAGGATTTCATTGGGATTGGTCACTCTGGATGTCCAGGGTGCAGCCATGTCCAGGCACCCATCCCGGGTGAGGATTTGGGGTGAAAAATGGAAATTTTGGAAAAAAATGGGGAAAAATTGGGAATTTTTGGGAAAAAAATTTGAATTTTTGGGGTAAAAAATGGGATTTTTATTGGGATTTTAATGGGATTGGTGACTCTGAAACTGCAGGGCTGCGGGATCGCAGAGCCCCTCTCCATCCCCAGTGAGGAAAAATTGGAATTTGGGGTGAAAAATGGGGATTTTGGGAAAAAAATGGGGAAAAAAATCAATTTTTTGGGAAAAAGATGGAATTTTTAGGGTGAAAAATGGGATTTTTATTGGGATTTTATTGGGATCGGTGACTCTGGGGTCACTCTGGATGTCCAGGGCTGTGGGGTCAGGGAGGCTTCCCCATCCCGGGTGAGAATTTGGGGTGAAAAATGGAAATTTTGGGAAAAAATTGGGGGAAAAAATCAAAATTTTGGGGAAAAAGATGGAATTTTTAGGGTAAAAATTGGAATTTTTGGGAGGATTTCATTGGGATTGGTCACTCTGAATGTCCAGGGTGCAGCCATGTCCAGGCACCCATCCCAGGTGAGGAATTTGGGGTGAAAAATGGGGATTTTGGGAAAAAAATTGGGAAAAAAAATCAAATTTTTGAGTAAAAAATGGAATTTTTGGGGTAAAAAATGGGATTTTTATTGGGATTTTAATGGGATTGGTCACTCTGAAACTGCAGGGCTGCGGCATCACCGAGCCCCTCACCATCCCGGGTGAGGAATTTGGGGTGAAAAATGGGAATTTTGGGAAAAAATTGGGAAAAAAATCAATTTTTTGGGAAAAAGATGGAATTTTTGGGGTAAAAATTGGAATTTTTGGGAGGATTTCATTGGGATTGGTCACTCTGAATGTCCAGGGTGCAGCCATGTCCAGGCACCCATCCCAGGTGAGAAATTTGGGGTGAAAAATGGGGATTTTGGGAAAAAATTGGAATTTTTGGAGAAAAAAATGGAATTTTTGGGGTGAAAAATGGGATTTTTATTGGGATTTTATTGGGATCGGTGACTCTGGGGTCACTCTGGATGTCCAGGGCTGTGGGGTCAGTGAGGCTTCCCCATCCTGGGTGAAAAATTTGGGGTGAAAAATGGAAATTTTGGGAAAAAATGGGAAAAAATTTGGAATTTTGGGGTAAAAAATGGAATTTTTGGGGTGAAAATTGGAATTTTTGGGAGGATTTCATTGGGATTGGTCACTCTGGATGTCCAGGGTGCATCCATGTCCAGGCACCCATCCCGGGTGAGGAATTTGGGGTGAAAAATGGAAATTTTGGGAAAAAATTGGGGGAAAAAATTGGAATTTTTGGGGTAAAAAATGGAATTTTTGGGGTGAAAAATGGGATTTTTATTGGGATTTTCATGGGATCGGTCACTCTGAAACTGCAGGGCTGCGGGATCGCAGAGCCCCTCACCATCCCGGGTGAGGAATTTGGGGTGGAAAATGGGAATTTTGGGAAAAAAATTGGGGAAAAAAAATCAAATTTTCGCCTAAAAAAATGGAATTTTTGGGGTGAAAAATGGGATTTTTATTGGGATTTTAATGGGATTGGTCACTCTGAAACTGCAGGGCTGCGGGATCACAGAGTCCCTCACCATCCCCGGTGAGGATTTGGGGTGAAAAATGGAAATTTTGGGAAAAAATGGGAAAAAATTGGGAATTTTGGGGAAAACAATGGAATTTTTAGGGTAAAAATTGGAATTTTTGGGAGGATTTCATTGGGATTGGTCACTCTGAATGTCCAGGGTGCATCCATGTCCAGGCACCCATCCCAGGTGAGAAATTTGGGGTGAAAAATGGAAATTTTGGGAAAAAATGTGGGAAAAAATTGGGAATTTTGGGAAAAATAATGGAATTTTTGGGGTGAAAAATGGGATTTTTATTGGGATTTTATTGGGATCGGTGACTCTGGGGTCACTCTGGATGCCCAGGGCTGTGGGGTCAGGGAGGCTTCCCCATCCCGGGTGAGAAATTTGGGGTGAAAAATTGAAATTTTGGGAAAAAAATTGGGAAAAAATTGGGAATTTTTGGGAAAAAAATGGAATTTTTGGGGTGAAAAATGGGATTTTTATTGGGATTTTATTGGGATCGGTGACTCTGGGGTCACTCTGGATGTCCAGGGCTGTGGGGTCAGTGAGGCTTCCCCATCCCGGGTGAGAATTTGGGGTGAAAAATGGAGATTTTGGGAAAAAATGGGAAAAAATTGGGAATTTTAGGGAAAAAAATGGAATTTTTTGGGTGAAAAATGGGATTTTTATTGGGATTTTATTGGGATCGGTGACTCTGGGGTCACTCTGGATGCCCAGGGCTGTGGGGTCAGTGAGGCTTCCCCGTCCCAGGTGAGAATTTGGGGTGAAAAATGGGGATTTTGGGAAAAAATTGGGGAAAAAAATCAATTTTTTGGGAAAAAGATGGAATTTTTAGGGTAAAAATTGGAATTTTTGGGAGGATTTCATTGGGATTGGTCACTCTGAATGTCCAGGGTGCATCCATGTCCAGGCACCCATCCCAGGTGAGAAATTTGGGGTGAAAAATGGAAATTTTGGGAAAAAGTCGGGAAAAAATTGGGAAATTTTGGTAAAAAAATGGAATTTTTGGGGTGAAAAATGGGATTTTTATTGGGATTTTATTGGGATTGGTCACTCTGGGGTCACTCTGGATGTCCAGGGCTGTGGGGTCAGTGAGGCTTCCCCATCCCGGGTGAGGATTTGGGGTGAAAAATGGAAATTTTGGGAAAAAATGGGAAAAAAAATCAAATTTTGGCATCCAAAATGGAATTTTGGGGTGAAAAATGGGATTTTTATTGGGATTTTAATGGGATTGGTGACTCTGAAACTGCAGGGCTGCGGGATCGCAGAGCCCCTCACCATCCCCGGTGAGGAATTTGGGGTGAAAAATGGGGATTTTGGGAAAAAATTGGGAAAAAAATGGGAATTTTTGTGTAAAAAATGGAATTTTTGGGGTGAAAAATGGGATTTTTATTGGGATTTTATTGGGATTGGTGACTCTGGGGTCACTCTGGGTGTCCAGGGCTGTGGGGTCAGTGAGGCTTCCCCATCCCGGGTGAGAATTTGGGGTGAAAAATGGAAATTTTGGGAAAAAAAATGGGGAAAAAAATGAAATTTTTGCCTAAAAAATGGAATTTTTGGGGTGAAAAATGGGATTTTTATTGGGATTTTAATGGGATTGGTCACTCTGAAACTGCAGGGCTGCGGCATCACCGAGCCCCTCACCATCCCGGGTGAGAAATTTGGGGTGAAAAATTGAAATTTTGGGAAAAAAATGGAAATTTTTGGGGAAAAAATGGAATTTTTGGGGTGAAAAATGGGATTTTTGGGAGGATTTCATTGGGATTGGTCACTCTGGATGTCCAGGGTGCATCCATGTCCGGGCAGCCATCCCGGGTGAGAAATTTGGGGTGAAAAATGGAAATTTTGGGAAAAAATTGGGGAAAAATTGGGAATTTTTGGGAAAAAATGGGATTTTTGGGGTTAAAAATGGGATTTTTATTGGGATTTTATTGGGATCGGTGACTCTGGGGTCACTCTGGATGTCCAGGGCTGTGGGGTCAGTGAGGCTTCCCCATCCCGGGTGAGAATTTGGGGTGAAAAATGGAAATTTTGGGAAAAAATTGGGAAAAAAAATCAAATTTTTGCGTAAAAAATGGAATTTTTGGGGTGAAAAATGGGATTTTTATTGGGATTTTAATGGGATTGGTGACTCTGAAACTGCAGGGCTGCGGGATCGCAGAGCCCCTCACCATCCCAGGTGAGGAAAAATGGGAATTTGGGGTGAAAAATGGGGATTTTGGGAAAAAATTGGGAAAAAATTCGTAATTTTTGAAAAAAAATGGAATTTTTGGGGTGAAAAATTGGAATTTTGGGGAGGATTTCATTGGGATTGGTCACTCTGAATGTCCAGGGTGCATCCATGTCCAGGCACCCATCCCGGGTGAGGAATTTGGGGTGAAAAATGGGAATTTTGGGAAAAAATTGGGGAAAAAAATCAAATTTTCGCCTAAAAAATGGAATTTTTCGTGTAAAAAATGGGATTTTTATTGGGATTTTATTGGGATTGGTCACCCTGAAACTGCAGGGCTGCGGGGTCGCAGAGCCCCTCACCATCCCGGGTGAGGAATTTGGGGTGAAAAATGGGGATTTTGGGAAAAAATGTGGAATTTTTGGGAAAAAAAATGGAATTTTTGGGGTAAAAAATGGAATTTTGGGGTAAAAATGGGATTTTTATTGGGATTTTATTGGGATCGGTGACTCTGGGGTCACTCTGGATGTCCAGGGCTGTGGGGTCAGCGAGGCTTCCCCATCCCTGGTGAGAATTTGGGGTGAAAAATGGGGATTTTGGGAAAAAAATGGGGAAAAAATCAATTTTTTGGGAAAAAGATGGAATTTTTGGGGTGAAAAATGGGATTTTTATTGGGATTTTATTGGGATTGGTGACTCTGAAACTGCAGGGCTGTGGGATCGCAGAGCCCCTCACCATCCCGGGTGAGAATTTGGGGTGAAAAATGGAAATTTTGGGAAAAAAATGGGGAAAAAATCGATTTTTTTGGGAAAAAGATGGAATTTTTAGGGTAAAAATTGGAATTTTTGGGAGGATTTCATTGGGATTGGTGACTCTGAATGTCCAGGGTGCATCCATGTCCAGGCACCCATCCCGGGTGAGAAATTTGGGGTGAAAAATGGAAATTTTGGGAAAAAAATGGGAAAAAATTGGGAATTTTGGGGTAAAGAAGGGAATTTTTGGGGTGAAAAATGGGATTTTTATTGGGATTTTATTGGGATTGGTGACTCTGAAACTGCAGGGCTGGGGGATCGCAGAGCCCCTCACCATCCCGGGTGAGGAAAAATGGGAATTTGGGGTGAAAAATGGGGATTTTGGGAAAAAATGGGGAAAAAATCAATTTTTAGGGAAAAAAATGGAATTTTTGGGGTGAAAAATGGGATTTTTATTTGGATTTTATTGGGATTGGTCACTCTGAATGTCCAGGGTGCATCCATGTCCAGGCACCCATCCCAGGTGAGAAATTTGGGGTGAAAAATTGAAATTTTGGGAAAAAATTGGGGAAAAAAATCAAATTTTCGTGTTAAAAAATGGAATTTTTGGGGTGAAAAATGGGATTTTTATTGGGATTTTAATGGGATTGGTGACTCTGAAACTGCAGGGCTGCGGGATCGCAGAGCCCCTCACCATCCCGGGTGAGGAAAAATGGGAATTTGGGGTGAAAAATGGGGATTTTGGGAAAAAAATGGGAAAAAAATCAATTTTTTGGGAAAAAGATGGAATTTTTAGAGTAAAAATTGGAATTTTTGGGAGGATTTTATTGGGATTGGTCACTCTGAATGTCCAGGGTGCATCCATGTCCAGGCACCCATCCCGGGTGAGGAATTTGGGGTGAAAAATGGAAATTTTGGGAAAAAATTGGGGAAAAATTGGGAATTTTTGGGAAAAAATGGGATTTTTGGGGTTAAAAATGGGATTTTTATTGGGATTTTATTGGGATCGGTGACTCTGGGGTCACTCTGGATGTCCAGGGCTGTGGGGTCAGTGAGGCTTCCCCATCCCGGGTGAAAAATTTGGGGTGAAAAATGGAAATTTTGGGAAAAAATGGGAAAAAATTGGGAATTTTAGAAAAAAAATGGGATTTTTGGGGTAAAAAATGGGATTTTATTGGGATTTTATTGGGATTTTATTGGGATTGGTGACTCTGAAACTGCAGGGCTGCGGGATCGCAGAGCCCCTCACCATCCCGGGTGAGGAAAAATGAGAATTTGGGGTGAAAAATGGGGATTTTGGGAAAAAATGGGGAAAAAATCAATTTTTTGGGAAAAAGATGGAATTTTTAGGGTAAAAATTGGAATTTTTGGGAGGATTTCATTGGGATTTGTGACTCTGGATGTCCAGGGTGCATCCATGTCCAGGCACCCATCCCAGGTGAGGAATTTGGGGTGAAAAATTGAAATTTTGGGAAAAAATTGGGAAAAAATTCGTAATTTTTGAAAAAAAATGGAATTTTTGGGGTGAAAAATGGGATTTTTATTGGGATTTTATTGGGATCGGTGACTCTGGGGTCACTCTGGATGTCCAGGGCTGTGGGGTCCGTGAGGCTTCCCCATCCCAGGTGAGAATTTGGGGTGAAAAATGGAAATTTTGGGAAAAAAACTGGGGGAAAAAATCAAATTTTCGCGTTAAAAAATGGAATTTTTGGGGTGAAAAATGGGATTTTTATTGGGATTTTATTGGGATTGGTGACTCTGAAACTGCAGGGCTGCGGGATCACTGAGCCCCTCACCATCCCGGGTGAGAATTTGGGGTGAAAAATGGAAATTTTGGGAAAAAATGGGGGAAAAAATTGGGAATTTTTGGGAAAAAGATGGAATTTTGGGGTGAAAAATGGGATTTTTATTGGGATTTTATTGGGATTGGTCACTCTGGGGTCACTCTGGATGTCCAGGGCTGTGGGGTCAGTGAGGCTCCCCCATCCCAGGTGAGAATTTGGGGTGAAAAATGGAAATTTTGGGAAAAAATGGGGAAAAAATTGGGAATTTTTGGGAAAAAAAATGGGATTTTTGGGGTTAAAAATGGGATTTTTATTGGGATTTTATTGGGATTGGTGACTCTGAAACTGCAGGGCTGCGGGATCACAGAGCCCCTCACCATCCCGGGTGAGAATTTGGGGTGAAAAATGGAAATTTTGGGAAAAAATGGGGGGAAAATGGGAATTTTTAGGGAAAAAAATGGAATTTTTGGGGTAAAAAATGGGATTTTTATTGGGATTTTAATGGGATTGGTCACTCTGGATGTCCAGGGTGCAGCCATGTCCAGGCACCCATCCCCGGTGAGGAATTTGGGGTGAAAAATGGAAATTTTGGGAAAAAAATTGGATTTTTTGCGTAAAAAAATGGAATTTTTGGGGTGAAAAATGGGATTTTTATTGGGATTTTATTGGGATCGGTGACTCTGGGGTCACTCTGGATGTCCAGGGCTGTGGGGTCAGTGAGGCTTCCCCATCCCGGGTGAGAATTTGGGGTGAAAAATGGGGATTTTGGGAAGAAATTGGGAAAAAATTGGGAATTTTTGGGAAAAAAATGGAATTTTTGGGGTGAAAAATGGGATTTTTATTGGGATTTTATTGGGATTGGTGACTCTGAAACTGCAGGGCTGCGGGATCGCAGAGCCCCTCACCATCCCAGGTGAGGAAAAATGGGAATTTGGGGTGAAAAATGGGGATTTTGGGAAAAAATTGGGAAAAAATTCGTAATTTTTGAAAAAAAATGGAATTTTTGGGGTGAAAAATTGGAATTTTGGGGAGGATTTCATTGGGATTGGTCACTCTGAATGTCCAGGGTGCATCCATGTCCAGGCACCCATCCCGGGTGAGGAATTTGGGGTGAAAAATGGGAATTTTGGGAAAAAATTGGGGAAAAAAATCAAATTTTCGCCTAAAAAATGGAATTTTTCGTGTAAAAAATGGGATTTTTATTGGGATTTTATTGGGATTGGTCACCCTGAAACTGCAGGGCTGCGGGGTCGCAGAGCCCCTCACCATCCCGGGTGAGGAATTTGGGGTGAAAAATGGGGATTTTGGGAAAAAATGTGGAATTTTTGGGAAAAAAAATGGAATTTTTGGGGTAAAAATTGGAATTTTTGGGAGGATTTCATTGGGATTGGTCACTCTGAATGTCCAGGGTGCATCCATGGCCAGGCACCCATCCCAGGTGAGGAATTTGGGGTGAAAAATGGAAATTTTGGGAAAAGATTTGGAAAAAAATTCAAATTTTTGTGTAAAAAAAATGGAATTTTGGGGTGAAAAATGGGATTTTTATTGGGATTTTATTGGGATCGGTGACTCTGGGGTCACTCTGGATGTCCAGGGCTGTGGGGTCAGTGAGGCTTCCCCATCCCAGGTGAGGAATTTGGGGTGAAAAATGGAAATTTTGGGAAAAAATTGGGAAAAAATTGGGATTTTTAGGGTAAAAAAATGGAATTTTTGGGGTGAAAAATGGGATTTTTATTGGGATTTTAATGGGATCGGTCACTCTGAAACTGCAGGGCTGCGGGATCGCAGAGCCCCTCACCATCCCGGGTGAGAAATTTGGGGTGAAAAATGGGGATTTTGGGAAAAAATTGGGAAAAAATTGGGAATTTTGGGAAAAAAAAATGGAATTTTTGGGGTAAAAATTGGGATTTTTGGGAGGATTTCATTGGGATTGGTGACTCTGGATGTCCAGGGTGCAGCCATGTCCAGGCACCCATCCTGGGTGAGGAATTTGGGGTGAAAAATGGAAATTTTGGGAAAAAATGGGAAAAAATTGGGAATTTTTGGGAAAAAAATGGAATTTTTGGGGTGAAAAATGGGATTTTTATTGGGATTTTAATGGGATTGGTGACTCTGAAACTGCAGGGCTGCGGGATCGCAGAGCCCCTCACCATCCCGGGTGAGGAAAAATGGGAATTTGGGGTGAAAAATGGGGATTTTGGGAAAAAAATGGGGAAAAAAAAATCAATTTTTTGGGCAAAAGATGGAATTTTTAGGGTAAAAATTGGAATTTTTGGGAGGATTTCATTGGGATTGGTCACTCTGAATGTCCAGGGTGCATCCATGTCCAGGCACCCATCCCGGGTGAGAAATTTGGGGTGAAAAATGGGGATTTTGGGAAAAAATTGGGAAAAAATGGGAATTTTTGTGTAAAAAAATGGAATTTTTGGGGTAAAAAATGGGATTTTTATTGGGATTTTATTGGGATTGGTGACTCTGAAACTGCAGGGCTGCGGGATCGCAGAGCCCCTCACCATCCCGGGTGAGGAATTTGGGGTGAAAAATGGGGATTTTGGGAAAAAAATGGGAAAAAAATTCAAATTTTTATGTAAAAAAATGGAATTTTTGGGATGAAAAATGGAATTTTTGGGAGGATTTCATTGGGATTGGTGACTCTGAATGTCCAGGGTGCAGCCATGTCCAGGCACCCATCCCAGGTGAGGAATTTGGGGTGAAAAATGGAAATTTTGGGAAAAATTTGGGAATTTTTGGGAAAAAAATGGAATTTTTGGGGTAAAAAATGGGATTTTTATTGGGATTTTATTGGGATCGGTGACTCTGGGGTCACTCTGGATGTCCAGGGCTGTGGGGTCAGTGAGGCTTCCCCATCCCGGGTGAGAATTTGGGGTGAAAAATGGAAATTTTGGGAAAAAAATGGGAAAAAATTGGGAATTTTGGGGTAAAAAATGGAATTTTGGGGTAAAAAATGGAAATTTTTGGGGAAAAAATGGAATTTTTGGGGTGAAAAATGGGATTTTTATTGGGATTTTATTGGGATTGGTGACTCTGAAACTGCAGGGCTGTGGGATCGCAGAGCCCCTCACCATCCCGGGTGAGAATTTGGGGTGAAAAATGGAAATTTTGGGAAAAAATTGGGAAAAAAATTTCAAATTTTTGTGTAAAAAAATGGAATTTTTGGGGTAAAAAATGGGATTTTTATTGGGATTTTATTGGGATTGGTGACTCTGGGGTCACTCTGGATGTCCAGGGCTGTGGGGTCAGGGAGGCTTCCCCATCCCGGGTGAGAATTTGGGGTGAAAAATGGAAATTTTGGGAAAAAATTGGGAAAAAATTGGGAATTTTTGGGAAAAAAAATGGAATTTTTGGGGTAAAAAATGGGATTTTTATTGGGATTTTCTTAGGGTGAAAATGGGGATTTTGGGAAAAAATTGGGAATTTTGGCGGGAAATAGGAATTTGGGGAAAAAAAATCAGAATTTTGGGCAGAAAATGTTGAAATTTTTAGGAAAAAAATTTGGAATTTGGAGGAAAATTTTGGAGGAAAAAAATGACAATTATGGGGGAAAACTGTGGGAATTTTTTTTTTAATAATGAAAATTTTGGGAAAAACTTTGGAAATAATTCTGGAATGATCTCCTGGTGCCAGAGGTGATCTCAGTGTGGCAATTTTGGGGGAAAAATTGGGAATTTTGGGAAAAAAATTTGGAATTTTGGGAAAAAAATTCAGAATTTTGGGAGGGGGGACAGAAATTTTTTTGGGAATTTTTTTGGAAATCGTGGGAATTTTGGGAAAAAAACTTTGGGGATAATTCTGGGGATTTTGGGACAAATTCTGGAGTCATGTCCTGGCGACAGAGGTGTCCCCGCTGTGGGAATTGTGGGTGGGAAAATTGGAATTTTGTGGGAATAAATGGGAATTTGGGGGGAAAATTGGGATCTTTATGGGAATAAATGGGAATTTGGGGGAAAATCCTGGGAATTTTGGGGAAAATTGAATTTTTGGGAGAAAAAAATCTGAATTTTGGGTGGAAAATGTTGGAAATTTTAGGAGAACAATTTAGAATTTGGAGGAAAAAATCAGAATTTTGGAGGAAAATTGTAGGAATTTTTTTGGAAAAATCTTGTGAATTTTGGGAGAATTTCATGGAAAATGTTGGGGATTTTGGGAATGATTTTGTGAGCGGTTCTGGAACGTTCCCCTGGTTTCAGAGCCGTCCCCGCTGCGCTCGCTGTCCCTGTCCCACAACCCCCTGGCCTGGGGGGATTTTGGGGGAAAATTGGGAATTTTATGGGAATAAATGGGAATTTGGGGGGAAAATTCTGGGAATTCTGGGAAAATGAGAATTTTGGGGGAAAAAGCCAAGAATTTTGGGGAAAATGTTGGAAATTTTAGGAGAGCAATTTAGAATTTGGAGGAAAAAAATCAGAATTTTGGCGGCAAATTGTAGGAATTTTTTTTGAAAAATCTTGGGAATTTTGGGAAAATTGGAATTTTGGGTGAAAAAATTGGGAATTTTGGGTAGAAAATGTTGGAGATATTGGGAAAAAAATTGGAATTTGGAGGAAAATTAGGAGGAAAAAAATCAGAATTTTGGGGGAAAATTGTAGGAATTTTTTTGGAAAATGCTGGAAATGTTGGGGAAATTGCTGGGAACTTTATGGGAATAAATGGGGGAAAATTTGGGAATTTTTGGGGGAAAATTGGGAACTTTATGGGAATAAATGGGAATTTGGGGGGAAAATCCTGGGAATTTTGGGAAAAATTGAATTTTTGGGAGAAAAAAATCTGAATTTTGGGTGGAAAATGTTGGAGATGTTGGGAAAAAAATTGGAATTTGGAGGAAAATTTGGAGGAAAAAAATCAGAATTTTGGGGGAAAATTGTAGGAATTTTTTGGAAAAATCTTGGGAATTTTGGGAAAATTGGAATTTTGGGGGAAAAAAACCAAGAATTTTGGGGAAAATGTTGGAAATTTTGGGGGAAATGTTGGAAATTTTAGGAGAACAATTTAGAATTTGGAGGAAAATTTGGAGGAAAAAAATCAAAATTTTGGGGGAAAAAGCCAAGAATTTTGGGGAAAATGTTGGAATTTTTGGGAAAAAAATTGGAATTTCGAGGAAAATTTGGAGGAAAAAATCAGAATTTTGGGGGAAAATTGTAGGAATATTTTTGGAAAAATCTTGGGAATTTTGGGAAAATTGGAATTTTGGGGGACAAAAACCAAGAATTTTGGGGAGAATGTTGGAAATTTTAGGAGAACGATTTAGAATTTGGAGGAAAAAAATCAGAATTTTGGGGGAAAAAGCCAAGAATTTTGGGGGAAATGTTGGAAATTTTGGGAGAACAATTTAGAATTTTGGGGGAATTTTGGAGGAAAAAATCAGAATTTTGGGGGAAAATTGTAGGAATATTTTTGGAAAAATCTTGGGAATTTTGGGAAAATTGGAATTTTGGGGGAAAAAACCAAGAATTTTGGGGAAAATGTTGGAAATTTTGGGAGAACAATTTAGAATTTGGAGGAAAATGTTGAGGAAAAAAAAGAGAATTTTGGGGGAAAATTGTAGGAATATTTTTGGAAAAATCTTGGGAATTTTGGGGAAATTGCTGGGAACTTTATGGGAATAAATGGGGAAAATTTGGGAATTTTTGGGGGAAAATTGGGAACTTTATGGGAATAAATGGGAATTTGGGGGGAAAATCCTGGGAATTCTGGGAAAATGAGAATTTTGGGGAAAAAACCAAGAATTTTGGGGAAAATGTTGGAAATTTTGGGAGAACGATTTAGAATTTGGAGGAAAATTTGGAGGAAAAAATCAGAATTTCGGGGGGAAAATTGGAATTTTGTGGGCATAAATGGGAATTTGGGGGGAATTTTGGGTGAAAATTGAATTTTTGGGAGAAAAAATTTGAAATTTGGGTGGAAAATGTTGGAGATATTGGGAAAAAATTGGAATTTGGAGGAAAATTTGTGGGAAAAAAATCAGAATTTTGGGGGAAAAAGCCAAGAATTTTGGGGAAAATGTTGGAAATTTTGGGAGAACGATTTAGAGTTTGGAGGAAAATGTTGAGAAAAAAAAAGAGAATTTTGGGGGAAAATTGTAGGAATTTTTTTTGAAAACTCTTGGGAATTTTGGGAAATTGGAATTTTGGGGGAAAAAACCCAAGAATTTTGGGGAAAATGTTGGAAATTTTGGGGGAAATGTTGGAAATTTTAGGAGAACAATTTAAAATTTGGAGGAAAATCGGAGGAAAAAAATCAGAATTTTGGGGGAAAAAGCCAAGAATTTTGGGGAAAACGTTGGAAATTTTGGGAGAACGATTTAGAATTTGGAGGAAAATTTGGAGAAAAAAATCAGAATTTTGGGGGAAAAGTGTAGGAATATTTTTGGGAAAATCTTGGGAATTTTGGGAAAATTGGAATTCTGGGGGAAAAAAAACAAGAATTTTGGGGAAAATGTTGGAAATTTCGGGAGAACAATTTTTAAAATTTGGAGGAAAATTTGGAGGAAAAAATCAGAATTTTGGGTTGGAAAATTGGAATTTTGTGGGAATAAATGGGAATTTGGGGGAAAATCCTGGGAATTTGGGTGAAAATTGAATTTTTAGGAGAAAAAATTTGAATTTCGGGTGGAAAATGTTGGAGATATTGGGAAAAAAATTGGAATTTGGAGGAAAATTTGGAGGAAAAAAATCAGAATTTTGGGGGGAAATGGTGGGAATTTGTTTGGAAAATGCTGGAAATGTTGGGGAAATTGCTGGGAATTTTATGGGAATAAATGGGGAAAATTTGGGAATTTTGGGGGGAAAATTGGGAACTTTGTGGGAATAAATGGGAATTTGGGGGGAAAATCCTGGGAATTCTGGGAAAATGAGAATTTGGGGGGAAAAAAAGCAAAAATTTTGGGAGAAAAAAATCTGAATTTTGGGTGGAAAATGTTGGAAATTTTAGGAGAACAATTTAGAATTTGGGGGAAAATTTGGAGGAAAAAAATCAGAATTTTGGGGGAAAATTGTAGGAATATTTTTGGAAAAATCTTGGGAATTTTGGGAAAATTGGAATTTTGGGGGAAAAAAACCAAGAATTTTGGGGAAAATGTTGGAAATTTTGGGGGAAATGTTGGAAATATTGGAAGAACAATTTAGAATTTGGAGGAAAATTTGGAGGAAAAAAATCAGAATTTTGGGGGAAAATTGTAGGAATATTTTTGGAAAAATCTTGGGAATTTTGGGAAAATTTGAATTTTTGGGAGAAAAAATTTGAATTTTGGGTGGGAAATGTTGGGAATTTTGGGGAAAAAATGGGAATTTGGAGGAAAATGTTGAGAAAAAAAAGAGAATTTTGGGGGGAAATGGGGGGAATTTGTTTGAAAAATGCTGGAAATGTTGGGGAAATTGCTGGGAACTTTATGGGAATAAATGGGGGAAAATTTGGGAATTTTTGGGGGAAAATTGGGAATTTTATGGTAATAAATGAGAATTTGGGGGGAAAATCTTGGGAATTCTGGGAAAATTGGAATTTTGGGGGGAAATCCAAGAATTTTGGGGAAGATGTTGGAAATTTCAGGAGAACGATTTAGAATTTGGAGGAAAATTTGTAGGAAAAAAATCAGAATTTTGGGGGGGAAATGGTGGGAATTTTTTGGAAAATCCTGTGAATTTTGGGAAAATTAGAAATTTTGGGGGAAAAAATTTGAATTTTGGGTGGAAAATGTTGGAAATATTGGGGAAAAAAATTGGAATTCGGAGGAAAATTAGGAGGAAAAAAAATCGGGAATTTGGGGGGAAAATCCTGGGAATTTGGGTGAAAATTGAATTTTTGGGAGAAAAAATTTGAATTTTGGGTGGAAAATGTTGGAAATTTTGGGAGAACGATTTAGAATTTGGAGGAAAATTTGAAGGAAAAAATCAGAATTTTGGGGGAAAATTGTGGGAATTTTTTGGAAAAATGCTGGAAATGTTGGGGAAATTGCTGGGAACTTTATGGGAATAAATGGGAAAAAATTTGGGAATTTTTGGGGGAAAATTGGGAATTTTATGGTAATAAATGAGAATTTGGGGGGAAAATCTTGGGAATTCTGGGAAAATGAGAATTTGGGAGAAAAAAGCCAAGAATGTTGGGGAAAAGTTGGAAATATTGGGAGAACAATTTAGAATTTGGAGGAAAATTTGGAGGAAAAAATCAGAATTTTGGGGGAAAATTGTAGGAATTTTTTTGGAAAATCCTGGGAATTTTGGGAAAATTGGAATTTTGGGGGAAAAACCCAAGAATTTTGGGGAAAATGTTGGAAATTTTGGGGGAAATGTTGGAAATTTTGGGAGAACGATTTAGAATTTGGAGGAAAATTTGGAGGAAAAAAAATGAGAATTTTGGGGGAAAAAGCCAAGAATTTTGGGTGGAAAATGTTGGAAATTTTAGGAGAACAATTTAGAATTTGGAGGAAAATTCAGAGGAAAAAAAATCAGAATTTTGGGAGAACAATTTAGGATTTATTTTGGAAAATTGTGGGAATTTTGGGAAAAAAAACTTTGGGAATAATTGTGGGGATTTTGGGACAAATTCTGGAGTCATCTCCTGAACAGAGGTGTCCCCGCTGTGGGAATTGTGGGTTGGAAAATTGGAATTTTGTGGGAATAAATGGGAATTTGGGGGGGAAAATCCTGGGAATTTGGGTGAAAATTGAATTTTTGGGAGAAAAAATTTGAATTTTGGGTGGAAAATGTTGGAAAGATTGGGAAAAAAATTGGAATTTGGAGGAAAAAAATCAGAATTTTGGGGGAAAATTGTAGGAATATTTTTGGAAAAATCTTGGGAATTTTGGGAAAATTGGAATTTTGGGGGACAAAAACCAAGAATTTTGGGGAAAATGTTGGAAATTTTGGGAGAACGATTTAGAATTTGGAGGAAAATGTTGAGGAAAAAAAGAGAATTTTGGGGGGAAATTGAAGGAATTTGTTTGGAAAAATGCTGGAAATGTTGGGGAAATTGCTGGGAACTTTATGGGAATAAATGGGGAAAAATTTGGGATTTTTTGGGGGAAAATTGGGAACTTTATGGGAATAAATGGGAATTTGGGGGGAAAATCCTGGGAATTCTGGGAAAATTGGAATTTTGGGGGGAAAAAGCCAAGAATTTTGGGGAAAATGTTGGAAATTTTGGGAGAACGATTTAGAATTTGGAGGAAAATTTGGAGGAAAAAATCAGAAATTTGGGGGAAAATTGTAGGAATATTTTTGGGAAATGTTGGGAATTTTGGGAAAATTGGAATTTTGGGGGACAAAAACCAAGAATTTCAGGGAAAATGTTGGAAATTTGGAGAAAACAGTTTAGAATTTGGAGGAAAATGTTGAGAAAAAAAAGAGAATTTTGGGGGAAAACTGTAGGAATATTTTGGAAAAATCTTGGGAATTTTGGGAAAATTGGAATTTTGGGGGACAAAACCCGAGAATTTTGGGCAAAATGTTGGAAATTTTGGGGGAAATGTTGGAAATTTTGGGAGAACAATTTAGAATTTGGAGGAAAATTTGGAGGAAAAAAATCAGAATTTTGGGGGAAAATTGTAGGAATTTTTTTGGAAAATCTTGGGAATTTTGGGAAATTGGAATTTTGGGGAAAAAACCCAAGAATTTTGGGGAAAATGTTGGAAATTTTCGGGGAAATGTTGGAAATTTTAGGAGAACAATTTAGAATTTGGAGGAAAATTTGGAGGAAAAAATCAGAATTTTGGGGGAAAATTGTAGGAATTTTTTTGGAAGATCTTGGGAATTTTGGGAAAAAAACTTTGGGAATAATTGTGGGGATTTTGGGACAAATTCTGGAGTCATCTCCTGTGACAGAGGTGTCCCCGCTGTGGGAATTGTGGGTGGGAAAATTGGAATTTTGTGGGCATAAATGGGAATTTGGGGGGAAAATCCTGGGAATTTTGGGTGAAAATTGAATTTTTGGGAGAAAAAATTTGAATTTTTGGTGGAAAATGTTGGAGATATTGGGAAAAAAAATTAAAATTTGGAGGAAAAAAATCAGAATTTTGGTGGAAAATTGTAGGAATATTTTTGGAAAAATCTTGGGAATTTTGGGAAAATTAGAATTTTGGGGGCAAAAAAAGAATTTTGGGGAAAATGTTGGAAATTTTGGGGGAAATGTTGGAAATTTTAGGAGAACAATTTAGAATTTGGAGGAAAATTTGGAGGAAAAAATCAGAATTTTGGGGGAAAATTGTAGGAATTTTTTTGGGAAATCTTGGGAATTTTGGGCAAGTTTTATGGGAAATGTTGGGGATTTTGGGAGTGATTTTGTGAGCGGTTCTGGAACGTTCCCCTGGTTTCAGAGCCGTCCCCGCTGCGCTCGCTGTCCCTGTCCCACAACCCCCTGGCCTGGGGAAATTTTGGGGGGAAATTGGGAATTTTATGGGAATAAATGGGAATTTGGGGGGAAAATCCTGGGAATTTTGGGGAAAATTGGATTTTTGGGAGAAAAAATTTGAATTTTGGGGAAAATGTTGGAAATTTTGGGGAAAAAATTGGAATTTGGAGGAAAATTTGGAGGAAAAAAATCAGAATTTTGGGTTGGAAAACTGTAGGAATATTTTTGGAAAAATCTTGGGAATTTTGGGAAAATTTGAATTTTTGGGAGAAAAAATTTGAATTTTGGGTGGGAAATGTTGGGAATTTTGGGGAAAAAATTGGAATTTGGAGGAAAATGTTGAGAAAAAAAAGAGAATTTTGGGGGGGAAATGGTGGGAATTTGTTTGGAAAATGCTGGAAATGTTGAGGAAATTGCTGGGAACTTTATGGGAATAAATGGGGAAAATTTGGGAATTTTGGGGGGAAAATTGGGAATTTATGGGAATAAATGGGAATTTGGGGGGAAAATCCTGGGAATTTTGGGGAAAATTGAATTTTTGGGAGAAAAAAATCTGAATTTTGGGTGGAAGATGTTGGAAATTTTGGGAGAACAATTTAGAATTTGGAGGAAAAAATCAGAATTTTGGTGGAAAATTGTAGGAATTTTTTTGGGAAAATCTTGGGAATTTTGGGAAAATTGGGAATTTTGGTGAAAAAATTGGGAATTTTGGGTAGAAAATGTTGGAGATATTGGGAAAAAAATTGGAATTTGGAGGAAAATTAGGAGGAAAAAATCAGAATTTTGGGGGGAAATTGTAGGAATTTTTTTGGAAGATCTTGGGAATTTTGGGAAAAAAACTTTGGGAATAATTCTGTGGATTTTGGGATGAATTCTGGAGTCATCTCCTGGCGACAGAGGTGTCCCCGCTGTGGGAATTGTGGGCTGGAAAATTGGAATTTTGTGGGAATAAATGGGAATTTAGGGGGGAAATCCTGGGAATTTGGCAGAAAATTGAATTTTTGGGAGAAAAAATTTGAATTTTGGGTGGAAAGTGTTGGAAAGATTGGGAAAAAAATTGGAATTTGGAGGAAAATTTTGAGGAAAAAAATCAGAATTTTGGGGGGAAAAGCCAAGAATTTTGGGGAAAATGTTGGAAATTTTGGGAGAGCGATTTAGAATTTGGAGGAAAATTTGGAGGAAAAAAAAGAGAATTTTTTGGAAAATTGTAGGAATTTTTTGGAAAAATCTTGGGAATTTTGGGAAAATGAGAATTTTGGGGGAAAAACCAAGAATTTTGGGGAAAATGTTGGAAATTTTGGGAGAACGATTTAGAATTTGGAGGAAAATTTGGAGGAAAAAAATCAGAATTTTGGGGGAAAAAGCCAAGAAATTTTGGGGAAATGTTGGAAATTTTGGGAGAACGATTTAGAATTTGGAGGCAAATTTGGAGGAAAAAATCAGAATTTTGGGGGGAAAATTGGAATTTTGTGGGCATAAATGGGAATTTGGGGGGAAAATCCTGGGAATTTGGGTGAAAATTGAATTTTTGGGAGAAAAAATTTGAATTTTGGGTGGAAAATGTTGGAGATATTGGGAAAAAAATTGGAATTTGGAGGAAAATTTGGAGGAAAAAAATCAGAATTTTGGGGGAAAAAGCCAAGAATTTTGGGGAAAATGTTGGAAATTTTAGGAGAACAATTTAGAATTTGGAGGAAAATTTGGAGGAAAAAATCAGAATTTTGGGGGAAAATTGTAGGAATTTTTTGGGGAAATCTTGGGAATTTTGGGAAAATTGGAATTTTGGGGCAAAAAAACCAAGAATTTTGGGGAAAATGTTGGAGATTTTGGGGGAAATGTTGGAAATTTTAGGAGAACAATTTAGAATTTGGAGGAAAATTTGGAGGAAAAAAATCAGAATTTTGGGGGAAAATGGTGGGAATTTGTTTGAAAAATGCTGGAAATGTTGAGGAAATTGCTGGGAACTTTATGGGAATAAATGGGGAAAATTTGGGAATTTTTGGGGGAAATTTGGAACTTTATGGGAATAAATGGGAATTTGGGGGGAAAATCCTGGGAATTTGGGTTGAAAATTGAATTTTTGGGAGAAAAAATTTAAATTTTGGGTGGAAAATGTTGGAGATATTGGGAAAAAAAAAAAATTTGGAGGAAAAAAATCAAAATTTTGGTGGAAAATTGTAGGAATATTTTTGGAAAAATCCTGGGAATTTTGGGAAAATGAGAATTTTGGGGAAAAAAGCCAAGAATTTTGGGGAAAATGTTGGAAATTTTGGGAGAACAATTTAGAATTTGGAGGAAAATGTTGAGGAAAAAAAGAGAATTTTGGGGGAAAAATGGTGGGAATTTGTTTGGAAAATGCTGGAAATGTTGGGGAAATTGCTGGGAACTTTATGGGAATAAATGGGGAAAAATTTGGGAATTTTTGGGGGAAAATTGGGAACTTTATGGGAATAAATGGGAATTTGGGGGGAAATCCTGGGAATTCTGGGGAAATGAGAATTTGGGAGAAAAAAGCCAAGAATGTTGGGGAAAAGTTGGAAATATTGGGAGAACAATTTAGAATTTGGAGGAAAATTTGGAGGAAAAAATCAGAATTTTGGTGGAAAATTGTAGGAATTTTTTGGGGAAAATCTTGGGAATTTTGGGAAAATTGGAATTTTGGGGGAACAAAACAAGAATTTTGGGGGAAATGTTGGAAATTTTAGGAGAACAATTTAGAATTTGGAGGAAAATTTGGAGGAAAAAATCAGAATTTTGGGGGAAAATTGTAGGAATATTTTTGGAAAAATCTTGGGAATTTTGGGAAAATTGGAATTTTGGGGGAAAAAAAACCAAGAATTTTGGGGAAAATGTTGGAAATTTTGGGGGAAATGTTGGTTTAGAGTTTGGAGGAAAATGTTGAGAAAAAAAAGAGAATTTTGGGGGAAAATTGTAGGATTTTTTTTGGAAAATCTTGGGAATTTTGGGGAAAAAAAACTTTGGGAATAATTCTGGGGATTTTGGGACAAATTCTGGAGTCATCTCCTGGCGACAGAGGTGTCCCCGCTGTGGGAATTGTGGGTTGGAAAATTGGAATTTTGTGGGAATAAATGGGAATTTGGGGGGAAATCCTGGGAATTTGGGTGAAAATTGAATTTTTGGGAGAAAAAATTTAAATTTTGGGTGGAAAATGTTGGAAATTTTGGGAAAAAATTGGAATTTGGAGGAAAATTAGGAGGAAAAAATCAGAATTTTGGGGGAAAATGGTGGGAATTTTTTTGGAAAAATCTTGGGAATTTTGGGAAAATTGGAATTTTGGGGGAAAAAAACCAAGAATTTTGGGAAAATGTTGGAAATTTTGGGGAAAATGTTGGAAATTTTAGGAGAACGATTTAGAATTTGGAGGAAAATGTTGAGAAAAAAATCAGAATTTTGGGGGAAAATTGTAGGAATATTTTTGGAAGATCTTGGGAATTTTGGGAAAATTGGAATTTTATGGCAGTAAATGGGGATTTGGGGGGAAGTCCTGGGAATTTGGGTGAAAATTGAATTTTTGGGAGAAAAAATTTGAATTTTGGGTGGAAAATGTTGGAGATATTGGGAAAAAATTGGAATTTGGAGGAAAATTTGTGGGAAAAAAATCAGAATTTTGGGGGAAAAAGCCAAGAATTTTGGGGAAAATGTTGGAAATTTTGGGAGAACGATTTAGAATTTGGAGGAAAATTTGGAGGAAAAAAATCAGAATTTTGGGGGGAAAATTGGAATTTTGTGGGCATAAATGGGAATTTGGGGGGAAAATCCTGGGAATTTTGGTGAAAATTGAATTTTTGGGAGAAAAAATTTGAATTGTGGTGGAAAATGTTGGAGATGTTGGGAAAAAATTGGAATTTGGAGGAAAATTAGGAGGGAAAAAAATTGGGAATTTGGGGGGAAAATCCTGGGAATTTTGGGAAAATTGGAATTTTGGAGGAAAAAGCCAAGAATTTTGGGGAAAATGTTGGAAAATTTGGGAGAACAATTTAGAATTTGGAGGAAAATTTGGAGGAAAAAATCAGAATTTTGGGGGAAAATTGTAGGAATATTTTTGGAAAAATCTTGGGAATTTTGGGAAAATTGGAATTTTGGGGTGAAAAAAACCAAGAATTTTGGGGAAAATGTTGGAAATTTTGATAAAACAATTTAGAATTTGGAGGAAAATGTTGAGAAAAAAAAGAGAATTTTTGGGAGAAATGGTGGGAATTTGTTTGAAAAATGCTGGAAATGTTGGGAAAATTGGGAACTTTATGGGAATAAATGGGGGAAAATTTGGGGAATTTTTAGGGGAAAATTGGGAATTTTATTGGAATAAATGGGAATTTGTGGGAAAATCCTGGGAATTTGGGTGAAAATTGAATTTTTGGGAGAAAAAATTTGAATTTTGGGTGGAAAATGTTGGAGATATTGGGAAAAAAATTGGAATTTGGAGGAAAATTTGTGGGAAAAAAAATCAAAATTTTGGGGGAAAAAGCCAAGAATTTTGGGGAAAATGTTGGAAATTTTGGGAGAACGATTTAGAGTTTGGAGGAAAATTTGGAGGAAAAAATCAGAATTTTGGGGGAAAATTGTAGGAATATTTTTGGGAAAATCTTGGGAATTTTGGGAAAATTGGAATTTTGGGGTGAAAAAAACCAAGAATTTTTGGGGAAATGTTGGAAATTTTGGGGGAAAAGTTGGAAATTTTAGGAGAACAATTTAGAATTTGGAGGAAAAAAAAACAGAATTTTGGGGGAAAAAGCCAAGAATTTTGGGTGGAAAATGTTGGAAATTTTGGGAGAACAGTTTAGAATTTGGAGGAAAATTTGGAAGAAAAAAATCAGAATTTGGGGGGAAAATGGTGGGAATTTTTTTTGAAAAATGCTGGAAATGTTGGGGAAATTGCTGGGAACTTTATGGGAATAAATGGGGAAAATTTGGGAATTTTGGGGGGAAAATTGGGAACTTTATGGGAATAAATGGGAATGTGGGGGGGAAATCCTGGGAATTCTGGGGAAATGAGAATTTTGGGGGGAAATCCAAGAATTTTGGGGAAAATGTTGGAAATTTGGGGAAAAAATTGGAATTTGGAGGAAAATTTGGAGGAAAAAAAGAGAATTTTGGGGGAAAATTGTAGGAATATTTTTGTGAAAATCTTGGGAATTTTGGGAAAATTGGAATTTTAGGGGACAAAAAACAAGAATTTTGAGGAAAATGTTGGAAATTTTGGGGGAAATGTTGGAAATTTTAGGAGAACAATTTAGAATTTGGAGGAAAATTTGGAGGAAAAAAATCAGAATTTTGGGGGGAAATTGTAGGAATTTTTTTGGAAAAATCTTGGGAATTTTGGGAAAATTGGAATTTTGGGGAAAAACCCAAGAATTTTGGGGAAAATGTTGGAAATTTTGGGCGAAATTTTGGAAATTTTAGGAAAACAATTTAGAATTTAGTGGAAAATTTGGAGGAAAAAATCAGAATTTTGGGGGATAATTGTAGGAATTTTTTTGGGAAATGTTGGGAATTTTGGGAAAATTGGAATTTTGGGGGAAAATCCAAGAATTTTGGGGAAAATGTTGGAGATTTTGGGAGAAAGATTTAGAATTTGGAGGAAAATTTGGAGGAAAAAAATCAGAATTTTGGGGGAAAATTGTAGGAATTTTTTTGGAAGATCGTGGGAATTTTGGGAAAAAAACTTTGGGAATAATTGTGGGGATTTTGGGACAAATTCTGGAGTCATCTCCTGTGACAGAGGTGTCCCCGCTGTGGGAATTGTGGGTTGGAAAATTGGAATTTTGTGGGAATAAATTGGAATTTGGGGGGAAATCCTGGGAATTTGGGTAAAATTGAATTTTTGGGAGAAAAAATTTGAATTTTTTGGTGGAAAATGTTGGAGATATTGGGAAAAAAAATTAAAATTTGGAGGAAAAAAATCAGAATTTTGGGGGAAAATTGTAGGAATTTTTTGGAAAAATCTTGGGAATTTTGGGAAAATTGGAATTTTGGGGGACAAAAAACCAGAATTTTCGGGAAAATGTTGGAAATTTTGGGAGAACAATTTAGAATTTGGAGGAAAATTTGGAGGAAAAAATCAGAATTTTGGGGGAAAATTGTAGGAATATTTTTGGAAAAATCTTGGGAATTTTGGGAAAATTGGAATTTTGGGGGGAAAAAGCCAAGAATTTTGGGGAAAATGTTGGAAATTTTGGGGGAAATGTTGGAAATTTTAGGAGAACAATTTAGAATTTGGAGGAAAATTTGGAGGAAAAATTCAGAATTTTGGGGGAAAAAGCCAAGAATTTTGGGAGAACGATTTAGAATTTGGAGGAAAATTTGGAGGAAAAAAATCAGAATTTTGGGGGAAAATTGTAGGAATATTTTTGGAAAAATCTCGGGAATTTTGGGCAAATTTTATGGGAAATGTTGGGGATTTTGGGAATGATTTTGTGAGCGGTTCTGGAACGTTCCCCTGGTTTCAGAGCCGTCCCCGCTGCGCTCGCTGTCCCTGTCCCACAACCCCCTGGACTGGGGGGATTTTGGGGGAAAATTGGGAATTTTATGAGAAAAAAATGGGAATCTTAGGGAAAATTGAATTTTTGGGACCAAAGTCAGGATTTTGGGTGGAAAATGCTGGAAATGGTGGGGGAAAAGCTTGGAACTTGGAGGCAAAAATCGGAATTTTGGGGGAAATGGTGGGAATTTGTTTGAAAAGTGCTGGAAATGTTGGGGAAATTGCTGGGAACTTTATGGGAATAAATGGGGAAAATTTGGGGAATTTTGGGGGGAAAATTGGGAACTTTATGGGAATAAATGGGAATGTGCGGGGAAAATCCTGGGAATTTTGGGAAAATTGGAATTTTGGGGGAAAAAATTTGAATTTTGGGTGGAAAATGTTGGAGATTTTGGGAGAACAATTTAGAATTTGGAGGAAAATTTGGAGGAAAAAATCAGAATTTTGGGAGAAAAAGCCAAGAATTTTGGGGAAAATGTTGGAAATTTTGGGGGAACGATTTAGAATTTGGAGGAAAATTTGGAGGAAAAAAAGAGAATTTTGGGGGGAAATGGTGGGAGTTTGTTTGAAAAATGCTGAAAATGTTCAGGAAATTGCTGGGAACTTTATGGGAATAAATGGGGAAAAATTTGGGAATTTTTGGGGGGAAAATTGGGAATTTTATTGGAATAAATGGGAATTTGGGGGGAAAATCCTGGGAATTTTGGTGAAAATTGAATTTTTGGGAGAAAAAATTTGAATTTTGGGTGGAAAATGTTGGAGATATTGGGAAAAACAATTGGAATTTGGAGGAAAATTAGGAGGAAAAAAAATCAGAATTTTGGGGGAAAAAGCCAAGAATTTTGGGGAAAATGTTGGAAATTTTGGGAGAGCGATTTAGAGTTTGGAGGAAAATTTGGAGGAAAAAAAAAGAGAATTTTGGGGGAAAATTGTAGGAATTTTTTTGGAAAACTCTTGGGAATTTTGGGAAAATTGGAATTTTGGGGGAAAAAAACCCAAGAATTCTGGGGAAAATGTTGGAAATTTTAGGAGAACAATTTAGAATTTGGAGGAAAATTTGGAGGAAAAAATCAGAATTTTGGGGGAAAATTGTAGGAATTTGTTTGAAAAATGCTGGAAATGTTGGGGAAATTGCTGGGAACTTTATGGGAATAAATGCGGAAAAATTTGGGAATTTTGGGGGAAATTGGGAACTTTATGGGAATAAATGGGAATTTGGGGGGAAATCCTGGGAATTTTGGGGAAAATTGAATTTTTGGGAGAAAAAAATCTGAATTTTGGGTGGAAAATGTTGGAAATTTTGGGAGAACAATTTAGAATTTGGAGGAAAAAAATCAGAATTTTGGGGGAAAATTGTAGGAATTTTTTTGGACAAACCTTGGGAATTTTGGGAGAATTTCATGGGAAATGTTGGGGATTTTGGGGATGATTTTGTGAGCGGTTCTGGAACGTTCCCCTGGTTTCAGAGCCGTCCCCGCTGCGCTCGCTGTCCCTGTCCCACAACCCCCTGGCCTGGGGGGATTTTGGGGGAAAATTGGGAATTTTGGGGGAATAAATGGGAATTTGGGGGGAAAATCCTGGGTATTTTGGGGAAAATTGAATTTTTGGGAGAAAAAAATCTGAATTTTGGGTGGAAAATGTTGGAAATTTTGGGAGAACGATTTAGAATTTGGAGGAAAAAATCAGAATTTTGGGGGAAAATTGTAGGAATTTTTTTGGAAAAACCCTGGGAATTTTGGGAAAACTTCATGGGAAATGTTGAGGATTTTGGGAGTGATTTTGTGAGCGGTTCTGGAACGTTCCCCTGGTTTCAGAGCCGTCCCCGCTGCGCTCGCTGTCCCTGTCCCACAACCCCCTGGGGGAATTTTGGGGGAAAATTGGGAATTTTATGAGAAAAAAATGGGAATCTTAGGGAAAATTGAATTTTTGGGACCAAAGTCAGGATTTTGGGTGGAAAATGCTGGAAATGGTGGGGAAAAGCTTGGGACTTGGAGGGAAAAATCGGAATTTTGGGGGGAAAATGGTGGGAGTTTGTTTGAAAAGGGCTGAAAATGTTGAGGAAATTGCTGGGGACTTTATGGGAATAAATGGGGAAAATTTGGGGAATTTTTAGGGGAAAATTGGGAACTTTATGGGAATAAATGGGAATTTGGGGGGAAATCCTGGGAATTTTGGAGAAAATTGAATTTTTGGGAGAAAAAATCTGAATTTTGGGTGGAAAATGTTGGAAATTTTGGGAGAGCAGTTTAGAATTTGGAGGAAAAAATCAGAATTTTGGGGGAAAATTGTAGGAATTTTTTGGGGAAAATCTTGTGAATTTTGGGAAAATTTCAATAAAGTGTTGGGGATTTTGGGAATGATTTTGTGAGCGGTTCTGGAACGTTCCCCTGGTTTCAGAGCCGTCCCCGCTGCGCTCGCTGTCCCTGTCCCACAACCCCCTGGGGGACAATTTTGGGTTGGAAAATTGGAATTTTATGGGAATAAATGGGGATTTGGTGGGAAAATCCTGGGAATTCTGGGAAAATGAGAATTTTGGGGAAAAAACCCAAGAATTTTGGGGAAAATGTTGGAAATTTTGGGAGAACAATTTAGAATTTGGAGGAAAAAATCATAATTTTGGGGGAAAATTGTAGGAATTTTTTTGGAAAAATCTTGGGAATTTTGGGAAAATTGGAATTTTGGGTGAAAAAATTGGGAATTTTGGGTAGAAAATGTTGGAGATATTGGGAAAAAAATTGGAATTTGGAGGAAAATTAGGAGGAAAAAAATCAGAATTTTGGGAGAAAATTGTAGGAATTTTTTTGGAAAAACCTTGGGAATTTTGGGAAAACTTTATGGGAAATGTTGGGGATTTTGGGGATGATTTTGTGAGCGGTTCTGGAACGTTCCCCTGGTTTCAGAGCCGTCCCCGCTGCGCTCGCTGTCCCTGTCCCACAACCCCCTGGCCTGGGAGGATTTAAGGGGAAAAATTGAGAATTTTATGGGAATAAAAGGGAATTTGGGGAGGAATTTTGGGAAAACTTTATGGGAAATGTTGGGGATTTTGGGAGTGATTTTGTGAGCGGTTCTGGAACGTTCCCCTGGTTTCAGAGCCGTCCCCGCTGCGCTCACTGTCCCTGTCCCACAACCCCCTGGGCCGGGCGGGGCTGCGGCGCCTCCTGAGGGCGATCCCGGCGCGGAGCCTCACCAGCCTCGAGCTGGCCAACGTCACCCGCGGGGACGGACACGGGGACGGACACGGGGACGGACACGGGGACGTCGGCCGGGACGTGGCTGAGTACCTGCAGCAGGTCTGGGGACACTCGGGGACATTGGGGACACTGGGGTTTGGGGACACTCAGGGAATTGGGGACATTGGGGGTGTTGGGGACATTGGAGGGGATTGAGAACCTTGGGGACATTTGGGGATGTTGGGGTTTGGGGACACTGGGGACATGGGCAGGGACGTGGCTGAGCACCTGCAGCAGCTCTGGGGACACTCGGGGACATTGGGGGGATTGGGGACATTGGAGGGATCGGGGACACTGAGGGGACATTGGGGATGTTGGGGGGACATTGAGGGTGTTGGGGACATTGGGGGATGTTGGGGTTTGGGGACACTGGGGACATTGTCAGGGAGGTGGCTGAGCGCCTGCAGCAGCTCTGGGGACACTCGGGGGGACACTGAGGGGATATTGGGGGTGTTGGGGACACTGAGGGGACATTGGGGACACTGAGGGGACATTGGGGGTGTTGGGGACACTGAGGGGACATTGGGGACACTGAGGGGACATTGGGGGTGTTGGGGACTTTGGAGGGGATTGAGAACCTTGGGGACATTGGGGGATGTTGGGGTTTGGGGACATTGGGACATTGGGGATGTTGGGGTTTGGGGACATGGAGGACATGGGCAGGGACGTGGCTGAGCGCCTGCAGCAGGTCTGGGGACACTCGGGGGGACATTGGGGGGATTGGGGACACTGAGGGGACATTGGGGGTGTTGGGGACATTTAGGGGTGTTGGGGACATTGGGGACATTGGGGGTGTTGGGGACATTGGGAGGATTGGGGACACTCAGGGGGACATTGGGGACATGAGAGACACTGAGGGTGTTGGGGACACTCCGGGAATTGGGGACATTGGGGACGTTGGGGTTTGGGGACATGGAGGACATTGTCAGGGACATGGCTGAGTGCCTGCAGCAGGTCTGGGGACACTCGGGGACATTGGGGACACATTGGAGGATGTTTGGATTTGGGGACATTGGGGACAGTGGCCATGTTGGGAGCATTGGGGGTGTGGGGGGGATTGCAGAAATTGAGGGGATTGGGGACGTTGGGGACACTCAGGGGGCATTGGGGACATGAAGGACATGGGGGATGTTGGGGACACCGGGGACACAGGGGGACTGGGGACATTGGGGACACTCAGGGAATTGGGGACATTTGGGACGTTGGGGTTTGGGGACATTGGGGACATCACCAGGGACGTGGCTGAGTGCCTGCAGCAGGTCTGGGGACACTCGGGGACATTGGGGACACTGGGGACACTCAGGGGGACGGGGGAACATTGGGGATGTTGGGGACATTGAGGAGATTGGGGACATTGGGGACACTGGGGGGTTGGGGACATTGCAGGACATTGGGGACATTGGGGGTGTTGGGGACATTGCAGGGGATTGAGAACCTTGGGGACATTGGGGGATGTTGGGGTTTGGAGACATTGGGGACATGAGAGACACTGAGGGTGTTGGGGACACTCGGGGACATTGGGGACATTGGGGGGTGTTGGGGTTTGGGGACACTGGGGACATGGGCAGGGACGTGGCTGAGTGCCTGCAGCAGGTCTGGGGACACTCGGGGACATTGGGGACACTGGGGACACTGAGGGGATGTTGGGGATGTTGGGGACATTGGGGACATTTGGGGATGTTGGAGTTTGGGGACATTGGGGACAGCGGGGACATTGGGAATGTTGGGAGTTTGGGGACAGCCACGGGGACATGGGCAGGGACGTGGCTGAGCGCCTGCAGCAGGTCTGGGGACACTCGGGGACATTGGGGACACTGGGGACGTTGGGGACATGAGAGACACTGAGGATGTTGGGGACACTCAGGGAATTGAGGACATTGGGGACATTGGGGGCTTAGGGACATTGGGGGTGTGGGGACATTGGAGGGGATTGAGAACCTTGGAGACATTGGGGACGTTGGGGTTTGGGGACATGGGGGACATGGTCAGGGACGTGGCTGAGTGCCTGCAGCAGGTCTGGGGACACTCGGGGACGTTGGGGACATTTGGGGGTGTTGGGGACATTTGGGACATGAGGGACATTGGGAATGTTGGGGACATTGGGGACATTGGGAACGTTGGGGACGTTGGGGTTTGGGGACATTGGGGACATGGGCAGGGACGTGGCTGAGCACCTGCAGCAGGTCTGGGGACACTCGGGGACATTGGGGACACTGGGGACATTGGGGGTGTTGGGGACATTGGAGGGGATTGAGAACCTTGGAGACATTGGGGACGTTGGGGTTTGGGGACAGCGGGGACATGGGCAGGGACGTGGCTGAGTGCCTGCAGCAGGTCTGGGGACACTCAGGGGGACACTGAGGGGACATTGGGGTGTTGGGGACACTCCGGGAATTGGGGACACTGGGGAGTGTTGGGGTTTGGGGACATGGAGGACATTTTCAGGGACGTGGCTGAGTGCCTGCAGCAGGTCTGGGGACACTCGGGGACATTGGGGACACTTGGGACACTCAGGGGGACGGGGGAACATTGGGGATGTTGGGGACATTGAGGAGATTGGGGACATTGGGGACACTGGGGGGTTGGGGACATTGGGGGTGTTGGGGACATTGGGGGTGTTGGGGACACTGGAAGGGATTGAGAACCTTGGGGACATTGGGGGATGTTGGGGTTTGGGGACATTGGGGACACTCAGGGGGACATTGGGGACATGAGAGACACTGAGGGTGTTGGGGACACTCGGGGACATTGGGGACATTGGGGGGTGTTGGGGTTTGGGGACATTGGGGACATGGGCAGGGACGTGGCTGAGTGCCTGCAGCAGGTCTGGGGACACTCGGGGACATTGGGGACACTCGGGGACGTTGGGGACACTCGGGGACATTGGGAGGATTGGGGACACTGGGGACACTCAGAGGGACGGGGGAACATTGGGGATGTTGGGGACATTGAGGGGATTGGGGATATTGGGGACATTTGGGATGTTGGGGTTTGGGGACATTGGGGGATGTTGGGGTTTGGGGACACTGGGGACATCGTCAGGGACGCGGCTGAGCACATGCAGCAGGTCTGGGGACACTCGGGGACATTGGGGACACTGGGGACACTGAGGGGACATTGGGGATGTTGGGGACATTGGGGACACTGGGGAAATTGGGTGTGTTGGGGACATTGGGGACATGAGAGACACTGAGGGTGTTGGGGACACTCAGGGGATTGGGGACATTGGGGATGTTGGGGATGTTGGGATTTGGGGACATGGAGGACATTGTCAGGGACATGGCTGAGTGCCTGCAGCAGGTCTGGGGACACTCGGGGACATTGGGGACACTTGGGACATTGGAGGATGTTTGGATTTGCGGACACTGGGGACAGTGGCCATGTTGGGAGCATTGGGGGTGTGGGGGGGATTGCAGAAATTGAGGGGATTGGGGACGTTGGGGACACTCAGGGGGCATTGGGGACATGAAGGACATGGGGGATGTTGGGGACACCGGGGACACAGGGGGACTGGGGACATTGGGGACACTCAGGGGAATTGGGGACATTGGGGGACGTTGGGGTTTGGGGACATTGGGGACATCACCAGGGACGTGGCTGAGCACCTGCAGCAGGTCTGGGGACACTCGGCGACATTGGGGACATTGGGGATGTTGGGGACATCTGGGGACATTGGGGGCTTAGGGACATTGGGGGTGTTGGGGACATTGGGGGGTTTGGGGACATTGGGGACATTGGGGGAATTGGAGATTCTGGGGGGTTTGGGGACACTCAGGGACATTGGAGGTGTTGGGGACATTGGAGGTTTGGGGACATTGGGGCGGATTTGAGCTGTTGGGGACATTTTGACATTGGGGACACTGGGTTGATACTCAGGGGACATGAGAGGGATTGGGGACATCGGGGACATTGGAGACATTGGGGGCACTCAGGGGACATTGGGGACATGGGGGACATTGGGGACATTGGCACATGGGAGATGTTGGGGACATTGGGGACACTCAGGGGGCATTGGAGGGTTTGGGGACATTGGGGGGGACATTGGCATCATGGGAGATGTTCGGGACATTGGGGACACTGAGGGACATTGGTGACATTGGGGGCACTCAGGGGACATTGGGGACATTGGGGACATTGGGGACATTGGCATCATGGCAGATGTTGGGGACATTGGTGACATTGGGGACATTGGCACATGGGAGATGTTGGGGACACTGGGGACACTGAGGGACATTGGGGTTGTTGGGGACATTGGGGACATTGGGGGGATGTTGCCACCATGGGAGATGTTGGGGACATTGGGGACATTGGGGACGTTGGGGACGTTGGGGACATTGGGGACACTCAGGGACATTGGGGACGTTGGGGACACCGGGGGACATTGGGGTTGTTGGGGACATTGGATAGATTGGGGACATGGGGGGATGTTGCCACCGTGGGAGATGTTGGGGACATTGGGGACACTCAGGGGGCATTGGAGGGTTTGGGGACATTGGGGACATTGGTGACACTGGGGACATTGGCACATGGGAGATGTTGGGGACATTGGGGACATTGGGGACATTGGGGACATTGGGGACATTGGCACATGGGAGATGTTGGAGACATTGGGGACACTCGGGGCATTGGAGGGATTGGCGACATTGGGGACATTGGGGACACTGGCATCATGGGAGATGTTGGAGACATTGGGGACATTGGTGACATTGGGGGCATTGGGGACATTGGCACATGGGAGATGTTGGGGACATTGGTGACACTGGGGACATTGGCACATGGGAGATGGGGACATTGGGGACACTGAGGGGGCATTGGAAGGTTTGGGGACATTGGGGACATTGGGGACACTGGTGACATTGGGGACATGGGAGATGGTGACATCGGGGACATTGGGGACATTGGTGACACTGGGGACATTGGGGACATTGGTGACACTGGGGACATTGGGGACATTGGTGGCATTGGGGACATTGGCACATGGGAGACGTTGGGGACATTGGGGACACTCAGGAGGCCATTGGAGGGATTGGTGACGTTGGTGACATTGGGGACCTTAGTGACATTGGTGACACTGGGGACATTGGGGACATTGGGGACATTGGCATCATGGGAGATGTTGGGGACACTGGGGGCACTCGGGGGACGTTGGGGACATTGGTGACATTGGGGACATTGGGGACATTGGCATCGTGGGAGATGTTGGGGACATTGGTGACATTGGGGACACTGGGGTTGTTGGGGACATTGGGGGCACTCGGGGGGCATTGGAGGGTTTGGGGACATTGGGGGCATTGGGGACATTGGGGACATCGGCATCACGGGAGATGTTGGGGACATTGGTGACATTGGGGACATTGGTGACATTGGCACATGGGAGATGTTGGGGACACTGGGGACACTGAGGGACATTGGGGTTGTTGGGGACATTGGGGACATTGGGGGGATGTTGCCACCATGGGAGATGTTGGGGACATTGGGGACATTGGGGACATTGGGGACACTCAGGGACATTGGGGACATTGGGGACGTTGGGGACACCGGGGGACATTGGGGTTGTTGGGGACATTGGATAGATTGGGGACATGGGGGGATGTTGCCACTGTGGGAGATGTTGGGGACATTGGGGACACTCAGGGGGCATTGGAGGGTTTGGGGACATTGGGGACATTGGTGACACTGGGGACATTGGCACATGGGAGATGTTGGGGACATCGGGGACATCGGGGACATTGGGGACATTGGCACATGGGAGATGTTGGGGACATTGGGGACATCGGGGACATCGGGGACATTGGGGACATCGGGGACACTGGCATCATGGGAGATGTTGGAGACATTGGGGACATTGGTGACATTGGGGGCATTGGGGACATTGGGGACATTGGCATCATGGCAGATGGGGACATTGGTGACATTGGGGACATTGGGGACATTGGGGACATTGGGGACATTGGCACATGGGAGATGTTGGGGACATTGGGGCCATTGGAGGGATTGGTGACGTTGGTGACTTTGGTGACTTTGGTGACATTTGGGACCTTGGTGACACTGGTGACACTGGGGACATTGGGGACATTGGGGACCTTGGTGACATCGGTGACATTGGTGACTTTGGTGACCTCAGTGACACTGGTGACACTGGGGACACTGCGGGGCCGTTGGTGACCCCGGTGACATTGGTGACTCTGGTGACATTGGGACCTTGGTGACATTGGTGACACCCTGGGGACACTGCGGGGCCGCTGGGGCCGTTGGTGACCCCGGGGACATCGGTGATTGGTGACATTGGGACCTTGGTGACACTGGTGACACCCTGGGGACACTGCGGGGCCGTTGGTGACCCCGATGACACTGGTGATTGGTGACATTGGTGACATTGGGGACCTTGGTGACACTGGGGACATTGGTGACATTGGTGACATTTGGCACCTCGGTGACACTGGTGACACCCTGGGGACGCTGCGGGGCCGTTGGGGCCGTTGGTGACCCCGGTGACACTGGTGACTTTGGTGACATTGGGGACCTTGGTGACATTGGTGACACTGGGGACACTGAGGGGCCGTTGGGGACATTGGCACATGGGAGATGTTGGGGACATTGGGGACACTGCGGGGGCCATTGGAGGGATTGGTGACTCTGGTGACATTGGGGACATTGGGGAAATTGGGGACCTTGGTGACATTGGGGACATTGGGGACATTGGAGGGATTGGTGACCCCGGTGACATTGGTGACTCTGGTGACATTGGTGACCTTGGTGACATTGGTGACACAGGGGACACTGAGGGGCCGTTGGGGCTGTTGGTGACCCCGGGGACATCGGTGACTCTGGTGACATTGGGACCTTGGTGACACTGGTGACACCCTGGGGACACTGCGGGGCCGTTGGTGACCCCGGTGACATTGGTGATTGGTGACATTTGGCACCTTGGTGACACTGGTGACACCCTGGGGACACTGCGGGGCTGCTGGGGCCGTCGGTGACCCCGGTGACACTGGTGATTGGTGACATTGGTGACACTGGTGACGTCATCGGTGTCACGGCTGTCCCCGCAGGCCGGCTGTGCCCTGCGCCACCTCTCGCTGGCCGGGAACCACCTGGGGGACGGGGACATCGACGAGCTGGCACGGTGAGGGGACAGCGGGGACAATGGGGACAGCGGGGACACCTGGGGACACCCTGGGGACATCAGAGACACCTTGGGGACATCAGAGACACCTTGGGGACACCCTGAGGACACCTTGGGGATGTTGGGGACATCAGAGACACCTTGGGGACACCTTGGGGACATTGGGGACACCATGGGGACATTGGGGACACCCTGGGGACATCATGGGGACACCCTGGGGACATTGGGGACACCCTGGGGACACCCTGGGACACCCTGGGGACATTGGGGACACCCTGGGGACATTGGGGACACCCTGGGGACACCCTGGGGACACCCTGGGGACACCTTGGGGACACCTTGGGGACACCCTGGGGACATCAGAGACACCCTGAGGACATCAGAGACACCTTGGGGACACCCTGGGGACATTTGGGACACTTTGGGGACACCCTGGGACACCCTGGGACACCTTGGGGACACCCTGGGGACACCCTGGGACACCTTGGGGACACCCTGGGGACATTCGGGGTCATTTTGGTGCCGTTTTGGGATGTTTTGGTGACATTTGGGACCATTTTGACGCCGTTTGGTGACATTTGGTGCCACTTTGGGTCAATTTGGTGACAAGCGGTGACATTTTTTGACCATTTTGCTGCCAATTTTGGTGCCAATTTGGTCCCATTTTTGATTATTTTGGTCCCAATTTTGACCATTTTGGTCCCATTTTGGTCCCATTTTGGTCCCATTTTTGACCATTTTGGTCCAATTTTAGTGCCAGTTTTGGTGCCATTTTGGTCCCGTTTTGGTGCCAATTTTGGTCCCATTTCAGTGCCAGTTTTGGTGCCATTTTGGTGCCAATGTGGTGCCTTTTTAGTCCCATTTTGTTCCCATTTTGGTGCCATTTTGGTCCCATTTTTGTGCCAATTTTGGTGCCATTTCGGTCCCGTTTTGGTGCCATTTTAGTGTCCATTTCGGTCCCATTTTGGCGCCATTTTGGCACCATTTTGGTGCCATTTTTGTGCTAATTTTGGTCCTGTTTTGGTGCCATTTTGGTCCCATTTTAGTGCCCATTTTGGTGCCATTTTGGTGCCATTTTTGCCCGTTTTCTCCCCGTTTTGTGCCGTGCCAGGTCTTTGCCGCTGTGCGGGTCGCTGCTGTCCCATTTTGGTGCCATTTTGGTCCCATTTTGATCCCATTTTCTCCCCATTTTGGCGCCATTTTGGTGCCATTTCGGTCCCGTTTTGTGCCAATTTTGTTCCCGTTTTGTTCCCATTTTGGCGCCATTTTGTTGCCATTTTTGCCCATTTTCTCCCCGTTTTGTGCCCGCTCAGGTCTTTGCCGCTGTGTGGGTCGCTGCTGTCCCATTTTGGTGCCATTTTGGTGCCAATTTTGTGCCAATTTTGGTCCCATTTTGGTCCCATTTTAGTGCCCATTTTGCTGCCAATTTTGGTCCCATTTTGGTCCCATTTTTGACCATTTTGCTGCCAATTTTGGTGCCAATTTTGGTCCCATTTCAGGTCCCATTTTTGGCCATTTTGGTCCCATTTTGGTCCCATTTCAGTGCCAGTTTCGGTGCCATTTTGGTGCCGTTTTGGTGCCATTTTTGCCCATTTTCTCCCCGTTCTGTGCCCGCTCAGGTCGCTGCCGCTGTGTGCGTCGCTGCTGTCCCATTTTTGCCCATTTTCTCCCCGTTTTGTGCCCGCTCAGGTCTTTGCCGCTGTGCGGGTCGCTGCTGTCCCATTTTAGTGCCAGTTTTGGTCCCATTTTGGTCCCATTTTTGACCATTTTGGCGCCATTTTGGTGCCCATTTCAGGTCCCATTTTGGTGCCATTTCGGTCCCATTTTGGCGCCATTTTTGTGCCAATTTTGGTCCTGTTTTGGTCCCATTTTGGTCCCATTTTGTTGCCATTTTTGCCCATTTTCTCCCCGTTTTGTGCCCCGTCCCGTGCCAGGTCGCTGCCGCTCTGTGCGTCGCTGCTGTCCCATTTTGGTCCCATTTTGGTGCCAGTTTTGGTCCCATTTTGGTCCCATTTTGGTGCCATTTCAGTTCCATTTTGGTGCTATTTTAGTACCATTTCAGTGCCCATTTTGGTGCCATTTTTGGTCCCATTTTGCTGCCCTTTTGGTGCCATTTTAGTGCCCATTTTGGTCCCATTTTGGTCCCATTTCAGGTCCCATTTTGGTGCCATTTCGGTCCAATTTTGGTGCCATTTTGGCACCATTTTGGTGCCATTTTTGTGCCAATTTTGGTCCTGTTTTGGTGCCATTTTTGCCCATTTTCTCCCCATTTTGTGCCCGCTCAGGTCACTGCCGCTGTGCGCGTCGCTGCTGTCCCATTTTGGTGCCATTTTGGTCCCATTTTGATCCCATTTTGGTCCCATTTTTGACCATTTTGGTGCCAATTTCAGTCCCATTTTGGCGCCATTTTGGTGCCATTTCAGTCCCATTTTTGGTCCCATTTTGGTGCTATTTTAGTACCATTTTAGTGCTCATTTTGGTGCCATTTTGGTGCCAATTTTGTTCCCGTTTTGTTCCCGTTTTGTTGCCATTTTTGCCCATTTTCTCCCCGTTTTGTGCCCGCTCAGGTCTTTGCTGCTGTGCGCGTCGCTGCTGTCCCATTTTGGTGCCATTTTGGTCCCATTTTGGTGCCGTTTTGGTGCCATTTCAGTTCCATTTTGCTGCCAATTTTGGTCCCATTTTGGTCCCATTTTTGACCATTTTGGTCCCATTTTGGCACCATTTTGGTCCCATTTTTGTGCCAATTTTGGTCCAGTTTTGGTGCCATTTTGGTGCCATTTCAGTTCCATTTTTGGTCCCATTTTGGTGCCATTTTGGTGCCATTTCAGTTCCATTTTTGGTCCCATTTTGGTGCTATTTTAGTACCATTTTGGTGCCCATTTTGGTGCCATTTTGATCCCATTTTTGACCATTTTGTTCCCATTTTGGTCCCATTTTGTTGCCATTTTTGCCCATTTTCTCCCCATTTTGTGCCCGCTCAGGTCTCTGCCGCTGTGCGCGTCGCTGCTGTCCCATTTTGGTCCCATTTTTGACCATTTTGGTGCCATTTTGTTCCCATTTTGGTCCCATTTTGTTGCCATTTTTGCCCATTTTCTCCCCGTTTTGTGCCCGCTCAGGTCTCTCCCTCTGTGCGCGTCGCTGCTGTCCCATTTTGGTCCCCTTTCAGTCCCATTTTTGACCATTTTGACGCCATTATGGTCCCATTTGGGTGCTATTTTAGTACCATTTTAGCGCCCATTTTGGTGCCATTTTAGTGCCCATTTTGTTGCCATTTTTGCCCATTTTCTCCCCGTTTTGTGCCCGCTCAGGTCTTTGCCGCTGTGCGCGTCGCTGCTGTCCCATTTTGTTCCCATTTTGGTGCCATTTTGTTCCCATTTTGGCGCCATTTTGGTCCCATTTCAGTTCCCGTTTTGGTGCCATTTTAGTGCCCATTTTGGTGCCAATTTTGGTCCCATTTTGCTGCCAGTTTTGGTCCCATTTTGGTCCCATTTTTGACCATTTTGGCGCCATTTTGGTCCCATTTCAGGTCCCATTTTGATGCCGTTTTGGTCCCATTTTGGCACCATTTTGGTCCCATTTCGGTTCCCGTTTTGGTGCCATTTCAGTGCCAGTTTTGGTGCCATTTTGTTCCCATTTTGTTGCCATTTTGGTGCCATTTTTGCCCATTTTCTCCCCGTTTTGTGCCGCTCTCAGGTCTCTGCCTCGGTGCGCGTCGCTGCTGGCCCATTTTTGCCCATTTTTGCCCATTTTTGCCCATTTTTGCCCATTTTCTCCCCGTTCTGTGCCCGCTCAGGTCTCTGCCTCTGTGCGCGTCTCTGCTGTCCCATTTTTGCCCATTTTTGCCCGTTTTCTCCCCGTTTCGTGCCGCTCTCAGGTCTCTGCCGCTCTGCGCGTCGCTGCTGTCCCTGGACCTGTCGGCCAACCCCGGCCTGGGCCCCGGAACCTTCCGGAAGCTCCTGGCGGGGCTGGAGCGCCGGGGGCGGGGCCTGGAGCTGCTCAGCCTGGCAGGTACCGGGGGGGGAAATAAATTGGGGCAAAAAACGGGGATTTTGGGAAAAAATGGGGGTTTTGGGGGGGAAAAATGGGAATTTTTGGGGAAAATTGGGGATTTTGGGTGCGGAAATTGGGGGGGAAATGGGGATTTGGGGCAAAAAATGGGGATTTGGGGAAAAATTGGGGGTTTGGGGGGGAAATTGGGAATTTTGGGGGAAAATTGGGGATTTTGGGTGCAGAAATTGGGGGGGAAATGGGGATTTGGGGCAAAAAATGGGGATTTGGGGAAAAATTGGGGGTCTTGGGGGGAAAATTGGGGATTTTGGGGGAAAAATTGGGAATTTTGGGTGTGGAAATTGGGGGAAATTGGGGGAAAATGGGGATTTGGGGAGAAATGGAGATTTTGGGGGAAAAATTGAGGAAAATTTGGGGGAAAATGGGAATTTTGGGGGAAAAATTGGGGATTTTGGGTGTGGAAATTGAGGGGAAATGGGGATTTGGGGGGAAATGGAGATTTTGGGAAAAATGGGGAATTTGGGGGAAAAAAATTGGGGAAAATTTGGGGGAAAATTGGGGAAGATTTGGGGGGAAAACGGGAATTTTTGGGGAAAAATTTGGGATTTTGGTTGCGGAAATTGGGGGGAAATTGGGGATTTGGGGGGAAATGGAGATTTTGTGAAAAATGGGGAATTTGGGGGAAAATATTGGGGAAAATTTTTGGGGAAAATTGGGGATTTTGGGGGAAAAAATGGGGATTTTGGGGTGAAAAAATTGGGAATTTTGGACGCAGAAATTGGGGGGAAATGGGGATTTGGGGGAAATGGAGATTTTGGGAAAAATGGGGAATTTGGGGAAAAAATTGGGGAAAATTTGGGGGGAAAATGGGAATTTTGGGGAAAAATTGGGGATTTTGGGGTGAAAAAATTGGGGAAAATTTGGGGGGGGGAAATGGGAATTTTTTGGGGAAAAATCTGGGAAATTCGGGGTAAAATGGGGATTTGGGGGGAATTGGGGATTTTGGGGAAAATGGGGAATTTGGGGGAAAAATTGGGGAAAATTTGGGGGAAAATGGGAATTTTGGGGGGAAAATTGGGGAAATTTGGGGTAAAATGGGGATTTAGGCGGAATTGGGGATTTTGGGGAAAATGGGGAATTTGGGGGGAAAATTGGGGGAAATTTGGGGAAAAAATGGGAATTTTGGGGGAAAAATTGGGGATTTGGGGTGTGGAAATTGGGGGGGAAATGGGGATTTGAGGGGGAAATGGAGATTTTGGGAAAAATGGGGAATTTGGGGGAAAATGGGAATTTTTGGGGAAAAAATTGGGGAAATTGGGGGGAAAATGGGAATTTTGGGGGAGAAATTGGGGATTTTGGGTGCGGAAATTGGGGGGAAAATGGGGATTTGGGGGGAAATGGAGATTTGGGGAAAAATTGGGGAAAATTTTGGGGAAAAAATTGGGGAAAATTTGGGGGAAATGGGAATTTTTTGGGGAAAAATTGGGGAAATTCGGGGTAAAATGGGGATTTGAGGGGGAAATGGGGATTTTGGGAAAAATGGGAATTTGGGGGGCAAAAATTGGGGATTTTGGGGGAAAAATTGGGGGGAAAATGGAGATTTGGGGGGGAATTGGGGATTTTGGGAAAAATGGGAAATTTGGGGGAAAAAATTGGGGAAAATTTGGGGGAAAATGGGAATTTTGGGGGAAAACTGGGGGAAAATGGGGATTTGGGGGAGAAATTGAGATTTGGGGGAAAATGGGGAATTTATGGGAAAAATTGGGGAAAATTTGGGGGAAAAATGGGAATTTTTGGGGGAAAAATGGGAATTTTTGGGAAAAATTTGGGGGAAATTTTGGGGAAAAATTTGGGGAAAAATGGGAATTTTTTGGCGGAAGCATTGAGAAAAACAGGGAATTTTGGGGAAAAAATTATGAATTTTGAAGGAAAAATAGGGAATTCTAGAGGAATTTTAGGGATTTGGGGAGGAAAAATTGGGAATTTGGGGAAAATATTGGGAATTTGGAGGGGAAATTGGGGGTTTGGGGAAAAAATCAGGAATTTAGGGAAAAATCAGAAATTAGGAGGAAAATTGGGAATTTTGGGAAAAAATATCAGGATTTGGGGGGAAAAATCAGGAATTTTGGGGGAAATGGGAGAATTTGGGGGAAATCCTGGGAATTTTTGGAGGAATTTTGTGAAAATATTTGAGGAGAAAATAAGGAATTTTTGGAAAAAATGGGGAATTTTGGGGGAAAAGTGGGAATTTTAGGGGAAAGTTGGGGCACTTTGCAGAAATTTTTGAAATTTTGGGGAAAAATTGGGAATTGGGGGGGAAAATCAGGGATTTTGGGGAAAAACCTGGGATTTGGGGAAAAAATTGGGAATTCAGTGGGAAAATTGGGGATTTGGGGGAAAAATTCTGGAATTTTAGGGGAATTCCCAAGGTTTTGGGGAAATCGGGAATTTTGGGGAGAAATCAGGGATATTGGGAAAGAAATCATCAAATTTGGGATAAAACTTGGGAATTTTGGGGAAAAAACTTGGGAATTTCAGGAAAACATCAGGAAAGACGGGGAATTTTGGGGGGGAATTTGGGGAAAAAAACATTGGGAATTTTGTGAAAAAAAATCAGAATTTTGGGGGGGAAAAATGTGGAATTTTGGGGGAAAATTCGTGAAATTTTGGGGGAAAATTCCTGAAATTTTGGGGGAAAATTCCTGAAATTTTGGGGGAAAAATCCTGAAATTTTGGGGGAAAATTCCTGAAATTTTGGGGGAAAAAAAGCGATGATGTCGTCAGGATTCCCTCCCCTCCTCCCCTGAGGATTCTGGGAATTCCCAAAATTCCCAAAAATTCCCAAAAATCTCCAAAAATCTCCAAAATTTCCCTCAGGGTGCGGCCTCGGGGAGCTGGAGCCGGACGGGGCCGAGGGCAAAATCCGGGAGCTGCGGCTGTCGGGGAGGAGGCGCTGCCGGGAACTGGGATGAACTGGGACGGACTGGTTTTTACTGGTCCGGACTGGTTTGGACTGGTCTGGACTGGTTTGGACTGGGAATTCTTCCCCGTTTGGTTCAGTAACAGCAAGAAAATAAAGGAATTTTTCATGGATTATCCCAAATATTTGCTGACTCCAGTGTGGACTGGTCTGGACTGGTCTGAACTGGTTTGGACTGGTCTGGACTGGTTTGGACTGGTCTGGACTGGGAATTCTTCCCCATTTGTTCCAGTAACACCAAGAAAATGAAGGAATTTTTCACGGATTTTTGGAATTTTTCTCCTCCCATTTGTTATCCCAAACTCCTGCTGGCCCCAGTTCAGACTGGTCCGGACTGGTTTTTACTGGTCCGGACTGGTTTGGACTGGTTTGGACTGGTCTGGACTGGGAATTCTTCCCCGTTTGGTTCAGTAACAGCAAGAAAATAAAGGAATTTTTCATGGATTATCCCGAATTTCTGCTGACTCCAGTGTGGACTGGCTTGAACTGGTTTGGACTGGTCTGGACTGGTTTGGATTGATTTGAACTGGTCTGGACTGGTTTGGACTGGTCTGGACTGGTTTGGATTGATTTGAACTGGTCTGGACTGGTTTGGACTGGTTTGGAGTGGTCTGGACTGGTTTGCACTGGTCTGGACTGGTTTGCACTGGTCTGGACTGGTTTGGACTGGTTTGGACTGGTTTGGACTGGTTTGGATTGGTCTGAACTGGTCTGAACTGGTCTGAACTGGTTTGGACAGGTTTGGACTGGTTTGAACTGGGATGGACTGGTCTGGACTGGTTTGGACTGGTCTGGACTGGTTTGGATTGGTTTGAACTGGTTTGGACTGGGTTGGACTGGTCTGGACTGGTCTGAACTGGTCTGGGCTGGTTTGGACTGGTTTGGGCTGGTCTGGACTGGTTTGGACTGGGAGGTTCCCAGTTGGATCCAATAAATCCCAGTTGGATCCTGGATTTTGGTGATTTTTGGGATTGGGCTCTGGTTTGAACCGGTCTGGACTGGTTTGAACTGGTCTGAACTGGTTTGGATTGGTTTGGACTGGTTTGGACTGGTTTGGACTGGTCTGGACTGGTTTGAACTGGTCTGGACGGGTTTGGACTGATCTGCACTGGTTTGGACTGGTCTGGACTGGTTTGGATTGGTTTGGACTGGTTTGGACTGGTTTGGACTGGTTTGGACTGGTCTGGACTGGTTTGGACTGGTCTGGATTGGTTTGGACTGGTTTGAACTGGTTTGGACTGGTCTGGACTGGTCTGGACTGGTTTGGACCGGGAGGTTCCCAGTTGGATCCAATAAATCCCAGTTTGGTCCAAGAGTTTTGAGGATTGGGCTCTGGTTTGAACTGGTCTGAACTGGTTTAGACTGGTTTGAACTGGGAATGGCTCCCAGTTTGATCCAATATCTACAAGAAAATGAAGGAATTTTTCACGGATTTTGGGATTTTTCTCCTCCCATTTATTCCAAATTTCTGCTGGCTCCAGTGTGGACTGGTCTGAACTGGTTTTAAACTGGTTTGGACTGGTTTTTACTGGTTTGAACTGGGAATGGCTCCCAGTTTGATCCAATATCTACAAGAAAATAAAGGAATTTTTCACAAATTTTTAAGTTTTTTCTCCTCCCATTTATTCCAAACTTTCTCTGCCTCCAGTCTGAACTGGTCTGAACTGGTTTTTACTGGTCTGAACTGGTTTGGACTGGTTTGAACTGGGAACGGCTCCCAGTTTAATCCCACAACAACAAGAAAATGAAGGAATTTCTCACGGATTTTTGGGATTTTTCTCATCCCATTTATTCCAAACTTCTGCTGGCTCCAGTCTGAACTGGTTTGGATTGGTCTGAACTGGTTAAAATTGGTTTGAACTGGGAATGGCTCCCAGTTTGATCCAATATCTACAAGAAAATGAAGGATTTTTTCACGGATTTTTGGGATTTTTCTCCTCCCATTTATCCCAAACTTCTGCTGGCTCCAGTCTGGACTGGTTTAAACTGGTTTGTACTGGTCTGAACAGATTTGGACTGGTTTGGACAGGGAATGGCTCCCAGTTTGATCCAATATCTACAAGAAAATAAAGGAATTTTTCACAAATTTTTAAGTTTTTTCTCCTCCCGTTTATTCCAAACTTCTGGAGGCTCCAGTTTGGACTGGTCTGAACTGGTTTAAACTGGTTTTTACTGGTTTAGACTGGTTTGTACTGGTTTGAACTGGGAATGGCTCCCAGTTGGATCCAATGTCTTTATGAAAACAAAGGAATTTTTTACAAATTTTTGGTTTTTTTCTCCTCCCATTTATTCCAAACTTCTGCTGGCTCCAGTCTGAACTGGTTTGGATTGGTCTGAACTGGTCTGAACTGGTTTGGACTGGTTTGAACTGGGAATGGCTCCCAGTTTAATCCCACAACAACAAGAAAATGAAGGAATTTCTCACAAATTTTTGGGATTTTTCTCCTCCCGTTTATTCCAAACTTCTGCTGGCTCTGGTCTGAATTGGTCTGAACCGGTTTAAACTGGTTTTTACTGGTCTGAACTGGTTTAAACTGGTTTTTACTGGTTTGAACTGGGAATGGCTCCCAGTTTAATCCAATATCAATGAGAAAATGAAAGAATTTTTCATGGATTTTGGGATTTTTCTCCTCCCGTTTATTCCAAAATTCTGGAGGCTCCAGTTTGAACTGGTCTGAACTGGTTTAAAGTGGCTTTTACTGGTTTAGACTGGTTTGTACTGGTTTGAACTGGGAATGGCTCCCAGTTTGATCCAATATCTACAAGAAAATAAAGGAATTTTTCACAAATTTGTGGTTTTTTTCTCCTCCCGTTTATTCCAAACTTCTGCTGGCTCCGGTCTGAACTGGTCTGAACTGGTTTGGACTGGTCTAAACTGGGAATGGCTCCAAGAAATCCCAAGAAAAGAAAATAATTTCTCTCAGATTTTGGGGATTTTAGGGATTTTTCTCCTCCCATTTATTATCCCAAACTCCTGCTGGCCCCAGTTTGAACTGGTCCGAACTGGTCTGGACTGGTTTTACTGGTCTGGACTGGTTTGGACTGGGAATGGCTCCCAGTTTGATCCAATATCAGCAGGAAAATTAAGGAATTTTTCACCGATTTTGAGGATTTTGGGGATTTTTCTCCTCCCATTTATTATCCCAAACTCCTGCTGGCCCCAGTTTAGACTGGTCTGAACTGGTTTAAACTGGTTTGTACTGGTTTGGACTGATTTGGACTGGTTTGGACTGGGAATGGCTCCCAGTTTGATCCAATATCAATGAGAAAATAAAGGAATTTTTCACAAATTTTTTTCTCCTCTCGTTTATTATTCCAAACTTCTGCTGGCTGCAGTTTGGACTGGTCTGAACTGGTCTGAACTGGTTTTTACTGGTTTGGCCCGGTTTAAACTGGTTTTTACTGGTTTGGACTGGGAATGGCTCCCAGTTTAATCCAACACCAACAAGAAAATGAAGGAATTTTTCACAGATTTTGGGATTTTTCTGATCCCATTTATTCCAAACTTCTGCTGGCTCCAGTTTGGACTGGTCTGAACTGGTTTGTACTGGTCTGAACTGGTCTGGACTGGTTTGAACTGGGAATGGCTCCCCGTTTAATCCCACAACAACAAGAAAATGAAGGAATTTTTCACGGATTTTTGAGATTTTTCTCCTCCCATTTATTCCAAACTTCTGCTGGCTCCAGTTTGGACTGGTTTAAACTGGTTTTTACTGGTTTGGACTGATTTGTACTGGTTTTAACTGGTCTGAACTGCGAATGGCTCCCAGTTTGATCCAACACCAACAAGAAAATAAAGAATTTCTCACGGGTTTGGGGATTTTTCTCCTCCCTTTTATTCCAAACTTCTGCTGGCTCCAGTTTGGACTGGTCTGAACTGGTTTGTACTGGTTTTTACTGGTTTGAACTGGGAATGGCTCCCAGTTTGATCCAATATCTACAAGAAAATGAAGGAATTTTTCACAAATTTTAAAGTTTTTTCTCTTCCCGTTTATTCCAAACTTCTGGAGGCTCCGGTATGCAGTGGTCTGAACTGGTTTGGACTGGTTTGAACTGGTCTGAGCTGGTTTAAACTGGTTTGGCCTGGGAATGGCTCCCAGTTCAATCCAATATCTACAAGAAAATAAAGGAATTTTTCACAAATTTTTAATTTTTTTTTCCTCCCATTTATTCCAAACTCCTGCTGGCTCCGGTCTGGACTGGTTTTTACTGGTTTAAACTGGTTTTTACTGGTTTGTACTGGTTTGAACTGGGAATGGCTCCCAGTCCGATCCAATATCTACAAGAAAATAAAGGAATTTTTCACAAATTTTTAAGTTTTTTCTCCTCCCATTTATTATCCCAAACTTCGGCTGGCTCCAATTTGGACTGGTCTGGACTGGTTTTACTGGTTTGGACTGGTCTGAACTGGTTTGGACTGGGAATGGCTCCCAGTTCGATCCAATATCTACAAGAAAACAAAGGAATTTTTCACGGATTTTTGGGATTTTTCTCCTCCCATTTATTCCAAACTTCTGCTGGCTCCAATTTGGACTGGTTTAAACTGGTTTTTACTGGTTTGAACTGGGAATGGCTCCCAGTTCGATCCAATATCTACAAGAAAATAAAGGAATTTTTCACAAATTTTTAAGTTTTTTCTCTTCACGTTTATTCCAAACTTCTGCTGGCTCTGGTCTGAACTGGTCTGAACTGGTTTGTACTGGTTTTTACTGGTCTGAACTGGTTTGGACTGGTTTGGACTGGGAATGGCTCCCAGTTGGATCCAATATCTACAAGAAAATGAAGGAATTTTTCACAAATTTTAAAGTTTTTTCTCCTCCCGTTTATTCCAAACTTCTGGAGGCTCCAGTCTGAACTGGTTTAAAGTGGTTTTTACTGGTCTGAACTGGTTTGGACTGGTTTTTACTGGTTTGAACTGGGAATGGCTCCCATTTGGATCCAATATCTACAAGAAAATAAAGGAATTTTTCACAAATTTTTAAGTTTTTTCTCCTCCCGTTTAATCCAAACTTCTGCTGGCTCCAGTCTGGACTGGTCTGAACTGGTTTAAACTGGTTTTTACTGGTTTGGACTGGTTTTTACTGGTTTGGACTGGGAATGGCTCCCAGTTTGATCCAATATCTACAAGAAAATAAAGGAATTTTTCACCGATTTTGAGAATTTTTGGGATTTTTCTCCTCCCATTTATTCCAAACTTCTGCTGGCTCCAGTCTGAACTGGTTTGGATTGGTCTGAACTGGTCTGAACTGGTTTGGACTGGTTTGAACTGGGAATGGCTCCCAGTTTAATCCAACAACAACAAGAAAATGAAGGAATTTTTCACCAATTTTTAAGTTTTTTCTCCTCTCGTTTATTCCAAACTTCTGGAGGCTCCAGTCCATTCTGGAGGCTCCAGTCTGAACTGGTCTGAACTGGTTTGGACTGGTCTGAAGTGGTCTGGACTGGTTTTACTGGTTTGAACTGGGAATGGCTCCCAGTTTAATCCACTATCAATGAGAAAATAAAGGAATTTTTCACAAATTTTGGGGATTTTTCTGATCCCATTTATTCCAAATTTTTGCTGACTCCAGTCTGAACTGGTCTGAACTGGTTTTTACTGGTTTTTGCCGTTTTTTTCCGGTTTTTGCGGGTTCCGGGCGCTGTCAGGCGTGCAGGAATCGGTTGAAGGCGTTGTAGGCGGACTCGAGGTCGAAGAGCATCTGGCGCACCTGGGAATCGTCCAGCTCGTCCGACGCCGACATCGCGCTCAGCGTCTGCAGCCTGAGGGAAATTTGGGATAAAATCCCCAAAATTGCTCCCAAAATTCCAAAAAATATTCCCAAAATATTCCCAGAACCGCCCCCAAAACATCCTGGAAATATCATGAAAAAATCCCCCCAAAAAATCCCAAAAAAGTATCGAAAAATCCTCACAAATATTCCCAAAATGCTCCAGGAAAGTCCTGAAACAAATTCCCCAAAAAAGCCCAAATTTTCCCAATGTTCCTGAAAAAAATTATGAAAAATTCCTGAAAATTTTCAGAAAAAATTTTTAAAAATCCTTAAATTAAATAAAAATCCCCAAATTCCCAGAATTCCGCTCCCAAATTCATCCGAGGCCAAAATCGCGCTCAGCGTCTGCAGCCTGAGGGAATTCGGGATCAAATTCCCAAAATTGCTCCGAGAACCCCCAAAAATATTCCCAAAATATTCCCAGAACTGCCCCCAAAACATCCTGGAAATATCCTGAAAATCTCTTCAGAAACTCTTCCAAAATGCCAAAAAAAAATCTCAAATAATTCCCCAAAAATTCCCAAATTCCAAAAGAAATTCACCTCAAAATTCACAAAACAATTCCCCAAAAATTCTCAAAAATTCCAAAAAAATTCCCAAAATTTTCTAGAAAATTGTAGAGAAAAAATCCCAAATTTTCCCCCAATTCCTGATAAATTAAAATTCCCAAAAAATCAAATTTCCCAAATTCCCAGAGCTCCAAACTGGTCCCAGGCCGACGTCGCGCTCAGCGTCTGCAGCCTGAGGGAATCCGGGATCAAATTCCCAAAATTGCTCCCAGAATTCCAAAAAATATTCCCAAAATATTCCCAGAACCATCCCCAAAATATCCTGGAAATATCACGAAAAAATCCCCCTCAAAATTCTCCAAAAAATCCCAAAAAAGTGTCAAAAAATCCTCACAAATATTCCCAAAATGCTCCAGGAAAGTCCTGAAACAAATTCCCCAAAAAAGCCCAAATTTTTCCAATATTCCTGAAAAAAAATTCCCAGAATTCCCAAAAATATTCCCCAAAATATTCCCAAAACATCCTGGAAATATCATGAAAAATGACCCCAAAAAAATCTTATAAAAAATAAAAACAATCCCTCAAAATTTTCCACAATTCCCCCCAAAAAATTCCACTCAAAATTCCCCCCCAAAAATTCCCCAAAATTTCAAAAAAAATCCTCAAAAATCTTCCCGGAATTTTCTAGAAAATTCCAGGAAAAAAAATTCAAATATAATTCCTAATATGCCTGAAAAAAATATGAAAATTCCCGAAAATTTCTAAAAATTTTCAGAAACAAAAAAATCCTTAAATTAAAAAAAAAAATCCCAAAATTCCCAGAATTTCACTCCCAAATCCCCCAGTCCCAAAATCCCAAACTCGTCCGAGGCCGACATCGCGCTCAGCGTCTGCAGCCCCCAAAAAAACCTCCAAAAACTTCCCACAATTCCCCTGAAAAAATCCCCAAATTCCCAAAAAAATCCCCCAAAATTTCTCAAAGAATTCCAAAAAAAATTCCAAAAGTTTTATAGAAAACTCTAAAAAAAATCCAAAAATAATTCCCAAATTTTCCAGAATATTCCCCGAAATATTCCCCAAAGCATCCCCAAATTAACCTAAAAAAACCTAAGAAAATATCCTGGAAAATTGCCCCCAAAACATTTTTTAAAAAGTCAAAAAATTCCCCAAAAAACTTCCACGATTTGCCCAAAAAAGTCCCCAAACTCCCCCAAAAAATCCCCTAAAACTCCAGAAAAGGATCAAAAAATACTGAAAAATCTTCCCAATTTTTTCTAGAAAATTCCAGTTAAAAAAATCAGAAAAAATCCCATTTTTTCCACTATTCCTGAAAAAAAAAGGATGAAAATTCCTAAAAAATCCTGAAAAAATTCAGGAAAAAAAAATCAAAATTTTTCCCTAAATAAAACAAAAATCCCAAAGCAGCCAGAGCTGCGCTCCCAAATCCCAAACTCGTCCTGTCCAGCACTCGCAGCCTGAGCAAATCCCAGAGAAAATTCCCTGAAAATTCCCAAATTTTAAAAATAAAACCCTTCCATTTAAAAAAAGTCCTCAAATTCCCCAAAATTCCCCAAAATTCCCCAAATTCCCAGAATTTCACTGCCAAATGCCCCAATCCCAAACTGGTCCCAGGCCGACGTCAAATCCCCAAAATTACTCCCAGAATTCCCAAAAATATTCCCAAAATATTCCCAGAACTGCCCCCAAAATATCCTGGAAATGCCCTGAAAATATCTTTAAAAACTTTTCCAAAACGCCAAAAAAAAAATCTCAAATAATTCCCCAAAAATTCCCAAATTCCAAAAGGAATTCCCCTCAACAGTCACAAAACAATCCTCCAAAAATTCTCAAAAAATTCCAAAAAAATTCCCAAAATTTTCTAGAAAATTGTAGAAAAAAAATCCCAATTTTTTCCCCAATTCCTGAAAAATTAAAATTCCCCAAAAATTCAAGTTCCCCAAATTGCCAGAATTCCACTCCCAAATTCATCCGAGGCCAAAATCGCACTCAGCGTCTGCAGCCTGAGGGAATCCGGGACAAAATTCCCAAAATTGCTCCCAGAATTCCCAAAAATATTCCCAAAATATTCCCAGAACCGCCCCCAAAACATCCTGGAAATATGAAAAATTACCCCAAAAAAATCCCCTCAAAATTCTCCAAAAAATCCCAAAAAAGTATCAAAAAATCCTCAAAAATATTCCCAAAATGCGCCAGGAAAGTCCTGAAACAAATTCCCCAAAAAAGCCCAAATTTTCCCAATATTCCTGAAAAAAATTTTGAAAAATTCCTGAAAATTTTCAGAAAAAAATTTTAAAAAATTCTTAAATTAAATAAAAATCCCCAAATTGCCAGAATTCCGCTCCCAAATTCATCCGAGGCCGACGTCGCGCTCAGCGTCTGCAGCCGGAGGGAATCCGGGACAAAATTCACAAAATTGCTCCCAAAATCCCCAAAAATATTCCCAAAAATTCCCAGAACCGCCCCCAAAACATCCTGGAAATATCATGAAAAAAATCCCCCTCAAAATTCTCCAAAAAATCCCAAAAAAGTGTCAAAAATCCTCACAAATATTCCCAAAATGCTCCAGGAAAGTCCTGAAACAAATTCCCCAAAAAAGCCCAAATTTTTCCAATATTCCTGAAAAAAATTATGAAAAATTCCTAAAAATTCCTGGAAATTTTTGGAAAAAAAAAATTAAAAATCTTTAAATTAAAAAAAATTTCCCAAATTGCCAGAATTCCGCTCCCAAACTCATCCAAGGCCGACGTCGCGCTCAGCGTCTGCAGCCTGAGGGAATTCGGGATCAAATCCCCAAAATTGCTCCCAGAATCCCCAAAAATATCCCCAAAATATTCCCAGAACCGCCCCCAAAACATCCTGGAAATATCACGAAAATCTCTTCAGAAACTCTTCCAAAATGCCAAAAAAAAATCTCAAATAATTCCCCAAAAAATTCCCAAATTCCAAAAGAAATTCACCTCAAAATTCACAAAACAATTCCCCAAAAATTCTCAAAAATTCCAAAAAAATTCCCAAAATTTTCTAGAAAATTGTAGAAAAAAAATCCCAAATTTTCCCCCAATTCCTGAAAAATCAAAATTCCCGAAAAATCAAATTTCCCAAATTGCCAGAGCCCCAAACTGGTCCCAGGCCGATGTCGCGCTCAGCGTCTGCAGCCTGAGGGAATTTGGGGTAAAATTCCCAAAATTGCTCCCAGAATTCCCAAAAATATTCCCAAAATATTCCCAGAACTGCCCCCAAAACATCCTGGAAATATCACGAAAAATGACCCCAAAAAAATCCCAAATTTTCCCAAAATTCCTAAAAAATCCCGCCAAAACTCCCTGAAAAAATCTCTCCAATTCCCCCCAAAATAACCTAAAAATTCACAAAAAAAAAAAAAATTCCCCCAATTTCTCCAAAAATCCACAAAATTCTCAAAAACCCCTGAAAATTTTCAAAAAATTCCATTCCCAATACTGCATTAAAATTCTTTTGAAATCCCTAAAAAATCCCTAAAATTCCCCCCAAATCACCAAAATTTTGCCAAAAAAACCCAAAAAATCCTAAATTTCCCCAAAATTCCTAAAAAATCTCTCAAATTCTCCCCAAAATCCCCCCAAAATAACCTAAAAATTCACAAAAAATAAAACCAATTCCCCCAAAATTCCCCAAAAATCCACAAAATTTTCAAAAATTCCCAATACTGCATTAAAATTCTTTTGAAATCCCTAAAAAATCCCTGAAATTCCCCCAAAATCACCAAAATTTTGCCCAAAAAAACCCCAAAAAAATCCCAAATTTTCCCAAAATTAAAAAAAAAATCCCTCCAAAACCCCCTGAAAAAATCTCTCAAATTCTCCCCAAAACAACCTAAAAATTCACAAAAAAACCCCAATTCCTCCAAAATTCCCCCAAAATCCACAAAATTCTCAAAAACCCCTGAAAATTCTCAAAAAATTCTCCTGATACTGCATTAAAATTCTTTTGAAATCCCTAAAAAATCCCTGAAATTCCCCCAAAATCACCAAAATTTTGCAAAAAAAACCCCCAAAAATCCTAAATTTTCCCCCAAAATTCCTAATAAATTCCTCCAAAACCCCCAGAAAAAATCTCCCAAATTCCCCCAAAATTCCCCCAAAATAACCTAAAAATTCACAAAAAAACCAAAATTCTCCAAAATTCCCCAAAAATCCACAAAATTCTCAAAAACCCCTGAAAATTTTCAGAAAATTGCCCTGATATCGCCCTAAAATTCTTTTGAAATCCCTAAAAAATCCCTGAAATTCCCCCAAAATCACCAAAATTTTGCCCAAAAAAACCCCCAAAAATCCCAAATTTTCCCAAAATTCCTGAAAAATCTCTCAAATTCTCCCCAAAATAACCTAAAAATTTCACAAAAATCCTCAATTCCTCCAAAATTCCCCAAACGTCCGCAAAATTTTCAAAAAACCCTGAAAATTTTCAGGAAATTCCAGATATTGCCCTAAAATTCTTTTGAAATCCCTAAAAAATCCCTAAAATTCCCCCAAAATCACCAAAATTTTGCAAAAAAACCCAAAAAAATCCCAAATTTTCTAAAAAATTCCTCCAAAACTCCCTGAAATAATCTCCCAAATTCTCCCCAAAATAACCTAAAAATTCACAAAAAAACCCAATTCCCCCAAAATTCCCCAAAATCCCCAAAATTTTCCAAAAATTCCCGATACTGCATTAAAATTCTTTTCAAATCCCTAAAAAATCCCTGAAATTCCCCCCAAATCACCAAAATTTTGCCAAAAAAATTCCCCAAAAAATCCAAAATTTTGCCATAATTCCTAAAAAATCTCTCAAATTCTCCCCAAAATAACCTAAAAATTCACAAAAAACCCCAATTCCCCCAAAATTCCCAAAAATCCACAAAATTCTCAAAACCCCGGAAAATTTTCAGAAAATTCCCCTGATATCGCCCTAAAATTCTTTTGAAATCCCTAAAAAATCCCTGAAATTCCCCCAAAATCACCAAAATTTTGCCCAAAAAAAACCCCAAAAAATCCCAAATTTTCCCAAAATTCCTAAAAAATCTCTCAAATTCTCCCCAAATAACCTAAAAATTCACAAAAAAACCCCAATTCCCCCAAATTCCCCAAAAATCCAAAAAATTCTCAGAAAAATTCCCAATACTGCATTAAAATTCTTTTGAAATCCCAAAAATATCCCTAAATTCTCCCAAATTCACCAAAATTTTGCCCAAAAAAACCCCAAAAATCCCAAATTTTCCAAAATTCCTGAAAAATTCCTCCAAAACTCCCTGAAAAAATCTCTCCAATTCTCCCCAAAATAACCTGAAAATTCACAAAAAACCCCAATTCCTCCAAAATTCCCCCCAAATCCACAAAATTTTCAGAAAATTCCCGATACTGCATTAAAATTCTTTTGAAATCTTTAAAAAAATCCCTGAAATTCCCCCAAAATCACCAAAATTTTGCCAAAAAAAACCCAAAAAATCCCAAATTTTCCCAAAATTCCTAAAAAATCTCTCAAATTCCCCCAAAATAACCTAAAAATTCACAAAAAAAACCCCAATTCCCCAAAATTCCCCAAAATTCCACAAAATTCTCAAAAAATTCCCAATACTGCATTAAAATTCTTTTGAAATCCCTAAAAAATCCCTAAAATTCCCCCAAAATCACCAAAATTTTGCCCAAAAAAACCCAAAAAATCCCAAATTTTCCCAGAATTCCCAAAATTCCTCCAAAACTCCCTGAAAAAATCTCTCCAATTCTCCCCAAAATAACCTAAAAATTCACAAAAAAAACCCCAATTCCTCCAAAATTCCCCAAAAATCCACAAAATTCTCAAAAAATTCCCAATACTGCATTAAAATTCTTTTGAAATCCCTAAAAAATCCCTGAAATTCACTCAGAATCACCAAAATTTTGCTAAAAAAACCACAAAAAATCCCAAATTTTCTAAAAAATCCCTCCAAAACTCCCTGAAAAAATCTCTCAAATTCCCCCAAAATTCCCCCCAAAATAACCTAAAAATTCACAAAAACCCCAATTCCCACAAAATTCCCCAGAAATTCACAAAATTCTCAAAAACCCATAAAAATTTACAGAAAATTCCCCTGATATTGCCCTAAAATTCTTTTGAAATCCCTGAAATTCCCCCAAAATCACCAAAATTTTGCCAAAAAAAACCCCAAAAAATCCCAAATTTCCTAAAAAATCCCTCCAAAACTCCCTGAAAAAATCTCTCAAATTCCCCCAAAATTCCCCCCAAAATAACCTAAAAATTCACAAAAAACCCCAATTCCCCCAAAATTCCCCAAAAATCCACAAAATTCTCAAAAACCCCTGAAAATTTTCAAAAAATTCCCTGATATTGCCCTAAAATTCTTTTGAAATACCGAAAAAATCCCTGAAATTCCCCCAAAATCACCAAAATTTTGCCCAAAAAACCCCAAAATCCCAAATTTTCCCCAAAAAATCCCTCAAATTCTCCCCAAAATAACCTAAAAATTCACAAAAAAATCCCAATTCCCCCAAAATTCCCCAAAAATCCACAAAATTTTCCAAAAATTCCCGATACTGCATTCAAATTCTTTTGAAATCCCTAAAAAATCCCTGAAATTCCCCCAAAATCACCAAAATTTTGCCCAAAAAAACCCAAAAAATCTCAAATTTCCTAAAAAATCCCTCCAAAACTCACTGAAAAAATCTCTCCAATTCTCCCCGAGATAACCTAAAAATTCACAAAAAAACTCCAATTCCCCCAAAATTCCCCAAAATCCCAAAATTTTCCAAAAATTCCCGATACTGCATTAAAATTCTTTTCAAATCCCTAAAAAATCCCTGAAATTCCCCCCAAATCACCAAAATTTTGCCAAAAAAAACCCAAAAAATCGCAAATTTTCCAAAATTCCTAAAAAATCTCTCAAATTCTCCCCAAAATAACCTAAAAATTCACAAAAAAAACCCCAATTCCTCCAAAATTCCCCCAAAATCCACAAATTCTCAAAAACCCCTGAAAATTTTCAGAAAATTTCCCTGATATTGCCCTAAAATTCTTTTGAAATCCCTAAAAAGTCCCTAAAATTCCCCCAAAATCACCAAAATTTTGCCAAAAACCCAAAAAAATCCCAAATTTTCCCAAAATTCCTAAAAAATTTCTCAAATTCTCCCCAAAATAACCTAAAAATTTCACAAAAAACCCCAATTCCTCCAAAATTCCCAAAAATCCACAAAATTCTCAAAAACCCCTGAAAATTTTCAGAAAATTCCCCGATACTGCATTAAAATTCTTTTGAAATCCCTAAAAAAATCCCTAAAATTCCCCAAAATCACCAAAATTTTGCCAAAAAAACCCAAAAAATCCCAAATTTTCCCAAAATTCCCTTAAAAAAATCTCTCAAATTCCCCCCAAAATAACCTAAAAATTCACAAAAAAACCCCAATTTCCCCAAAATTCCCCAAAATTTTCCGAAAATTCCCCCGATACTGCATTAAAATTCTTTTGAAATCCCTAAAAAATCCCTAAAATTCCCCCAAAATCACCAAAATTTTGCCAAAAAAACCAAAAAATCCAAATTTTCCCAAAATTCCTGAAAAATCCCTCCAAAACCCCTGAAAAAAATCTCCCAAATTCTCCCCAAAATAACCTAAAAATTCACAAAAATCCTCAATTCCTCCAAAATTCCCCAAAACTCCTCAAAATTTTCAAAAAACCCTGAAAATTTTCAGAAAATTCCCCTCATATTGCCCTAAAATTTTTTTGAAATCCCTAAAAAATCCCTAAAATTCCCCCAAAATCACCAAAATTTTGCCCAAAAAACCCCAAAAAATCCCAAATTTTCCCAAAATTCCTAAAAAATCTCTCAAATTCTCCCCAAAATAACCTGAAAAATTCACAAAAAAACCCAATTCCCCCAAAATTCCCCAAAAGTCCGCAAAATTTTCAAAAAACCCTGAAAATTTCAGAAAATTCCCGATATTGCCCTAAAATTCTTTTGAAATCCCTAAAAAATCCCTAAAATTCCCCCAAAATCACCAAAATTTTGCCAAAAAAACCCCCAAAAAATCCAAATTTTCCCAAAATTCCTGAAAAATTCCTCCAAAACCCCTGAAAAAGATCTCCCAAATTCCCCCAAAATTCTCTCCAAAATAACCTACAAATTTCACAAAACTCCAATTCCCCCAAAATTCCCCAAAAATCCACAAAATTCTCAAAAACCCCTGAAAATTTTCAGAAAATTCCCCCGATACTGCATTAAAATTCTTTTGAAATCCCTAAAAAATCCTGAAATTCCCCCAAAATCACCAAAATTTTCCAAAAAAACCCCAAAAAATCCCAAATTTTCCCAAAATATCCCTCCAAAACTCACTGAAAAAATCTCCAAATTCTCCCCAAATAACCCAAAAAATTCACAAAAAAAAGCCCAATTCCCCAAAATTCCCCAAAAATCCACAAAATTCTCAAAAAATTCCTGATACTGCATTAAAATTCTTTTGAAATCCCGAAAAAAATCCCTAAAGTTCCCCCAAAATCACCAAAATTTTGCCAAAAAAACCAAAAAAAATCCTGAATTTTCCCAAATTTCCTAAAAATCCCTCCAAAACCCCCTGAAAAAATCTCTCAAATTCTCCCCAACATTCTCCCCAAATAACCTACAAATTTCACAAAAACCCCAATTCCCCCAAAATTCCCCAAAAATCCACAAAATTCTCAAAAGCCCCTGAAAACTTTCAGAAAATTCCCCCGATACTGCATTAAAATTCTTTTGACATCCCTAAAAAATCCCTGAAATTCCCCCAAAATCACCAAAATTTTGCCAAAAATCCCCAAAAACCCCAAATTTTCCCAAAATTCCTAAAAAAATCTCTCAAATTCTCCCCAAAATAACCTAAAAATTCACAAAAACCCCAATTCCCCCAAAATTCCCCCAAATCCACAAAATTTTCAAAAAATTTCCCTGATATTGCATTAAAATTCTTTTGAAATCCCTAAAAAATCCCTGAAATTCCCCCAAAATCATCAAAATTTTGCCCAAAAAAACCCAAAAAATCCCAAATTTTCCCTTGAAATTCCAAATTTTCCCCTAAAATTCCAAATTTTCCAAAATTTTTGTGAAATTTGGAATTTTCTCTGACCACTGATTGACTTTGTGGCGTCCCTCGAAGTCGGGGGGCAGGGAGCTCATCCGGGTCATCGTCTCCATCAGCTCCCGCAGGTCCGGCTGGATCTGAAATTATTGCAAAATTTTGGGAAATTTTCAGAATTTTTGGGGGATTTTGGACAAATTTTGGGTTTTTTTTTCTGAATTTTGGGGAATTTGAAGGAAATTTTGGAGAATTGAGGAGGGGCAGGGAGCTCATCCTGGTCAGCGGCTCCAGCAGCTCCCGCAGCTCCGGCTGCATCTGGAATTTGGGAAATTTTAGGAATTTTGGGAAATTTTGGGAAATTTGGGAAATTTTGGGAAATTTTTGGGGAATTTTTTGGTGAATTTTGAGAGATTTGTTGGGATTTTTTTGAATTTTTGGGGCGAATTTTGTGGAATTTTTGGGAGGGTTTGGGGAATTTGAAAGGATTTTTTTCAGATTTTTTCTTTTTTTTGGGATTCTTTTCATTTTTCTGAATTTTTGATGAATTTTGAGAGATTTTTATGGAGTTTTTTGAATTTTTGGGAAGGAATTGGGAGAATTTTGGGGTTTTTTAGGGAGGTTTTTGGGAATTTTTAGTGAGGAATTTTTGTGGAATTCTTGGAGGGGAATTTTGGGGTTTTTTTAGGGGGATTTTGGGGGGGATTTTTGGATTTTTTGGGACATTTTTTAAAAATTTTTGGGGAATTTTTTTGGGTTATTTGGGAAATTTTGGGAAGGGAGTTTGGGGGGTTTTCAGGAGATTTTCGAGGATTTTTCAGGATTTTTTTGTGATTTTTCTGAATTTTTGGGGCGAATTTTGTGGAATTTTTGGGAGGGTTTGGGGGAATTTGAAAGGATTTTTTTCAGATTTTTTTCTTTTTTTTGGGGATTCTTTTCATTTTTCTGAATTTTTGCGTGGGATTTTTATGGAATTTTGGGGTTTTTAAAGGAATTTTTAGTAAGGAATTTTTAAGAAAATTTTGGGGAAGGTTTTTTGAATTTCTGGGTGTTTTGGGGGAATTTTGAGGAGAATGTTTGGAGAATTTTTTGGGATTTTGGGGGATTTTTTGGGGAAAGTTTTTGGGAATTTTGGACAAATTTTGGGGGGATTTTTTTCTGAATTTTGGGGAATTTGAGGGAAATTTTGGAGAATTGAGGAGGGGCAGGAGCTCATCCTGGTCAGCGGCTCCAGCAGCTCCCGCAGCTCCGGCTGCATCTGGAATTTGGAAATTTTGAGAAATTTTGGGAAATTTGGGAAATTTTTTAATTTTTTTAAAATTTTTCAATGAATTTTTGGAAAATTTAGAATTTTTTTTAAATTTTCCAGAGAATTTTGGGAAGGTTCTGGGTGATCTTCAAGGAATTTTTTGTAATTTTTTCACCTTTTCAGGGATTATTTTGGGGCATTTTTTGAGGGATTTTCGGGGATTTTGGGGGAATTTTGGTTTTTTTTAAGGAATTCCTAGTGAGGAATTTTGAGAATTTTGGGGGGAATTATTTGAAATTTTTTTTATAACTTCTAAGGAATTTTGGTGTTTTTGAGAATTCTGGGGGGTTTTTAGAGAGATTTGGGGAGAATTATTGGGGAAGGTTTTTTGAATTTTGAGGGAATTTTTATGAATTTTTGGGAATTTTTTAGAATTTTTTTGGAACTTCAGGGGGTTTTTTGGGGGGAATTTTTCTTTGGGTTTTTTTGGAATTTTGGGGAATTTTGGGGAATTTTTGGGACTTTCAGGTTGGCAGAGAGGGGCAGGGAGCTCATCCTGGTCAGCGTCTCCAGCAGCCCCCACAGCTCCGGCTCAAAATTTGGGATTTTTTTAGGAATTTTGGGAAATTTAGAAATTTTGGGAATTTTTTAGGATTTTTCGGGGCAATTCAAGGAATTTATCAGCATTTTTGGGCAAGTTTTTTGGGAATTTTAGGACATTTTTAACAATTTATTTTAATTTTGGGGAATTTTGGGGGAATTTTTTTGGAATTTTTTGGGAATTTTTGGGGAATTTTAGGGCTTTTTTAGGAGATTTTGAGAAGTTTTAGTGAGGAATATTTCTGATTTTTGGGGGGATTTTTTAGATTATTTTTTGGGGAAATTTGGGGTGTTTTTAGGGAGATTTAGAGGAATTTTGGGAATCTTTCGAGGAATTTTTCTGGAATTTTGGGGAATTTTGGAGAAATTCTTCACGATTTTTTGGCAAATTTTGGGGTTTTTTTTCTGAATTTGGAGGGATTTTGGGGAGATTTTTTGAGAAATTTTTGGGGAATTTTGGGAGGAATTTTCCAGGACTTTTTGGCAAATTTTGGGGGTTTTTTCCTGAATTTGGAGGGATTTTGGGGAGATTTTTTGAGGAATTTTTGGAGGAATTTTTCAGGATCTTTGGCAAATTTGGGGGTTTTTTCTGAATTTTGAGGGATTTTGGGGAGATTTTTTGGGAACTTTTTGGGAGAATTTTGGGAGCAATTTTCAGGACTTGTTGCAAATTTTGGGGGTTTTTTTCTGAATTTTGAGGGATTTTTGGGAGATTTTTTTGACAACTTTTTGGGAATTTTGGGAGGAATTTTTCAGGATTTTTGGCAAATTTTGGGGGATTTTTTCTGAATTTTGAGGATTTTTTGGGAGATTTTTTGGGTACTCTTTGGGGAATTTTGGGAAGAATTTTTCAGGATTTTTTGGCAAATTTTGGGGGTTTTTTTTCTGAATTTTGAGGGATTTTTGGGAGATTTTTTGGGAACTTTTGCGGGAATTTTGGGAGGAATTTTTCAGGATTTTTTGGCAAATTTTGTTTTTTTTTTTTTCTGAATTTTGAGGGATTTTGGGGAGCTTTTTTGAGAACCTTTTGGGGAACTTTGGAGGAATTTTTCAGGATTTTTTGACAAATTTTGGTTGTTTTTTTCTGAATTTTGAGGATTTTTTGGGAGATTTTTTGGGTACTCTTGGGAATTTTGGGAAGAATTTTTCAGGATTTTTTGGCAAATTTTGGGGTTTTTTTTTCTGAATTTTGAGGGATTTTTGGGAGATTTTTTGGGAACTTTTTTGGGGGATTTTGGGAGGAATTATTCAGGATTTTTTGGCAAATTTTGGGGGTTTTTTTCTTAATTTTGAGGGATTTTTGGGAGATTTTTTGAGAACTATTTGGGGAATTTTGGGAGCAATTTTTCAGGACTTTTTGCAAATTTTGGGGTTTTTTTTCTGAATTTTGAGGGATTTTGGGGAGATTTTTTCTGGAATTTTTGGAGGAATTTTTCAGGATTTTTTGGCAAATTTTGGGGGTTTTTTTCTGAATTTTGAGAGATTTTGGGGAGATTTTTTTGAGAACCTTTTGGGGAATTTTGGAGAAATTCTTCAGGATTTTTTGGCAAATTTTGGGGTTTTTTTTCCTGAATTTTGAGGGAATTTTGGGAATTTTTATTTATTTTGGGGAGTTTTTCTGGAAACTTTGGTGGGGTTTTAGGGAGATTTTGGGGGATTTTTCTGTTTTCTGGAGATTTTTGAGGATATCTGGCGAATCTTCAGAAAATATTCAGGGATTTTTTTACGGATTTTTTGGGGGAATTTTTGAGGAACTTTGCTGATTTTTAAATTTTTGGGGGGAATTTTAAAAATGTTTTTTAGGTTTTTTCCCTGATTTTTAAATTTTTGGATCTTTTTCACTTCGGGGGGATTTTTTTTGAAATTTTTGGGGAATTTTTGGGAATGGCCTCGGGGAAATTTTTGGGAATTTTAGAGGATTTTTGGAGAATTGTTTGGAATTTGCGTGAAATTCTTCAGAATTTTTTTGGCAAAGCCTTGTGTGCTTTCAAGAGAAATTTCAGGGAATTTTTGGGAATTTTTTTAGGAAGAATTCTGGGGAGATTATGAGAATTCTTCACATTTTTTTATTTTTTAGGGCTTTTTTGGGGAATTTTTAGGGCTTTTTTAGGGAATTTTTGGGGAATTATTTTTTGGATTTTTAGGACCCAAACTGGGATTTTGGGCATTTTTTTTAAATTTTTGGGAAGGGAAATCCAGGAAATTTTTAATGGAAATTGAGGGATTTGGAGGAGTTTTCAGGCCTGGAAATTGGGGATTTTTGAGATTCTTTGGGAATGGAATTGGGGGAATTTTTGGGAATTTCTAAGAATTTCCGGGAATGGAACTGGGGAATTTTTGGGTCTGGAATTGGGGGAATTTGGGGAATATTTTGGAATTTTTTGAAGGGAACTGGGGGATTTGCTGAGAATTTTTGGCACCAGAATTGAGGAATTCGGGGAATTTTTGGAATTTTTAGAAGTCGAAATTGAGAATTTTGGAGAGATTTTGGGGATTTTTAGGGGGATTTTAGGGATTTTATTTCTATTTTTTTGGGGGGATCTTTGGGGAATTTTTGGGTCTGGAATTGG
>CM063127.1:1737753-1793950 GCA_031885435.1 Passerculus sandwichensis | reverse complement strand
TGATTTTGGGGTTCCTTGAGGAATTTTCAGGGTTCCTGCAGGAATTTTGAGGGTTCCATGAGGAATTTTTCGGGTTCCTGGAGGAATTTTGGGGTTTCTTTAAGGAAATTTTGGGGGTTTTTTGAGGAATTTTTGAGGGTTCCACAAAGAATTTTGGGTTTTTTTTAAGGAATTTTTTGGGGTTCCAGGAGATTTTGGCATTTCCTTAAAGAACTTTGAGGTTCTTTTGAGGGTTCCTTGAGGAATTTTGGGGGTTCCAGGAGGAATTTTGGGGTTCCTGGAGGGATTTTGGGGTTCTTTGAGGAATTTTGGGGTTTCTTTAAGGAATTTTGGGGGTTCCTTGAAGAATTTTGGGGTTTCTTTAAGGAATTTGTGAGGGTTCCAGGAGGATTTGGGGGTTCCTGCAGGAATTTGGGGGTTCCTTGAGGAATTTTGGAGTTTCCTTGAGGAATTTTTGGGGTTTCTTTCAGGAAATTTTGAGAGTTCCCTTGCGGAATTTTGGGGGTTTCTTTAAGGAATTTGTGAGGGTTCCAGGAGGATTTTGGGGGTTCCTCAGGGATTTTGGGGTTCCTGGAGGAATTTTGAGGGTTCCACAAGGAATTTTGAGGTTCCTTGACGAATTTTTGAGGTTTTCTTTGAGGAATTTTGCGGTTCCTTGGGGAACATGGGGCTTCCAGGAGAAATTTTGTGGGTTCCTGGAGGAATTTTGGGGTTCCTTGAGGGATTTTCGGGGTTCCTGGAGGAATTTTGGGGGTTCTTTAAGGAATTTGTGAGGGTTCCAGGAGGATTTTGGGGGGTTCCTCAGGGATTTTGGGGTTCCTGGAGGAATTTTAGGAGGTTCCTTGAGGAATTTTGGGGTTTCTTTGAGGAATTTTGGGGGTTCCTGGAGGGATTTTCGGGGTTCCTTGAAGAATTTTGGGGTTTCTTTAAGGAATTTTCGGGGTTCCTTGAGGAATTTTGGGGCTCCTTGAGAAATTTTGGGGGTTCCTTGAGGATTTTTTGGGGTTCCTCAGGGATTTTAGGGTTCCTTGAGGGATTTTTGGGGTTCCTTGAAGAATTTTGGGGTTTCTTTAAGGAATTTGTGAGGGTTCCAGGAGGGATTTTGGGGCTTCTTGGAGGAATTTTGGGGGTTCTTTAAGAAAATGTTGGGGTTTCTTTGACGAATTTTTGAGGGTTCCTTGAGGATTTTGGGGCTTCTTTAAGGAATTTGTGAGGGTTCCTCAGGGATTTTGGGCTTCCTGGAGCGATTTTGGGGATTCCACAAAGAATTTTTGGGGTTTCTTTCAGGAAATTTTGAGGGTTCCTTGAGGAATTTTGGGGTTTCTTTAAGGAATTTGTGAGGGTTCCAGGAGGATTTTGGGGGTTCCTTAACGAATTTTGAGGTTCCTTGAGGAATTTTGAGGTTTCTTGGGGAATTTTGGGGTTCCAGGAGAAATTTTTGGGGGTTCTTTAAGGAAATTTTGGGGTTTCTTTGATAAATTTGTGAGGGTTCCTTGAGGAATTTTGGGGCTTTTTTAAGGAAATTTTGAGGGTTCCTTGAGGAATTTTGAGGTTCCAGGAGGATTTTTTGGGGTTTGATGAGGAATTTTGGGGTTCCTTGAGGAATTTTGGGGGTTCTTTAAGGAAATTTTGGGGTTTCTTTGAGGAATTTTTGAGGGTTCCCTGAGGAATTTTGGGGTTTCTTTAAGGAATTTTGAGGGTTCTTGGGGAATTTTGGGGTTTCCTTGAGGAATTTTGAGGGTTCCACAAAGAATTTTGAGGTTTCTTTAAGAAAATTTTGAGGGTTCCTGGAGGAATTTTGGGGTTTCTTTAAGGAATTTTTGAGGGTTCCAGGAGGATTTTGGGGGTTCCTCAGGGATTTTGGGGTTCCTGGAGGAATTTTAGGAGGTTCCTTGAGGAATTTTGGGGGTTTGATGAGAAATTTTGGGGGTTCCTTGAGGAATTTTGGGGGTTCTTTAAAGAATTTTTGGGGTTTCTTTCAGGAAATTTTGAGGGTTCCTTGAGGAATTTTGGGGGTTCTTTAAGGAATTTGTGAGGGTTCCTCAGGGATTTTGGGGGTTCCTGGAGGAATTTTTGGGGTTTCTTTCAGGAAATTTTGGGGTTTCTTGAGGAATTTTGGGGTTCCTTGGGGATTTTGATCTCCCTTGAGGAATTTTTGGAGGTTCCATGAAGAATTTTGGGGTTCCTCGATGAATTTTCGGGTTCCTTGAGGAATTTTGGGTGTTCCTTCAGGAGTTTTGGAGTTCTTGGAGAAGTTTTGGAGTTTCTCAAGGAGTTTTGGGGTTTTTTGAGGAATTTTGGGGTTCCTTGAGGAATTTGGGTTTTTTTGAGGAATTTTGGGGTTCCATGAGGAATTTTGGGCTTTGCATGAGAAATTTTTGGGTTCCTTGAGGAATTTTGGGTTTCCTTGAGAACTTTCTGAGCTTCTCCGAGAACTTCTTGCTGTTCCACCACGAACTTCACGGTTCCCCCACAAACTTCACCGTCCAGCCTGGATTTTTAGGGTGGTTTTTTTTGGGTTTTTTGGGATTTTTTAGGATTTTTTTGGGGTTTCTTTGCTGAGTTTCGGTTCCCATCACCCCAAATCCCCAAATTCCCCAATTTCTCCCCAAACGTGTCCCAGCTGGCGGCCACCAAGTCGGGTCGGTGCCACCTGAGGTCCCGGGGGTCCTACCTGGGATTTTGGGGTTCTTGCAGGAATTTTTGGGGGTTCCTTGAGGAATTTTGGGGTCCCTTGAGGAATTTTGGGGTTCTTGAAGAAGTTTTTGGGTTCCTTGGGGATTTTGATCTCCCTTGAGGAATTTTTGAGGGTTCCAGGAGGAATTTTCGGGGTTCCTCGATGAATTTTTTGGGTTCCTTGAGGAATTTTGGGTGTTCCTTCAGGAGTTTTGGAGTTCTTGGAGAAGTTTTGGAGTTTCTCAAGGAGTTTTGGGGTTTTTTGAGGAATTTTGGGTTTCCATGAGGAATTTTGGGGTTCCTTGAGAAATTTTTGGGTTCCTTGAGAAATTTTGGGGTTCCTTGAGGAATTTTGATGTTCCTTGAGGAATTTTGGGGTTTCCTTGAGAACTTTCTGAGCTTCTGCGAGAACTTCTTGCTGTTCCACCACGAACTTCACGGTTCCCCCACAGATTTCACCGTCCCACCTGGATTTCTGGGGATTTTCTTGGGTTTTTTGGGATTTTTTAGGATTTTTTTGTGTTTCTTTGATGAGTTTTGGTTCCCACCACCCCCAAATCCCCAAATTCCCCAATTTCTCCCCAAACGTGTCCCAGCTGGCGGCCACCAAGTTGGGTCGGTCCCACCTGAGGTCCCGGGGGTCCTACCTGGGGTTTTGGGGTTCTTGCAGGAATTTTTGGGTTCCTTGAGGAGTTTTGGGGTTCCTTGAGGAATTTTGCGGTTCCCTGAGGAATTTTTGGGTTCCTTGAGGAATTTTGGGGTTCCTTGAAGAATTTTGGGGTTCCTTGACGAAATTTGGGGTTCTTGGAGGAATTTTGGGGTTCCTTGGGGATTTTGATCTCCCTTGAAGAATTTTGGAGGTTCCATGAAGAATTTTGGGGGCTCCTCGATGAATTTTGGGGTTCCTTGAGGAATTTTGGGTGTTCCTTCAGGAGTTTTTGAGTTCTTGGAGAAGTTTTGGAGTTTCTCAAGGAGTTTTGGGGTTCCATGAGGAATTTTGGGGTCCCTTGAGAAATTTTGGGGTTCCTTGAGAACTTTCTGAGCTTCTGTGAGAACTTCTTGCTTTTCCACCACGAACTTCACGGCTCCCCCACAGATTTCACCGTCCAAAAGAGATTTTTGGGGATTTTTTTGGGTTTTTTGGGATTTTTTAGGATTTTTTTTGTGTTTCTTTGATGAGTTTTGGTTCCCACCACCCCAAATCCCCAAATTCCCCAATTTCTCCCCAAACGTGTCCCAGCTGGCGGCCACCAAGTTGGGTCGGTGCCACCTGAGGTCCCGGGGGTCCTACCTGGGATTTTGGGGTTCTTGGAGGAATTTTTGGGGTTCCTTGAAGAATTTTTGGGGTTCCTTGAAGAATTTTGAGGTTTTTTGAGGAATTTTGGGGTTTCATGAGGAATTTTGGGGTTCTTGGAGAACTTTTGGGGTTCCTTGGGGATTTTGAGCTCCCTTGAGGAATTTTGGAAGTTCCTGAGGAATTTTTGGTGGTTTCTCAAGGAATTTTGCGCTTTCATTGAGAAATTTTGGGGTTCTTGGAGGAATTTTGGGGTTCTGGGAGAAATTTTGGGGTTCCTTCAGGAATTTTGGAGGTTCCATGAAGAATTTTGGGGGTTCCTCGATGAATTTTCAGGTTCCTTGAGGAATTTTGGGTGTTCCTTCAGGAGTTTTGGAGTTCTTGGAGAAGTTTTGGAGTTTCTCAAGGAGTTTTGGGGTTTTTTGAGGAATTTTGGGGTTCCTTGAGAAATTTTGGGTTTCCTTGAGCAATTTTGGGTTTCCTTGAGAACTTTCTGAGCTTCTGTGAGAACTTCTTGCTGTTCCACCATGAACTTCATGGTTCCCCCACAAACTTCACCGTCCAACCTGGATTTCTGGGGATTTTTTGGGGTTTTTTGGGATTTTTTAGGATTTTTTTTTGGGTTTCTTTGCTGAGTTTTGGTTCCCATCACCCCAAATCCCCAAATTCCCCAATTTCTCCCCAAACGTGTCCCAGCTGGCGGCCACCAAGTCGGGCCGGTGCCACCTGAGGTCCTCGGGGACGTACCTGGTGCTGCGGGAGCTGCACGCGTGGGAGAGCGACCCCGCGGCGCGGCGCGCCTGCCACAACCTCATCCAGGTCAGACCGCGGGGATTTGGGGGAATCTGGGGGAAATTTGGGGGAAATTTGGGGGAAATTTGGGGAGTTTTGGGGTTCTGGGGGGATTTTGGGGGGTTTGGGGGGGGAATTGGGAAATTTTTGGGGTTTTTGGGGGGTTCTCAGTGGGATTTTGGGTGAGATTTTGAGTAGGATTGTGGAGTTTTGGGGTTTTGGGTGGGATTTGGGGAGTTTTGGGGTGGAGTTTTGGGTGGGATTTTGAGTGGGATTTTGGGGTTCTGGGTGGGATTTTGGGGTTTTGGGGTTTTGGGGTGGGATTTTGGGAGTTTTGGGGTTTGGGGGGGATTTTGGGGGTTTTTGGGGGGTTTTGGGTGGGATTTGGGAAATTTTTGGAGTTTTTTCATGGGTTTTGGTTGGGATTTTGGTGTTTGGGGTGGGATTGTGGAGTTTTGGGGTTTTGGGTGGGATTTGGGGGGATTTGGCGTTTTGGGTGGGGTTTGGGAGTTTTGGGGTTCTGGGTGGGATTTTGGGGGGTTTGGGGTGGAGTTTTGGGTGGGATTTGGGAAATTTTTGTGGCTTTTTGGGGAATTTTGGGTGGAGTTTTGGGGTTTTGGGTGGGATTTTGGATTTTGGGGTTTTGGGTGGGATTTGGGGATTTTGGGGTTCTGGGGGGGTTTTGGGGGGTTTGGGTGGAGGTTTGGGTGGGATTTGGGAAATTTTTGGGGTTTTTTTGTGTGGGGTTTTGGGGGGTTTTTGAGGTTTTTTGGGAGGTTTTGGGGTTCTGGGTGGGATTTTGGGGGGTTTGGGGTGGAATTTTGGGTGGGATTTGGGAAATTTTTGGGGTTTTTGGGGGTTTTGGGTGGGATTTTGGAGTTCTGGGGTCTGGGTGGGATTTGGGGAGTTTTGGGGTTCTGGGTGGGGTTTGGGGTGGAGTTTTGGGTGGGATTTGGGAAATTTTTGGTGGTTTTTTGTGAGGTTCTGGGTGGGATTTGTGGGAGTTTTGGGTGGGATTTTGGGGGGTTTTTGGGGTGGAGTTTTGGGTGGGATTTGGGAAATTTTTGGGGATTTTGGGGGGTTTTGGGTGGGATGTTGGGTGGAGGTTTGGGAAATTTTTGGGGTTTTTTAGGGGGGTTTTGGGTGGGATTTTGGGGGGTTCTGGGGGGGATTTTGAGTGGGATTGTGGAGTTTTGGGGTTCTGGGTGGGATTTGGGGGTTTTGTGGGTTTTTGAGTGGGATTTTTGGAAGTTTTGGGTGGGAATTTGGGTGGGATTTGGGAAATTTTGGGTTTTTTTTGGGGGGATTTGGGTGGGATTTTGAGTGGGATTTTGGAGGGTTTTGGGTGGGATTTTGGGGTTTTTTGGGGGGTTTTGGGTGGGATTTTGGGGATTTTGGAGTTTTGGGTGGGATTTTGGGGGGTTTGGGGTTTTTGGGGGGTTTTGGGTGGGATGTTGGGGTTCTGGGTGGGATTTGGGGATTTTGGGGTTCTGGGTGGGATTTTGGGTGGAGTTTTGGGTGGGATTTGGGAAATTTTGGGGTTTTTTGGGGGGTTTTGGGTGGGATTTTGAGTAGGATTGTGGAGTTTTGGGGTTTGGGTGGGATTTGGGGGTTTGGGGTTTTTTAGGGGGGTTTTGGGTGGGATTTTGGAAATTTTTGGGGTTTTTCGTGTGGGATTTTGGGGGGTTTTTGAATTTTTTTGGGAGGGTTTGTGTGGGAGTTTTTGAGGTTTTGGGGTTTTGGGTGGGATTTGGGGGCGTTTTGTGTGGGATGTTTTTGGATTTGGAGGTGGGATTTTGGGTGAGATTTGGGGTTTTTGGAAGGTTTTGAATTTGTGGCTGGGATTTTTTGGGGTTTTGGGTGGGATTTCAGGTGGGATTTGGGAAATTTTTGAGGTTTTTTGGGGGGTTTTGGGTGGGATTTTGGAGTTCTGGGTGGGATTTTGGAGTTTTGGGGTTTTGGGTGGGATTGTTGGGGGTTCTGGGTGGGATTTTCTCAGTTTTTGGGGGTATTTTGGGGGGATTTTATCATTTTTGCGGGGGATTTTCTGGTTTTGGGTTTTTTTTTGGCCAGGATTTTCTCATTTTTGGGGTGGGATTTTCTGGTTTTTGGGGGGCTTTGGGGTGGGATTTTGTCATTTTTGGGGTGGGATTTTGCCGGTTTTGGGGTGGGATTTTCTCATTTATTGGGTTTTTTTGGGGGTGGGATTTTCTCAGTTTTTGGGGGGATTTTGGGGGGGATTTTGCCATTTTTGGGGTGGGATTTTCTCGGTTTTTGGGGTATTTTTGGGGTGCTTTTACCATTTTTGGGGTGGGATTTTGTCATTTTTGGGGTGGGATTTTCTGGTTTTGGGGGTATTTTTGGGAAGATTTTCCCATTTTTGGGGTGGGATTTTGTCATTTTTGGGGTGGGATTTTCTCAGTTTTTGGGGGAATTTTGGGTGGGATTTTGCCATTTTTGGGGTGGGATTTTCTCAGTTTTTGGGGTATTTTTGGGGTGCTTTTCCCATTTTTGGGGTGGGATTTTGGCAGATTTTGGGGTGGGATTTTCTCATTTTTTGGGGGTTTTTTTGGGGTGGGATTTTCTCAGTTTTTGGGGGGATTTTGGGTGGGATTTTGCCATTTTTGGGGTGGGAATTTCTCAGTTTTTGGGGTATTTTTGGGGTGGGATTTTCTCATTTTTGGGGTGCAATTTTCTCATTTTTGGGGTGCGATTTTCTCATTTTTGGGGTTTTTTGGGGTGGGATTTTCTCAGTTTTGGGGTATTTTTGGGGGGATTTTGCCATTTTTGGGGGTGGAATTTTGGCAGTTTTTGGGGGTATTTTGGGGGGGATTTTTTCATTTTTGGGGGTGGGATTTTTTCATTTTTGGGGGTGGGATTTTCTCAGTTTTTGGGGTATTTTTGGGGGGATTTTGCCATTTTTGGGGGTGGAATTTTGGCAGTTTTCGGGGGTATTTTGGGGGGGATTTTGTCCATTTTTGGGGTAGGATTTTGTCATTTTTTGGGGTATTTTTAGTGGGATTTTTTCCCGTTTTGGGGGTATTTTTGGGGGGATTTTGTCAGTTTTTGGGGTGGGATTTTGTCATTTTTGGGGTGGGATTTGCACGGTTTTTGGAGTATTTTTGGGCAGGGTTTTGTCATTTTTGGGTGTTTTTGGGGTGGTATTTTCTCAGTTTTTGGGGTATTTTGGGGGGGATTTTGTCTGTTTTGGGGGTGGGATTTTGGCAGTTTTTTGGGTGGGATTTTCTCAGTTTTGGGGGTATTTTTGGGGGATTTTGCCATTTTTGGGGTTGGGATTTTCTCATTTTTTGGGGTATTTTTGGGGGGATTTTGGCAGTTTTTGGGGTGGGATTTTCTCAGTTTTTGGGGTATTTTTGGGGGCATTTTGCCATTTTTGGGGGTGGGATATTGGCAGGTTTGGGGGGTATTTTTGGGAGTATTTTGTCCGTTTTGGGGCTGGGATTTTGGCAGTTTTTTGGGTGGGATTTGGTTATTTTTGGGGGTGTTTTTGGGGGTATTTTTGGCGGGAAATTCCCATTTTTGGGGTGGGATTTTGTCAGTTTTTGGGGGCGTTTTGGGGGGTATTTTTGGGGTTATTTTCCCATTTTTTGGGTGTCCCCCCAGGTGCTGATCGGGGACGAGCCGGAGCCGGGCCTGGAGAACCTGCTGGAGGTGACGGTCCCCGAGCACCTGGAGCGGCTCCTCAGGGACGCCGACGGGAACGACGAGCAACCGGGCACGGGCACGGACCGGTGACACCCAAATGGCACCGGGGGACACCCAAATGGCACCAAAACGGCACCGGGGGACACCGATATGGTGCCAAAATGGCTCCGGGATGGCACCAAAATGGCACCAAAATGGCACCAGGTGACACCAAAATGGCACCGGGATGGCACCAGGGGACACCAAAATGGCACCAGGGGACAGCAAAATGGCACCGGGATGGCACCAAAATGGCACCAAAATGGCACCAGGGGACACCGAAATGGCGCCAAAATGGCACCAAGATGGCACCAAAATGGCACCGGGGGACACCCAAATGGCACCAAAATGGCACCGGGATGGCACCGAAATGGCTCCAGGGGAAACTGAAATGGCGCCAAAATGGCACCAGAGGACATTGGGATGGACAGGTGACGCCGAAACGGCACCAAAATGGCACCGGGGGACACCAAAATGGCTCCAGGGGAAATGGAAAACACCAAAATGGTGCCAACATGACACCAAAATGGCACCGGGATGGCACCAAAATGGCACCAAAATGGCACCAAAATGGCACCAGGGGACACCGAAATGGCACCAAAATGGCACCAGGTGACACCAAAATGGCACCGGGATGGCACGAGGGGACACCAAAATGGCACCAAAATGGCACCGGGGGACATTAGGATGGACAGGTGACGCCAAAATGGCACCAAAATGGCACCAGGGGACACCGAAATGGCACCGAAATGGCTCCAGGTGACACCAAAATGGCACTGAGATGGCACCGAAATGGCGCCAAAATGGCACCAGGGGACAGCAAAATGACACCAAAATGGCATCAGGGGACACCGGGATGGACAGGTGACGCCGAAATGGCACCGAAATGGCACCGGGGGACACCGGGATGGAGCCAAAATGGCACCAGGGTACACTGAAATGGCACCAAAATGGCACCAGGATGGCACCAGGGGACACCAAATGGCACCAAAACGGCACCAGGTGACATTGGGATGGACAGGTGACGCCGATATGGCACCAAAATGGCACCGGGGGACACCAAATGGCACCGGGATGGCACCGAGATGGCACCAAAATGGTTCCAGGGGACACCGAAATGGTGCAAAATGACACCAAAATGGCACCGGGATGGCACCAGGGGACACCCAAATGGCGCCAAAATGGCTCCAGGGGACCTTAGGATGGACAGGTGACGCCAAAATGGCACCAAAATGGCGCCAGGGGACACCCAAATGGCACCAAAATGGCACCGGGATGGCACCGAAATGGCTCCAGGAGACACCAAAATGACACCAAAATGGCACCAGGGGACATTGGGATGGACGGGTGACACCAAAATGGCACCAAAATGGCACCGGGGGACACCAAAATGGCTCCAGGGGACACCAAAATGGCACCGAAATGGCACCAAGTGACACCAGGACAGACTGTGGGGACACGGTGATGTCCCCAAGGGCCACCACGAGGACAGCGAGGTGTCCCCAGGGGTCACCAAGGTGCTCTGGTGTCCCCAAGGGTCGCCGTGGTGACAGTGAAATGTCCCCAAGGAGCCACGGTGGTGGCAAGGGTCACCACGGTGACAGTGTGGTGTCCCCAAGGGTCCCCATGGGGACAATGCCCTGAACGTCCCCGAGGGCCACCATGGTGACAGTGCGGTGTCCCCGAGGGCCACCATGGTGGTGACAATGTGTCCCCAAGGGCCACCACGAGGACAGTGCGGTGTCCTCAGGGGCCGTTGTTGTGACAATGAAATGTCCCCAAGGAGCCATGGTGGTGACAATGTGTCCCCAAGGGTCCATGGTGGCACCGAGGTGTCCCCAAGGGTCCGTGTTGGTGGCTCTGTGTCCCCAAGGGCCACCATGGTGGTGACAGTGCCGTGTCCCCGAGGAGCCACCACAAGGACAGCGTGTCCCCAAGGAGCCATCGGGGTGCTATGGTGTCCCCAAGGAGCCACCACGAGGACAGCGAGGTGTCCCCAGGGGCCACCATGGTGCTGTGGTGTCCCCAAGGGTCACCGTGGTGACAATGACATGTCCCCAAGGGTCACCACGGTGACAATGACATGTCCCCAAGGGTCTATGGTGGTGGCACTGTGTCCCCAAGGGCCACCACGGTGACAATGAAATGTCCCCAAGGAGCCACGGTGGTGGCACTGTGTCCCCAGGGGTCACCGTGGTGGCACCGAGGTGTCCCCAAGGGCCACCACAAGGACAGCGCGGTGTCCCCAGGGGCCGTTGTTGTGACAATAAAGTGTCCCCAAGGAGCCACGGTGGTGACAATGAAATGTCCCCAAGGGTCACCGTGGTGACGATGATGTCCCCAAGGGTCACCACGAGGACAGTGCGGTGTCCCCAAAGGGGCCACTGAGGTCATGTGGTGTCCCCAAGGGTCACCGTGGTGGCACCGAGGTGTCCCCAAGGGTCCGTGTTGGTGACAATGTGTCCCCAAGGGGCCACCACAAGGACAGTGCGGTGTCCCCAAGGGTCCCCATGGGGACAGTGCCCTGAATGTCCCCAAGGGCCACCATGGTGACAATGTGTCCCCAAGGAGCCACCATGGGGCTGTGCTGTCCCCAAGGGTCACCACGGTGACAATGAAATGTCCCCAAGGGTCCGTGTTGGTGACGCCGTGTCCCCAAGGGTCACCGTGGTGACAGTGATGTCCCCAAGGAGCCCCCATGGTGGTGACACTGTGTCCCCAAGGGCCACCACAAGGACACTGAGATGTCCCCAAGGGCCACCGTGGGGCTGTGGTGTCCCCAAGGGCCACCACGGTGACAATGAAATGTCCCCGAGGAGCCACAGTGACAACGAAACGTCCCCAAGGAGCCATGGTGACAATGAAATGTCCCCGAGGGCCACCACGGTGACAATGGAATGTCCCCAAGGGTCCGTGTTGGTGACAATGACATGTCCCCAAGGAGCCACAGTGACAATGAAATGTCCCCAAGGAGCCACCACAGTGACAATGAAATGTCCCCGAGGGCCATGGTGGTGGCACTGTGTCCCCAGGGGTCACCGTGGTGGCACCAAGGTGTCCCCAGGGAGCCACCACGAGGACAGTGCGGTGTCCCCAAGGGCCGTTGTTGTGACAATAAAGTGTCCTCAAGGGTCATCACGGTGACAATGAAATGTCCCCAAGGAGCCACCACGAGGACAGCGTGTCCCCTAAGGGGCCATTGAGGTCATGTGGTGTCCCCAGAGGTCACCGTGGTGACACCAAGGTGTCCCCAAGGGCCACCACGGTGACAATGAAATGTCCCCAAGGGTCCGTGTTGGTGGCACCGTGTCCCCAAGGGTCACCGTGGTGACAATGCCCTGAATGTCCCCAAGGGCCACCATGGTGACACCGAGGTGTCCCCAGGGAGCCACCATGAGGACAGTGCGGTGTCCCCAGGGGCCGTTGTTGTGACAATAAAGTGTCCCCAAGGATCTGTGGTGGTGACACTGTGTCCCCAAGGGTCACCACGGTGACAATGAAATGTCCCCAAGGAGCCACCATGGGGGTGTGCTGTCCCCAAGGATCACCGTGGTGACAATGACATGTCCCCAAGGAGCCACCATGGTGGTGGCACCGTGTCCCCAAGGGTCACCATGGTGACAGTGCAGTGTCCCTGAGGGCCACCATGGTGGCACCGAGGTGTCCCCAAGGGTCACCATGAGGACAGCATGTCCCCAAGGGTCCCCATGGGGCTGTGGTGTCCCCAAGGGTCACCGTGGTGGCACTGAGGTGTCCCCAAGCATCCGTGTTGGTGGCACCGTGTCCCCGAGGGCCACCATGGTGACAATGAAATGTCCCCAAGGGCCACCACGAGGACAGCGAGGTGTCCCCAAGGAGCCACCATGGTGCTGTGGTGTCCCCAAGGGCCACCATGGTGACAATGAAATGTCCCCGAGGAGCCACGGTGGTGACAATGACATGTCCCCAAGGGTCACCACGGTGACAACGAAATGTCCCCAAGGGTCACCACGGTGACAACGACATGTCCCCAAGGAGCCACGGTGACAATGTGTCCCCAAGGGCCACCACAGTGACAGTGCGGTGTCCCCAGGGGCCGTTGTTGTGACAATAAAATGTCCCCAAGGAGCCACAGTGGTGACAATGTGTCCCCAAGGGTCACCACAAGGACACTGAGATGTCCCCAAGGAGCCATGGTGGTGGCAAGGGTCACCACGGTGACACTGAGGTGTCCCCAAGGGTCCCCATGGTGACAATGCCCTGAATGTCCCCAAGGAGCCACGGTGGTGACAATGTGTCCCCAAGGAGCCACCACAGGGACAGTGCGGTGTCCCCAGGGGCCGTTGTTGTGACAATAAAGTGTCCCCAAGGATCTGTGGTGGTGACAATGTGTCCCCAAGGGTCACCACGGTGACAATGAAATGTCCCCAAGGAGCCATGGTGGTGGCAAGGGTCACCACGGTGACACTGAGGTGTCCCCAAGGGTCCCCATGGTGACAATGCCCTGAATGTCCCTAAGGAGCCACGGTGGTGACAGTGTGTCCCCAAGGGCCACCATGGGGGTGACAATGTGTCCCCAAGGGCCACCACAAGGACAGTGAGATGTCCCCAAGGGGCCACCACAAGGACAGCGTGTCCCCAAGGAGCCACCGTGGGGGTGAGGTGTCCCCAAGGGCCACCACGGTGACAATTCCATGTGCCCAAGCATCCGTGTTGGTGTCCCTGTGTCCCCAAGGGTCCCCATGGGGACAATGCCCTGAATGTCCCCAAGGAGCCACCATGGTGGTGACAGTGTGTCCCCAAGGGCCACCACAAGGACACTGAGATGTCCCCAAGGAGCCACCGTGGGGGTGAGGTGTCCCCAAGGAGCCACCGCGGTGACAATTAAATGTCCCCAAGGGTCACAACGAGGACAGCGCGGTGTCCCCAAGGGGCCACTGAGGTCATGTGGTGTCCCTGAGGGCCACCATGGTGGCACCGAGGTGTCCCCAAGGGGTCACCACAAGGACAGAGGTGTCCCCAAAGGGGCCACTGAGGTCATGAGGTGTCCCCAAGGAGCCCCCATGGTGGCACCGAGGTGTCCCCAAGGAGCCACCACAAGGACAGTGAGATGTCCCCAAGGGTCACTGTGGGGGTGAGGTGTCCTCAAGGGCCACCACGGTGACAATGAAATGTCCCCAAGGGTCCGTGTCGGTGTCCCTGTGTCCCCAAGGATCACCATGGTGACAGTGCGGTGTCCCCAAGGGTCCGTGGTGGTGGCTCTGTGTCCCCAAGGAGCCACCATGGTGACAGTGCGGTGTCCCCAAGGGTCACCACAAGGACAGAGATGTCCCCAAGGGTCCCCACGGTGACAATGCCCTGAACGTCCCCAAGGAGCCATGGTGGTGACACTGTGTCCCCAAGGGTCACCACAAGGACAGTGAGATGTCCCCAAGGAGCCACCACAAGGACAGCGAGGTGTCCCCAAGGGCCACCACGGTGACAACGAAATGTCCCCAAGGAGCCATCGTGGTGACAATGAAATGTCCCCGAGGGCCACCATGGTGACAATGAAATGTCCCCAAGGAGCCACGGTGGTGGCAATGTGTCCCCAAGGGCCACCGTGGTGACACCGAGGTGTCCCCAAGGAGCCACCACGAGGACAGTGCGGTGTCCCCAGGAGCCGTTGTTGTGACAATAAAGTGTCCCCAAGGAGCCACGGTGGTGACAGTTGTGTCCCCAAGGGCCACCGTGGTGACACTGAAATGTCCCCAAGGGTCAACGCGGTGACAGTGATGTCCCCAAGGAGCCACCGTGGGGCTGTGGTGTCCCCAAGGGCCACCATGGTGACAGTGAAATGTCCCCAAGGAGCCACGGTGGTGGCAAGGGTCACCACGGTGACACTGAGGTGTCCCCAAGGGTCCCCATGGGGACAATGCCCTGAACGTCCCCGAGGGCCACCATGGTGGTGACAATGTGTCCCCGAGGAGCCGTCATGGTGGTGACAATGTGTCCCCAAGGGCCACCACAAGGACAGTGAGGTGTCCCCAAGGGTCACCGTGGGGGTGAGGTGCCCCCAAGGGGCCACCATGGTGACAATGTGTCCCCAAGGAGCCACCACGAGGACAGTGAGGTGTCCCCAAGGAGCCACCAAGGTGCTGTGGTGTCCCCAAGGGTCACCACGGTGACAATGAAATGTCCCCAAGGAGCCACAGTGACAATGCCACGAATGTCCCCAAGGGCCACCACAGTGACAATGGGTCCCCGAGGGCCACCACAAGGACAGTGAGGTGTCCCCCAGAGTCACCACAGTGACAATTTCATGTCCCCAAGCATCCGTGTTGGTGGCTCTGTGTCCCCAAGGGTCACCGTGGTGACAATGCCCTGAATGTCCCCAAGGAGTCACGGTGGTGACAATGATGTCCCCAAGGAGCCACCACAAGGACAGAGAGATGTCCCCAAGGGCCACCGTGGGGCTGTGGTGTCCCCAAGGGTCATTGTGGTGACAGTGATGTCCCCAAGGAGCCACCACAAGGACAGAGGTGTCCCCAGGGGCCGTTGTGACAATGTGTCCCCAAGGAGCCACGGTGGTGACAATGTGTCCCCAAGGGTCACCGCGGTGACAATGAAATGTCCCCGAGGAGCCACGGTGGTGGCGCCGTGTCTCCAAGGGCCACCATGGTGACAATGCCCTGAACGTCCCCGAGGGCCACCATGGTGGTGACAATGTGTCCCCAAGGGCCACCACAAGGACACTGAGATGTCCCCAAGGAGCCACCGTGGGGCTGTGCTGTCCCCAGGGGTCACCGTGGTGGCACCGAGGTGTCCCCAAGTATCCGTGTTGGTGACACCGTGTCCCCAAGGGCCACCACGGTGACAATGAAATGTCCCCAAGGGCCACCATGGTGACAAATGTCCCCAAGGAGCCACGGTGACAATGAAATGTCTCCGAGGAGCCACGGTGGTGGCACTGTGTCCCCAAGGGCCACCACGGTGGCACCGAGGTGTCCCCAAGGAGCCACCACAAGGACAGCGCGGTGTCCCCAGGAGCCGTTGTTGTGACAATAAAGTGTCCCCAAGGAGCCACGGTGGTGACAATGTGTCCCTGAGGGCCACCATGGTGGTGACAGTGAGGTGTCCCCAAGGAGCCACCACGAGGACAGTGCGGTGTCCCCAAAGGGGCCACTGAGGTCATGAGGTGTCCCCAAGGGTCCATGGTGGCACCGAGGTGTCCCCAAGGGTCCGTGTTGGTGACAATGTGTCCCCAAGGGCCACCACGGTGACACCATGTCCCCAAGGGCTACCACAAGGACAGTGAGGTGTCCCCAAGGGCCACCATGGGGGTGAGGTGTCCCCAAGGGCCACCACGGTGACAATTCCGTGTCCCCAAGCGTCCGTGTTGGTGGCGCCGTGTCCCCAAGGGTCACCATGGGGACAATGCCCTGAATGTCCCCAAGGGCCACCATGGTGACAATGAAATGTCCCCGAGGAGCCACGGTGGCACTGTGTCCCCAGAGGTCACCATGGTGGCACCGCGGTGTCCCCAGGGGCCGTTGTTGTGACAATAAAGTGTCCCCAAGGATCCACGGTGGTGACAATGTGTCCCCAAGGGCCACCACGGTGACAGTGCGGTGTCCCCAGGGAGCCACCACGGTGGTGACAATGTGTCCCCAAGGAGCCACCACGGTGACAGCGCGGTGTCCCCAAGGAGCCACCGTGGTGGTGTGGTGTCCCCAGGGGTCACCGCTGTGGTGACAATAAAATGTCCCCAAAGATTTGTGTGGGTGGCTCTGTGTCCCCAAGGGCCACCGTGGTGACAATGGTGTCCCTGAGGGTCAGTGACAGTGACAGTGACAGGGATGTCCCCAAGGGCCACCACAACACAGTGACAGTGCTGTGGATGTCCCCGAGGGCCACCGTGGTGGCACTGAGGTGTCCCCAAAGGCCACCACAGTGACAGTGACAGGGATGTCCCCAAGGGCCACCATGGTGACAATGCCACGGATGTCCCCAAGGGTCAGTGACAGTGACAGTGCCACCAATGTCCCCAAGGGCCACCACAGTGACAGCGATGTCCCCAAGGGCCACCGTGGTGGCACTGAGGTGTCCCCGAGGGTCACCATGGCAGTGACAGTGCCACGGATGTCCCCGAGGGTCAGTGACAGTGACAGCGCCACCAATGTCCCCAAGGGCCACCACAGTGACAATGGTGTCCCCGAGGGTCACCGTGGTGGCACTGTGGTGTCCCCAAGGGTCACCATGGTAGTGACAGTGCCACCAATGTCCCCGAGGGTCAGTGACAGTGACAGTGACAGTGACAGGGATGTCCCCAAGGGCCACCACAACACAGTGCCAGGGATGTCCCCAAGGGCCGTGTTGGTGACAATGTCATGGATGTCCCCAAGGGCCACCGTGGTGGCACTGAGGTGTCCCCAAAGGCCACCACGGTGACAATGCCACACGTGTCCCCAAGGGCCAATGACAGTGACAGTGGTGTCCCCAAGGGCCACCACGGTGAAAGTGCCAGGGATGTCCCCAGGGGTCAGTGACAGTGACAGCGCCACAGGTGTCCCCAAGGGCCGTGTTGGTGACAATGTCATGGACGTCCCCAAGGGCCACCGTGGTGGCACCATTGTGTCCCCAGGGTGCCACCACGGTGACAGTGCCATGGGTGTCCCCAAGGACCAATGACAGTGACAGCGATGTCCCCAGGGTGCCACCACAGTGGCAGTGCCACAGATGTCCCCAAGGGCCAATGACAGTGACAGCAATGTCCCCGAGGGTCACCATGGTGGCCGTGCCACAGATGTCCCCAAGAATCCCCTGTGGTGGCACTGAGGTGTCCCCAAGGGCCGTGTTGGTGACGATGCCCTGAATGTCCCCAAGGAGCCACCACAGTGACAGCGATGTCCCCGAGGGCCACCACGGTGGCACTGAGGTGTCCCCAAGGAGCCACCACAGTGACAGTGCCACAGATGTGCCCCAGGGCCACCACGGTGACACCATTGTGTCCCCAGGGTGCCACCACAGTGACAATGCCACACGTGTCCCCAAGGGCCCATGACAGTGACAGTGCCACGGATGTCCCCAAGGGTCAGTGACAGTGACAGTGCCACGGATGTCCCCAAGGGCCACCACAGTGACAATGGTGTCCCCGAGGGTCACCACGGTGGCACTGAGGTGTCCCCAAAGAGCCATCGTGACGACAGCGATGTCCCCAAGGGCCACCACGGTGACAGTGCCACGGATGTCCCCAAGGGCCATCGCGGTGACAGTGTCCTGTCCCCAAGGGCCACCATGGTGGCAATTTTGTGTCCCCAAGGGCCGTGTTGGTGATGATGCCGTGAATGTCCCCAAGGAGCCACCGCAGTGACAGCGATGTCCCCGAGGGCCACCACAAGGACAGTGCCACACGTGTCCCCAAGGGCCACCATGGTGACACCATTGTGTCCCCAGGGTGCCACCACGGTGACAATGCCACACGTGTCCCCAAAGGTCACCGTGGTGACAACACCAGGGATGTCCCCAAGGGCCACCATGGTGGCAATTTTGTGTCCCCAAGGTGCCACCACGGTGACACTGCCGTGGATGTTCCCAAGGGCCAATGACAGTGACAGCGATGTCCCCAGGGGTCACCACGGTGGCACTGAGGTGTCCCCAAGGGCCGTGTTGGTGACAATGCCACAGATGTCCCCAAGAAGCCGCCACAGTGACAGCACCACAGGTGTCCCCAAGGGCCAATGACAGTGCCAGGGATGTCCCCAAGGGTCACAGAGATGACAGTGCCACAGGTGTCCCCAAGGGTCACAGACGTGACAGCGCCACACGTGTCCCCAAGGCGAGGGCCACCATGGTGACAGTGGTGTCCCCAAGGTCACCGTGGTGACAGTGAGGTGACATTGGGGGGACACTGAAGTGACAATGTGGTGACAGGTGACACTGAGGGGACACTGAGGTGACACTGGGGTGACAGTGAGGGGACATTGGGGTGACACTGAGGGGTCCCCGTGGTGTCCCCTCGTGTCCCCTGCCCTCCCAAAGCTGCGCTGGGGACATCTGGGGACATTGGGGGGGGGTTTGGGGACATTGGGGACACTGGGGGTGAGTTTGGGGACACTGGGGGTGAGTTTGGGGACATTGGGGGTGAGTTTGGGGACACTTGGGGACACTGGGGGTGAGTTTGGGGACACTGGGGGTGAGTTTGGGGACATTTGGGGACACTGGGGGTGAGTTTGGGGACATTGGGGACACTTGGGGACACTGGGGGTGAGTTTGGGGACATTGGGGGGACACTGGGGGTGAGTTTGGGGACATTGGGGGTGAGTTTGGGGACACTTGGGGACATTGGGAGTGAGTTTGGGGACACTGGGGGTGAATTTGGGGACATTTGGGGACACTGGGGTGAGCTTGGGGACATTTGGGGACACTGGGGGTGAGTTTGGGGACACTGGGGGTGAATTTGGGGACATTTGGGGACACTGGGGGTGAGTTTGGGGACATTGGGGGTGAGTTTGGGGACATTTGGGGACATTGGGGGTGAGTTTGGGGACACTGGGGGTGAGTTTGGGGACATTGGGGGTGAGTTTGGGGACATTTGGGGACATTGGGGGTGAGTTTGGGGACATTGGGGGTGAGTTTGGGGACACTTGGGGACACTGGGGGTGAGTTTGGGGACACTGGGGGTGAGTTTGGGGACATTGGGGGTGAGTTTGGGGACATTGGGGACACTGGGGGTGAGTTTGGGGACATTGGGGACACTGGGGGTGAGTTTGGGGACATTGGGGGTGAGTTTGGGGACATTTGGGGACACTGGGGGTGAGTTTGGGGACATTGGGGACACTGGGGGTGAGTTTGGGGACATTGGGGGTGAATTTGGGGACACTTGGGGACACTGGGGGTGAGTTTGGGGACACTGGGGGTGAGTTTGGGGACATTTGGGGACACTGGGGGTGAGTTTGGGGACATTGGGGGTGAGTTTGGGGACATTGGGGGTGAGTTTGGGGACACTGGGGGTGAGTTTGGGGACATTGGGGGGGATTTGGGGACATTTGGGGACACTGGGGGTGAGTTTGGGGACGCTGGGGGTGAGTTTGGGGACGCTGGGGACGAAGTTGGTGACATCAGGGGTATTTGGGGACATTGCAGGGATTTGGGGACATTGCAGGGATTTGGGGACACTTGGGGACAGATTTGGGGACACTGCGGGGATTTGGGGATGCTGGGGCTGAATTTGGGGACACTTGGGGGCACTTGGGGACAGATTTGGGGACACTGGGGGTGAGTTTGGGGACATTGGGGGTGAGTTTGGGGACACTTGGGGACACTGGGGGTGAGTTTGGGGACATTGGGGGGGATTTGGGGACATTTGGGGACACTGGGGGTGAGTTTGGGGACATTGGGGCTGAGTTTGGGGACGCTGGGGACGAAGTTGGTGACATCAGGGGTATTTGGGGACATTGCAGGGATTTGGGGACACTTGGGGACAGATTTGGGGACACTTGGGGACAGATTTGGGGACACTTGGGGACAGATTTGGGGATGCTGGGGCTGAATTTGGGGACACTTGGGGACGTCGGGGGGCACTTGGGGACATTGGGGGTGAATTTGGGGACGTGCAGGACATTTGGGGACATCGGGGTTGAATTTGGGGACTTTGGAGGGATTTGGGGACACCAGAACCGAGCTTGGGGACACCTGAGGGGGTCTGGGGACACTTGGGGACACCGGGGCTGAATCTGGGGACACTGTGGGACATTGGGGGCATTTGGGGACAGCAGGGACAAATTTGGGGACACCTGAAGGGATTTGGGGACACTGGGGCTGAATTTGGGGACACTGGGTGGATTTGGGGACGCTGGGGACAAACTTGGTGACGTCGGGGGGATTTGGGGACATTTGGGTTGAATTTGGGGACATCGGGGGGGATTTGGGGACACCGGGGCTGAATTTGGGGACAGATTTGGGGACATCGGGGGATTTGGGGACATTGGGGATGCTTGGGGACAATGGGGACGAGTTTGGGGACATTGGGGTGGATTTGGGGACACCTGAAGGGATTTGGGGACACTGGGGCTGAATTTGGGGACACTGGGGGGATTTGGGGACGCTGGGGACAAACTTGGTGACGTCGGGGGGATTTGGGGACATTTGGGTTGAATTTGGGGACATCGGGGGGGATTTGGGGACACCGGGGGGGATTTGGGGACCCTGGGGACATTTGAGGACATTGGGGTCAAATTTGGGGACATCGGGGGGGGATTTGGGGACATTTGGGGTCAGGTTTGGGGGCACTGAGGGGATTTTGGGGACACTGGGGCTGAATTTGGGGACGCTGGGGACAAACTTGGTGACGTCGGGGGGATTTGGGGACATTTGGGTTGAATTTGGGGACACCGGGGGGGATTTGGGGACACCGGGGGGGATTTGGGGACCCTGGGGACATTTGAGGACATTGGGGTCAAATTTGGGGACATCGGGGGGGGATTTGGGGACATTTGGGGCTGAATTTGGGGACATTGGGGACACTGAAGCAGTTTGGGGACCTCAGGGGGGATTTGGGGACATCAGGGACAACTTTTGGGGACACCGGAGGGATTTGGGGACACGAGAACCGAGTTTGGGGACATTGAGGTCGGATTTGGGGACGTTGGGGCCGAATTTGGGGACATCAGAGAGGATTTGGGGACATCAGAGGGGATTTGGGGACATCAGAGAGGATTTGGGGACAGTGGCGTTGGATTTGGTGACACTGGAGGGGATTTGGTGACATTGGGGGGGATTTGGGGACAATGGGGCTGAACTTGGGGACATCGGGGGACATTTTGGGACGCCAGAACCGAATCTGGTGGCATCTGAGGGGATTTGGGGACACCGGGGGACATTTGGGGACACTGGGGTCGAATCTGGGGACATTGGGGGGGTTTGGGGACATTTGGGGACACTGGGGCTGACTTTGGGCACATTGGGGGGCATTTGGGGACACCAGAACCGAATCTGGGGACACTGGTGGGATTTGGGGACATCTGGGGACACCAGAGCCGAATTTGGGGACACTGGGGCGGGGTTTGGTGACATTTGGGGACACGGGGGGGGGGGAGTTGAGGACATTGAGGGGACATTGGGGCCATTTGGGGACCTCGGGGGGGATTTGGGGACATCTGAGGGGGTTTGGGGACACGGGGGACATTTGGGGACACTGGGGCTGAGTTTGGGGGCATCAGAGGAGATTTGGGGACATTTGGGGACATTTGGGGATGGATTTGGTGACACTGGAGGGGATTTGGGGACATTTGGGGACAATGGGGCTGAACTTGGGGACATCGGGGGACATTTTGGGACGCCAGAACGGAATCCGGTGGCATCTGAGGGGATCTGGGGACACCGGGGGGGATTTGGGGACACCGGGGGGGATTTGGGGACATTGGGGTCGAATCTGGGGACACTGGGGCTGAACTTGGGGAGGCTTGGGGACATTTGGGGACACTGGGGCTGACTTTGGGCACATTGGGGGGCATTTGGGGACACCAGAACGGAATCTGGGGACACTGGTGGGATTTGGGGACATCTGGGGACATCAGAGCCGAATTTGGGGACACTGGGGCGGGGTTTGGTGACATTTGGGGACACTGGGGGGGGATTTGGGGACATTTGGGGGGATTTGGGGACATTTGGGGACATTGGGGACATTTGGGGCCAGATTTGGGGGGACATTTGGGGCTTTGGGGACACATATGGTGCCACCTGGTGACATTTGGGGACACTGGGGGGGATTTGGGGACATTTGGGGGGATTTTGGGGACATTTGGGGCCATTTGGGGACCTTGGGGCCGGATTTGGGGGGACATTTGGGGCTTTGGGGACACATTTGGTGACACCTGGTGACATTTGGGGACACTGGGGGGAGATTTGGGGACATTTGGGGGGATTTTGGGGACATTTGGGGACATTTGGGGCTGTGGTGGCGCCGCCGCCGTTTCCCCCCGGCCCCGCCAGGGGGCGCCACCACCGCGGGTCTCCCAGGCCCCGCCCCCTCCCCGCGCAGCCAATCAGCTTTCAGGGGCGTGGCCTCGTAGGTTAACTGCCGTCCCCTGGCGTGGGCGTGGCCTGGAGCGGGCGTGGCCTCCGCACCCGGAAGCGGCGCCGGGCGCGTCCCGGTGAGCGCAGAGCGGGGGGGGGGGGGGGCGGCGGAATTTGGGGAAATTTGGGAAAATTGGGGGAAATTTTGGGGAAATTTGGGGAAATTCGGGGAAATTCGGGATGCGGGAGGAGGAGGAGGATGAGGATGGAGGGAGGGAAATTCCCAGAAAACTCCGCGGCCTGGGCGGGACCTCCCCCCCCCCCCCCCCATCCCCTCAGGGACCTCCCTGTCCCTCCCTTCGCCATTCCCGGAGGGAAAAATCCGAATTTTATTTGGGAGGAATTTTGGGATCCGAACCCCCCGGGATGGGAATCTTTAGGGTCGGGAACGCCCCGGGACGGGAATTTTCGGGATCGGGATCCCCCCGCGTGGGAATCGCTCCCCAAAAATTCCCTCGGGGATCATGTCCCAAAAATTCGGGATATTTCCCCAAAAATCCCCTCGGGAATAAATCCCAAAAAAATCCCCCAAAAAACCCCGGGAACGTCCTCGGGCAAGGGCAGGGAATGAGCCTGGAAAAGTCTGGAATGTCCGAGCCGGGATGGGATTTGTTCCCTGAAAATTCCATTTTTTTTTTTAATTCCATTTTTTTATTCCCTTTTTTTTATTCCCTGTTTTTTTTTTTTTTTTTTTTTTTTTTTTTTTTTTTTTTTTTTTTTTTTTTTTTTTTTTCCCAAATCCGAGGATTTTTTCCTTCTCGCTTTTTCCGTGCCCTGGAAAAAAAATTCCCGGATTTTTAGGGCCAAAGATTTGGGACAAGGCCCTGGAGTTTGGGTTTGGATTTAATGGGACACCGGAATTCCAGAGGGGAGGAGGGGAAAAAAAATCTGGGATTGGGAATTCCATAAAAAAAAAAAAATTGGGATTGGGATTTCATTTGAAAAATGGGATTGGGATTCCATACAAAATTTTGGGATTGGGATTCCATAAAAAAAATTCGGGATTTGAATTTCATTAAAAAATGGGATTTGGGATTCCATAAAAAATTTTGGGATTGGGATTCCATAAAAAAAATTGGGATTTGAATTTTTGAATTCCATTTAAAAAATGGGATTGGGAGTCCAAAAAAAAAAAAAATTTAAATTGGGATTGGGATTCCGGAAGGGGGAAATGAAAATTAAATTTGGGATTGGAATTGCAGAGGGGGAGGGAAAAACCCTGGAATTTCAGGGAGGAAAAGAATTCTGGAATTGGAATTCCAAATGGGAAAAAAATCTGGAATTGCAGAGGGGGAAAATTTGGGATTGGGATTCCAGAGGGGGAAAAAATCTGGAATTCTACAGGGGGGAAAAAATTCGGGGTTGGAATTTCAGAGGGGGAAAATAAATCTGGGATTCCAGAGGGGGGGGAAAAATTAATATTGGGATTCCAGGGGGAAATTTGGGGAAATTTGGGATTGGGATTCCAGAAGAAAATCTGGAATGGGGATTTCTGATGGGAAAAAATTCTGGGATTGTTGGAATTCCACAACGGGGAGGAAATTTGGGATTCCAGAAAAAAAAAAAACCTGGGATTGGGATTCCAGAGAAATCCGGGATTGGGATTCCAGAAAAATCCGGGATTGGGATTCCAGAGGGGGGAAAAAACCAAATAAAAACCCCAAATTCCAAGCAAATTGGGATTCCAGTGGGGAAAAAATTTAATTTGGGATTGGGATTCCAGAGGAGGAAAAAAATTTGGGATTGGGATTGCAGAGGGGGGAAATAAAAATTAATTTGGGGATTGGGATTCCAGGGTGAAATTTGGGGAAATTTGGGATTGGGATTCCAGAAAAAAATCTGGAATGGGGATTTCTGATGGGAAAAAATTCTGGGATTGTTGGAATTCCACAACGGGGAGGAAATTTGGGATTCCAGAAAAAAAAAATCTGGGATTGGGATTTCAGAATGGGGGGGGAAATTCGGGATTGGGATTCCAGAAAAATCTGGGATTGGGATTTCAGAGGAGGAAAAAAAAACCAATAAAAACCCCAAATTCCAAGCAAATTGGGATTCCAGTGGGGAAAAAATTTAATTTGGGATTGGGATTCCAGAGGGGGGAAATAAAAATTAATTTTGGGATTGGGATTCCAGGGTGAAATTTGGGGAAATTTGGGATTGGGATTCCAGAGGAAAATCTGGAATGGGGATTTCTGATGGGAAAAAATTCTGGGATTGTTGGAATTCCACAACGGGGAGGAAATTTGGGATTCCAGAAAAAAAAAACCTGGGATTGGGATTCCAGAAAAATCCGGGATTGGGATTCCAGAGGGGGAAAAAATCCAATTTAAAAACCCCAATTCCAAACCAATTGGAATTCCAAAGGGGGAAAAATCTGGGATTGGGATTCCAGAATGGGGGGGGGAAATTTGGGATTGGGATTCCAGAAAAATCTGGGATTGGGATTCCAGAGGAGGAAAAAAAAACAATAAAAACCCCAAATTCCAAGCAAATTGGGATTCCAGTGGGGAAAAAATTTAATTTGGGATTGGGATTCCAGAGGGGGAAAAAAATTTGGGATTGGGATTCCAGAAAAATCCGGGATTGGGATTCCAGAGGAGGGGGAAAAAACCAAATAAAAACCCAAATTCCAAACAAATCGAGATTCCGGAGGGGGAAAAATTTGGGATTGGGATTGCAGAGGGGGGAAATAAAAATTAATTTGGGGATTGGGATTCCAGGGGGAAATTTGGGGAAATTTGGGATTGGGATTCCAGAAAAAAAAAAACTGGGATTGGGATTCCAGGAAAATCCAGGATTGGGATTCCAGAGGGGGGAAAAATCCAATTTAAAAACCCCAATTCCAAACCAATTGGAATTCCAAAGGGGGAAAAATCTGGGATTGGGATTCCAGAATGGGGGGGGGAAATTCGGGATTGGGATTCCAGAAAAATCTGGGGTTGGGATTTCAGAGGAGGAAAAAAAAAACCAATAAAAACCCAAATTCCAAACAAATTGGGATTCCAGTGGGGAAAAAATGTAATTTGGGATTGGGATTCCAGAGGAGGAAAAAAATTTGGGATTGGGATTCCAGAGGGGGAAAAAAATCTGGAATTCTACAGGGGGGAAAAATTCGGGGTTGGAATTTCAGAGGGGGAAAATAAATCTGGGATTCCAGAGGGGGGGAAAAAATTTGGGATTGGGATTCCAGAAAAATCCGGGATTGGGATTCCAGAGGGGGAAAAAAGCAAATAAAAACCCAAATTCCAAACAAATCGAGATTCTGGAGGGGGAAAAATTTGGGATTGGGATTGCAGAGGGGGGAAATAAAAATTAATTTTGGGATTGGGATTCCAGGGTGAAATTTGGGGAAATTTGGGATTGGGATTCCAGAAAAAAATCTGGAACGGGGATTTCTGATGGGAAAAAATTCTGGGATTGTTGGAATTCCACAACGGGGAGGAAATCTGGGATTCCAGAAAAAAAATAAAACCTGGGATTGGGATTTCAGAAAAATCCGGGATTGGGATTCCAGAGGAGGAAAGAAAAACAAATAAAAACCCCAAATTCCAAACCAATTGGAATTCCAAAGGGGGAAAAATCTGGGATTGGGATTCCAGAATGGGGGGGGGGAAATTCGGGATTGGGATTCCAGAAAAATCTGGGATTGGGATTTCAGAGGAGGGAAAAAAACCCAATAAAAACCCCAAATTCCAAACAAATTGGGATTCCAGTGGGGAAAAAATTTAATTTGGGATTGGGATTCCAGAGGGGGAGAAAAAATTCTGGGATTGGAATTCCTGGAAGGTCTGGGATTGGGATTCCAGAGTGGGGGAAAAACCTGGAATTCCAGAGGGGGGAAAAATCTGGGATTGGGGTGCCAGGAAAATCTGGGATTGGAATCCCATGAGTGGAAAGGAATCGGGAATTCCAGAAGGGAAAAATCTGGGATTGGAAATTCCTGAGGGGGGAAAAATCTGGGATTGGGGGGCCAGGAAAATCTGGGATTGGCATTGCAAAGGTGCAAAAAACTGGAATTGGTGGAATTCCAGAAAAATCTGGGATTGGAAATTGCGGAGGGGGGAAAAATCTGGGATTGGGGTGCCAGGAAAATCTGGGATTGGCATTCCAAAGGTGAAAAAACTGGAATTGTTGGAATTCCAGAAAAATCTGGGATTGGAATTGCAGAGGGGGGAAAAAAAAAAACCCCTGGAAATCCAGAGGGGAAAATTTGGGATTGGGATTCCAGAAGAAAATCTGGAATGGGGATTTCTGATGGGAAAAAATCCTGGGATTGTTGGAATTCCACAACGGGGAGGAAATTCGGGATTCCAGAAAAAAAAACCCTGGGATTGGGATTCCAGAAAAATCCGGGATTGGGATTCCAGAGGGGGAAAAAATCCAATTTAAAAACCCCAATTCCAAACCAATTGGAATTCCAAAGGGGGAAAAATCTGGGATTGGGATTCCAGAATGGGGGGGGGGGGAAATTCGGGATTGGGATTCCAGAAAAATCTGGGATTGGGATTTCAGAGGAGGAAAAAAAAACCAAATAAAAACCCCAAATTCCAAGCAAATTGGGATTCCGGTGGGGAAAAAATTTAATTTGGGATTGGGATTCCAGAGGAGGGAAAAAATTTGGGATTGGGATTCCAGAGGGGGGAAATAAAAATTAATTTTGGGATTGGGATTCCAGGGGGAAATTTGGGGAAATTTGGGATTGGGATTCCAGAGGAGGAAAGGAAAACAAATAAAAACCCAAATTCCAAGCAAATTGAGATTCCGGAGGGGAAAAAATTGGGATTGGAATTCCAAAGGGGGGGGGGGGGAAATAAATCTGGGATTCCAGAGGGGAAAAAAATTAATTTGGGGATTGGGATTCCAGGGGGAAATTTGGGGAAATTTGGGATTGGGATTCCAGAAAAAAAAACAAAAAAAACAAAAACTGGGGTTGGGATTCCAGAGGGGGAGAAAAAATTCTGGGATTGGAATTGCTGGAAAGTCTGGGATTGGGATTCCAGAGTGGGGGAAAAACCTGGAATTCCAGAGGGGGGAAAAATCTGGGATTGGGGTGCCAGGAAAATCTGGGATTGGCATTGCAAAGGTGCAAAAAACTGGAATTGTTGGAATTCCAGAAAAATCTGGGATCGGAAATTCCTGAGGGGGGAAAAAATAATTTCTGGGATAGGAATTTCACAGGGGAGAAAAATTTGGGATTGGGGTTCCAGAGGGAGAGGGGGGAAAAATCTGGAATTCCAGAGGGGGAAAAATAAAATTTGGATCGGAAGACCGGGCGGGGAAAGTCTGGGATTGGAATTCCAGAGGGGGGAAAAAAAACCCCTGGAAATCCAGAGGGGAAAATTTGGGATTGGGATTCCAGAAGAAAATCTGGAATGGGGATTTCTGATGGGAAAAAATTCTGGGATTGTTGGAATTCCACAACGGGGAGGAAATTTGGGATTCCAGAAAAAAAAAACAACCTGGGATTGGGATTTCAGAAAAATCCGGGATTGGGATTCCAGAGGGGGGAAAAAATCCAATTTAAAAACCCCAATTCCAAACCAATTGGAATTCCAAAGGGGGAAAAATCTGGGATTGGGATTCCAGAATGGGGGGGGAGAAATTCGGGATTGGGATTCCAGAAAAATCTGGGATTGGGATTTCAGAGGAGGAAAAAAAACCCAATAAAAACCCCAAATTCCAAGCAAATTGGGATTCCGGTGGGGGAAAAAATTTAATTTGGGATTGGGATTGCAGAGGGGGGAAATAAAAATTAATTTGGGGATTGGGATTCCAGGGTGAAATTTGGGGAAATTTGGGATTGGGATTCCAGAAGAAAATCTGGAACGGGGATTTCTGATGGGAAAAAATTCTGGGATTATTGGAATTCCACAACGGGGAGGAAATTTGGGATTGGGATTCCAGAAAAATCCGGGATTGGGATTCCAGAGGGGGAAAAAATCCAATTTAAAAACCCCAATTCCAAACCAATTGGAATTCCAAAGGGGGAAAAATCTGGGATTGGGATTCCAGAGGAGGAAAGGAAAACAAATAAAAACCCAAATTCCAAGCAAATTGGGATTCCGGAGGGGAAAAAATTGGGATTGGAATTCCAAACGGGGGGGGGGGAGGGAAATAAATCTGGGATTCCAGAGGGGGGAAAAATTAATTTGGGGATTGGGATTCCAGGGGGAAATTTGGGGAAATTTGGGATTGGGATTCCAGAAGAAAAAACAAAAAAACCAAAAAAAACTGGGATTGGGATTCCAGAGGGGGAGAAATAAAAATTAATTTTGGGATTGGGATTCCAGGGTGAAATTTGGGGAAATTTGGGATTGGGATTCCAGAAAAAAAAAAAAAAAACAAAACAAAACAAAAAAAAAAAACCAAAAAACTGGGATTGGAATTCCAGAGGGGGAGAAAAAATTCTGGGATTGGAATTGCTGGAAAGTCTGGGGTTGGGATTCCAGAGTGGGGGAAAAACCTGGAATTCCAGAGGGGGGGAAAATCTGGGATTGGGGTGCCAGGAAAATCTGGGATTGGAATCCCATGAGGGGAAAGGAATCTGGAATTCCAGAAGGGAAAAATCTGGGATCGGAAATTCCTGAGGGGGGAAAAAATCTGGGATTGGGGTGCCAGGAAAATCTGGGATTGGCATTCCAAAGGTGCAAAAAAATGGAAATTGTTGGAATTCCAGAAAAATCGGGGATTGGAAATTGCGGAGGGGGGAAAAAATAATTTCTGGGATAGGAATTTCACAGGGGAGGAAAATTTGGGATTGGGGTTCCAGAGGGAGAGGGGGGAAAAATCTGGAATTCCAGAGGGGGGGAAAATAAAATTTGGATCGGAAGACCGGGCGGGGAAAGTCTGGGATTGGAATTCCAGAGGGGGGGAAAAAAAACCCCTGGAAATCCAGAGGGGAAAATTGGGATTGGGATTCCAGAAAAAAATCTGGAATGGGGATTTCTGATGGGAAAAAATTCTGGGATTGTTGGAATTCCACAACGGGGAGGAAATTTGGGATTCCAGAAAAAAAAAACCCTGGGATTGGGATTCCAGAAAAATCCGGGATTGGGATTCCAGAGGGGAAAAAAATCCAATTTAAAAACCCCAATTCCAAACCAATTGGAATTCCAAAGGGGGAAAAATCTGGGATTGGGATTCCAGAATGGGGGGGGGAAAATTCGGGATTGGGATTCCAGAGGAGGAAAGAAAAACAAATAAAAACCCAAATTCCAAGCAAATCGAGATTCCGGAGGGGAAAAAATTGGGATTGGAATTCCAAAGGGGGGGGGGGAAATAAATCTGGGATTCCAGAGGGGAAAAAAATTAATTTGGGGATTGGGATTCCAGGGGGAAATTTGGAGAAATTTGGGATTGGGATTCCAGAAAAATCCGGGATTGGGATTCCAGAGGGGGAAAAATCCAATTTAAAAACCCCAATTCCAAACCAATTGGAATTCCAAAGGGGGAAAAATCTGGGATTGGGATTCCAGAGGGGGAAAGAAAAACAAATAAAAAGCCAAATTCCAAGCAAATTTGGATTCCAGTGGGGAAAAAATTTAATTTGGGATTGGGATTCCAGAGGAGGAAAAAAATTTGGGATTGGGATTACAGAGGGGGGAAATAAAAATTAATTTGGGGATTGGGATTCCAGGGTGAAATTTGGGGAAATTTGGGATTGGGATTCCAGAAAAAAATCTGGAATGGGGATTTCTGATGGGAAAAAATTCTGGGATTGTTGGAATTCCAGAACGGGGAGGAAATTCGGGATTGGGATTCCAGAAAAAAAAACCTGGGATTGGGATTCCAGAAAAATCCGGGATTGGGATTCCAGAGGGGGAAAAAAATCCAATTTAAAAAACCCCAATTCCAAACCAATTGGAATTCCAAAGGGGGAAAAATCTGGGATTGGGATTCCAGAATGGGGGGGGGGAAAATTCGGGATTGGGATTCCAGAAAAATCTGGGATTGGGATTCCAGAATGGGGGGGGCGGAATTTGGGGTTGGGATTCCAGAAAAATCTGGGATTGGGATTCCAGAGGAGGAAAAAAAAACCAATAAAAACCCCAAATTCCAAGCAAATTGGGATTCCGGAGGGGAAAAAATTTAATTTGGGATTGGGATTCCAGAGGAGGAAAAAAATTTGGGATTGGGATTCCAGAGGGGGGAAATAAAAATTAATTTTGGGATTGGGATTCCAGGGGGAAATTTGGGGAAATTTGGGATTGGGATTCCAGAGGAGGAAGAAAAACAAATAAAAACCCAAATTCCAAGCAAATCGAGGTTCCGGAGGGGAAAAAATTGGGATTGGAATTCCAAAGGGGGGGGGAAATAAATCTGGGATTCCAGAGGGGAAAAAAATTAATTTGGGGATTGGGATTCCAGGGGGAAATTTGGGGAAATTTGGGATTGGGATTCCAGAAAAAAAAAAAAAAAAAAAAAAAAACAAAAAACCAAAAAACTGGGATTGGGATTCCAGAGGGGGAGAAAAAATTCTGGGATTGGAATTGCTGGAAAGTCTGGGATTGGGATTCCAGAGTGGGGGGGAAATCTGGGATTGGGATTCCTGAAAATCTGGGATCGGGAATCCTGAAAATCTGGAATAGGGGTTCCTGAAAATCTGGGATTGGGATTCCTGAAAATCTGGGATTGGGATTCCTGAAAATCTGGGATTGGGATTCCTGGGAATCTGGGATTGCGATTCCGGAAAATCTGGGATTGGGATTCTGGAAAATCTGGGATTGGGGTTCCTGAAAATCTGGAATTGGGATTCCGGAAAATCTGGGATTGGGATTCCTGGAAATCTGGGATTGGGATTCCTGGAAAACTGGGATTGGGATTCCTGGAAATCTGGAATTGGGATTCCGGAAAATCTGGGATTGGGATTCCTGGAAATCTGGGATTGGGATTCCTGGAAATCTGGGATTGGGAATCCTGGGAATCTGGGATTGGGATTCCTGAAAATCTGGGATTGGGGTTCCTGAAAATCTGGGATTGGGATTCCGGAAAATCTGGGATTGGGATTCCTGGAAATTTGGGATTGGGGTTCCTGGGAATCTGGGATTGGGATTCCTGAGAATTTGGGATTGGGGTTCCTGAAAATCTGGGATTGGGGTTCCAGAGAGGGGGGAAAAATCTGGGATTGGGATTCCTGAAAATTTGGGATTGGGAATCCTGAAAATCTGGGATTGGGATTCCTGAAAATCTGGGATTGGGATTCCTGGGAATTTGGGATTGGGAATCCTGAAAATCTGGGATTGGGAATCCTGAAAATCGGGGATTGGGAATCCTGAAAATCTGGGATTGGGAATCCTGAAAATCTGGGATTGGGATTCCTGAAAATCTGGGATTGGGATTCCTGAGGAGGAGGAAAATCTGGGATTGGGGTTCCTGGGAATCTGGGATTGGGATTCCTGGGAATCTGGGATTGGGGTTCCAGAGAGGGGAGGAAATCTGGGATTGGGATTCCTGGGAATCTGGGATTGGGAATCCTGAAAATCTGGGATTGGGATTCCGGAAAATCTGGGATTGGGGTTCCAGAGAGGGGGGAAAAATCTGGGATTGGAATTCCTGGGAATCTGGGATTGGGAATCCTGAAAATCTGGGATTGGGGTTCCTGGAAATCTGGGATTGGGATTCCTGAAAATTTGGGATTGGGGTTCCAGAGAGGGGGGAAATCTGGGATTGGGATTCCTGAAAATTTGGGATTGGGATTCCTGAAAATCTGGGATTGGGGTTCCTGGAAATCTGGGATTGGGGTTCCGGAAAATCTGGGATTGGGATTCCTGAAAATCTGGGATTGGGGTTCCTGAGGAGGAGGAAAATCTGGGATTGGGATTCCTGAAAATCTGGGATTGGGGTTCCAGAGAGGGGGGAAAAATCTGGGATTGGGATTCCTGGAAATTTTTTTTTTATGGTTTTTTTGGGGGGGGTAAATTCCAGAATTTTTCCCCCTTTCAGGAGCCTGAGGAGGAGGAGGAGGAGGAAGAGGAGGAGGAGGAGGAATCCCGGAATTCCGGAATCCGCAGCGCGATGAGGCGGCGCCTCCCCCCTGGATGAGGCCGGACCCCATGGAAGCTTCCGGAATCCCGGGGATTTTCCTGGGCCGGCTGCGCACGGAATTCCCGTTGGGCGCAGAGAATTCCCAGTGAATTCCCAGCGGGATCCGAGAATTCCCATTGGATTTGGATTCAGAAAATTCCCCTTAATTCCCGTTGGGAGCAGAGAATTCCCAGTGAATTCCCAGCGGGATCAGGGAATTCCCATTGGATTCAGGAAAATTCCCCTTAATTCCCGTTGGGAGCAGAGAATTCCCACGGAATTCCCAGCGGGATCGGAGAATTCCCATTGGATTTGGATTCAGAAAATTCCCATTAATTCCCATTGGGAGCAGAGAATTCCCATTGGATTCAGAAAATTCCCGTTAATTCCCATTGGGAGCAGAGAATTCCCATTGGATTCAGAAAATTCCCGTTAATTCCCACCTGGAGCAGAGAATTCCCAGTGAATTCCCAGCGGGATCAGAGAATTCCCATTGGATTTGGATTCAGAAAATTCCCCTTAATTCCCATTGGGAGCAGAGAATTCCCAGTGAATTCCCAGCAGGATCAGAGAATTCCCGGTGGATTCAGGAAAATTCCCAGTGAATTCCCAGCGGGATCCGAGCATTCCCATTGGATTCAGAAAATTCCCCGTAATTCCTGTTGGGAGCAGAGAATTCCCAGTGAATTCCCATTGGGAGCAGAGAATTCCCATTGGATTCAGGAAAATTCCCGTTAATTCCCATTGGGAGCAGAGAATTCCCGTTGGATTTGGATTCAGGAAAATTCCCGTTAATTCCCGTTGGGAGCAGAGAATTCCCAGTGAATTCCCAGCGGGATCCGAGAATTCCCATTGGATTCAGAAAATTCCCATTAATTCCCATTGGGAGCAGAGAATTCCCAGTGAATTCCCAGCGGGATCAGAAAATTCCCGTTGGATTCAGAAAATTCCCCTTAATTCCCATTGGGAGCAGAGAATTCCCATTGGATTCCCATTGGGATCGGAGAATTCCCATTGGATTCAGAAAAATTCCCAGTGAATTCCCATTGGGAGCAGAGAATTCCCATTGGATTCAGGAAAATTCCCAGTGAATTCCCAGCGGGATCAGAGAATTCCCATTGGATTTGGATTCAGAAAATTCCCGTTAATTCCCAGTGGGAGCAGAGAATTCCCATTGAATTCCTAGCGGGATCAGAGAATTCTCAGTGGGATCACAGAATTCCCACCTGGAGCAGAGAATTCCCAGTGAATTCCCAGCGGGATCAGAGAATTCCCGTTGGATTCAGAAAATTCCCGTTAATTCCCGTTGGGCGCAGAGAATTCCCAGTGGGATCGGAGAATTCCCATTGGATTCAGAAAATTCCCCTAAATTCCCATTGGGAGCAGAGAATTCCCACTTAATTCCCAGCGGGATCAGAGAATTCCCAGTGGGATTACAGAATTCCCATTGGGAGCAGAGAATTCCCGTTGGATTCAGGAAAATTCCCGTTAATTCCCACCTGGAGCAGAGAATTCCCACGGAATTCCCAGCGGGATCCGAGAATTCCCATTGGATTTGGATTCAGGAAATTCCCATTAATTCCCACCTGGAGCAGAGAATTCCCAGTGAATTCCCAGCGGGATCAGAAAATTCCTGTTAAATCCGCCAGGATCAGAGATTCCCACCCAATTCCCACTGGAACCAGAGAATTCCCATCAAATTCCCGCCGGGATCAGAGAATTTCCCACCAGGGTCACGGAATTCCCACCTGGAACAGAAAATTCCCAGGGAATTCCCAGTGGGATCAGAGAATTCCCACAGAATTCCCACCGGGATCAGGGAATTCCCACGTGGAGCAGAAAATTCCCAGTGGGATCAGAGATTCCCTTTTATTTCTCAGTGGGAGCAGAAAATTCCCAAAGATTTTCCACCAGGATCACAAAATTCCCACCTGGAACAGAAAATTCCCGTTAATTCCCGGTGGGAGCAGAGAATTCCCATTGAATTCCTCCCTGGATCAGGGAATTCCCGGAGGATTCATCACCTGGATCAGAGGATTCCCACCTGGAGCAGACAATTCCTGTTAATTCCCACCTGGAACCGCAGAATTCCCACTGGGATCTGGAGCAGAGAATTCCCACTGAATTCCCACCCGGATCAGGGAATTCCCACCTGGAGCAGAAACTTCGTAACAAATTCCCGTCTGGAACGACAGAATTCCTGCAGAATTCCCACCAGAATTCCAGCAGAATTTCTAGCTGGATCAGAGAATTCCCACAGAATTCCCAAGGAATTCCCACCAGGATTCCCGCAGGATTCCCAGCTGGATCAGAGGATTCCCGCAGAATTCCCAGCAGAATTCTCACAGGATTCCCACAGGATTCCTACAGGATTCCTGCAGAATTCCCGCTAGAATTCCAGCAGGATTCCCAGCTGGATCAGAGAATTCCCACCAGGATTCCCAAGGAATTCCCAGCAGGATTCCCGTAGGATTCCCAGCTGGATCAGAGGATTCCCACCAGGATTCCCAGCAGAATTCCAGCAGGATTCCCAGCTGGATCAGAGGATTCCCACCAGAATTCCAGCAGGATTCCTGCACAATTCCCAGCAGAATTCCCTCAGGATTCCCACCTGGATCAGAGGATTCCCACCAGGATTCCCACAGGATTCCCACAGGATTCCCAGCTGGATCAGAGGATTCCCGCAGAATTCCCAAGGAATTCCCAGCAGGATTTCCGCAGGATTCCCACAGACTTCCCAGCTGGATCAGAGGATTCCCACCAGAATTCCAGCAGGATTCCCAGCAGAATTCCCTCAGGATTCCCTCTTGGATCAGAGGATTCCCGCAGAATTCCAGCAGGATTCCCAGCTGGATCAGAGGATTCCCAGCAGGATTCCCTCGGGATTCATTCCCAGCTGGATCAGCAGAATTCCTGCAGAATTCCCCGCAGAATTCCCAGCAGGATTCCCTCGGGATTCCCACCTGGATCAGAGGATTCCCGCAGAATTCCAGCAGAATCCCCACCTGGATCAGAGGATTCCCACCAGGGTTCCCTCGGGATTCCCAGCTGGATCAGAGGATTCCTGCAGAATTCCCACCAGAATTCCCACAGAATTCCAGCAGGATTCCCAGCTGGATCAGCAGAATTCCCGCAGAATTCCCACCAGAATTCCCACAGGATTCCCAGCTGGATCAGCAGAATTCCTGCAGAATTCCCACCAGAATTCCCTCGGGATTCTCAGCTGGATCAGAAGAATTCCCAGCATAATTTCCGCGGAATTCCCACCAGGATTCCCTCAGGATTCATTCCCACCTGGATCAGAGGATTCCCACCAGGATTCCCATAGGATTCCCACCTGGATCAGAGGATTATTCCCTTGGGATTCATTCCCAGCTGGATCAGAGGATTCCTGCAGAATTCCCACCAGAATTCCCTCGGGATTCTCAGCTGGATCAGAAGAATTCCCAGCATAATTTCCACAGAATTCCCACCAGGATTCCCTCGGGATTCCCACCTGGATCAGAGGATTCCTGCAGAATTCCCACAGAATTCCCACCAGGATTCCCGCAGGATTCCCACAGACTTCCCAGCTGGATCAGAGGATTCCCACTAGGATTCCCAGCAGGATTCCTGCAGAATTCCCACCAGAATTCCCACAGGATTCCCACCTGGATCAGAGAATTCCCGCAGAATTCCCACCAGGATTCCAGCAGGATTCCCACCTGGATCAGAGGATTCCCACCAGGATTCCCACCAGGATTCCCGCAGAATTCCCAGCAGGATTCCCTCGGGATTCCCTCCCAGCTGGATCCGGGGTTGGCTCCGCGCTCGCGCTCCATGATGGAGACGCGCCTCCGACGTGAGTGGGCACGGGCGGGATTCCCAAATTTCCCGGGAAAAAAATCGGGAATTCCCACACTTGCAGCCCTGTGGTTTTCCCGCAGGGATTGGGAATTCCCAAATTTCCGGCGGCGGTTTCTTTCCCCCCGTGAAAATCGGGAATTCCAGACTCAGTTTTCCCAAATTTCCAGCCCCAGTTTTCCCGCAGGGATTGGGAATTCCCAGATTTCCATCCCAATTTTCCCACAGGGATTGGGAATTCCCAAATTCCCAGCCGAATTTTCCAACAGAAATGGGAAATTCCCAAATTTCCAGCTGCAGTTCTTTCCCCCATGAAAATCGGGAATTCCAGACAGTTTTCCCAAATTTCCATCCCCGATTTTCCTGCAGGGATTGGGAATTCCCAGATTTCCAGCCCTGGTTTCCCGGTGAAAATTGGGAATTTCCACATTTCCTGCCCGATTCTCCCAAATTTCCAGCCCCAGTTTCCAAAGAGAATTGAGAATTCCCAATTTTCCAGCCCCGGTTTTCCCACAGGAATTGGGAATTTCTGCATTCCCAGCCCCAAATTTTCCCAAATTTCCAGCCCGGTTTTCCCGCAGGGATTGGGAATTCCCAAATTTCCAGCGGCGGTTTCTTTCCCATGAAAATCGGGAATTCCAGACAGTTTTCCCAAATTTCCGGCCCCGGTTTTCCCACAGGGATTGGGAATTCCCAGATTTCCATCCCAATTTTTCCACAGGGATTGGGAATTCCCAGATTTCCAGCCCTGGTTTCCCGGTGAAAATTGGGAATTTCCACTTTTCCTGCCCGATTCTCCCAAATTTCCAGCCCCAGTTTCCAAAGAGAATTGAGAATTCCCAATTTTCCAGCCCCGGGTTTCCCACAGGAATTGGGAATTCCCGCATTTCCAGCCCCAAATTTTCCCGAATTTCCAGCCCCGGTTTTCCCACAGGGATTGGGAATTCCCAGATTTCCATCCCAATTTTCCCGCAGGGATTGGGAATTCCCAGATTTCCAGCTGCAGTTTTTTCCCCCTGTGAAAATCGGGAATTCCAGACTCAGTTTTCCCAAATTTCCAGCCCCGGTTTTCCAGCAGGGATTGGGAATTCCCAGATTTCCAGCCCTGGTTTCCCGGTGAAAATTGGGAATTCCCACATTTCCTGCCCGATTCTCCCAAATTTCCAGCCCCAGTTTCCAAAGAGAATTGAGAATTCCCAATTTTCCAGCCCCGGTTTTCCCACAGGAATTGGGAATTTCTGCATTCCCAGCCCCAAATTTTCCCAAATTTCCAGCCCGGTTTTCCCGCAGGGATTGGGAATTCCCAAATTTCCAGCGGCGGTTTCTTTCCCATGAAAATCGGGAATTCCAGACAGTTTTCCCAAATTTCCGGCCCCGGTTTTCCCGCAGGGATTGGGAATTCCCAGATTTCCAGCCCAGGTTTCCCGGTGAAAATTGGGAATTTCCACTTTTCCTGCCCGATTCTCCCAAATTTCCAGCCCCAGTTTCCAAAGAGAATTGAGAATTCCCAAATTTCCAGCCCCGGGTTTCCCACAGGAATTGGGAATTCCCAAATTTCCAGCCCCAAATTTTCCCGAATTTCCAGCCCCGGTTTTCCCACAGGGATTGGGAATTCCCAGATTTCCATCCCAATTTTCCCACAGGGATTGGGAATTCCCAAATTCCCAGCCGAATTTTCCAACAGAAATGGGAAATTCCCAAATTTCCAGCTGCAGTTTTTCCCCCTGTGAAAATCGGGAATTCCAGACAGTTTTCCCAAATTTCCGGCCCCAGTTTTCCAGCAGGGATTGGGAATTCCCAGATTTCCAGCCCTGGTTTCCCGGTGAAAATTGGGAATTCCCACTTTGCCTGCCCGATTCTCCCAAATTTCCAGCCCCAGTTTCCAAAGAGAATTGAGAATTCCCAAATTTCCAGCCCCAGGTTTCCCACAGGAATTGAGAATTCCCAAATTTCCAGCCCCAGTTTCCAAAGAGAATTGAGAATTCCCAAATTTCCAGCCCCGGTTTTCCCACAGGAATTGGGAATTTCCGCATTCCCAGCCCCAAATTTTCCCAAATTTCCAGCCCCGGGTTTCCCGCGGGTTTTGGTGATTCCCGAATTTCCGGCCCCGTTTTCCAACAGCGATTGGGAATTCCCACATTTCCAGTCCGGTTTCCACGCAGGGAAATTTGGGAATTCCAGAATTTCCAGCCGAGTTCTCCCACAGGAATTGGGAATTCCCGCCAATTTTTTCCCAAATTTCCAGCCCGGTTTTGCCCCGGGGAAATTGGGAATTCCCAAATTCCAGCTGCAGTTTTCCCATGAAAATTGGGAGTTCCCGGATTTCCGGCCCGATTTTCCCAGATTTCCATTCCGCTTTTCCCAGGAAAATCAGGAATTCCCAGATTTCCAGCCTGATTTTCCAAGTTTTTCAGCCCCGGTTTCCCACAGGGATTGGGAATTCCCAATTTTCCAGCCCAGTTTTCCGACAGGGATTGGGAATTCCAGACGGTTTTCCCAAATTTCCAGCCCCGGTTTTCCCGAATTTCCAGCCCAGTTTTCCCACAGGGATTGGGAATTCCCAAATTTCCAGCCCCCGGTTTTCCCAGGAAAAATGGGAATTCCCACATTTCCAGCCTCAGTTTCCCTCTGGAAATTGTGAATTCCGGCCCAATTTTCCCATTTCCGACCCAGTTTTCCCAGAGAATTGGGAATTCCGGTCGATTTTCCCCTATTTCCAGTCGGGTTTTCCCAGAAAATTGGGAATTCCGGAGCTTTTCCCAAATTTCCAGCCCCGGTTTTCCCGCAGGGATTGGGAATTCCCAAATTTCCATCCCCAATTTTCCCTCAGGGATTGGGAATTCCCAAATTTCCATCCCCAATTTTCCCGCAGGGATTGGGAATTCCCAAATTCCCAGCCGAATTTTCCAACAGAAATGGGAAATTCCCAAATTTCCAGCTGCGGTTTTTTTCCCCATGAAAATCGGGAATTCCAGACTCAGTTTTCCCAAATTTCCAGCCCCGGTTTTCCAGCAGGGATTGGGAATTCCCAGATTTCCATCCCCAATTTTCCCGCAGGGATTGGGAATTCCCAGATTTCCATCCCAATTTTCCAACAGAAATGGGAAATTCCCAAATTTCCATCCCAATTTTCCCGCAGGGATTGGGAATTCCCAGATTCCCAGCCAAATTTTCCAACAGAAATGGGAAATTCCCAAATTTCCAGCTGCAGTTTTTTCCCCCATGAAAATCGGGAATTCCAGACTCAGTTTTCCCAAATTTCCAGCCCCAGTTTTCCAGCAGGGATTGGGAATTCCCAGATTTCCAGCCCTGGTTTCCCTGTGAAAATTGGGAATTCCCGCATTTCCTGCCTGATTTTCCCAAATTTCCAGCCCCGGTTTCCAAAGAGAATTGAGAATTCCCAAATTTCCGGCCCCGGTTTTCCCGCAGGGATTGGGAATTCCCAGATTTCCAGCCGAATTTTCCGGCAGGGATTGGGAATTCCCAAATTTCCATCCCAATTTTCCCACAGGGATTGGGAATTCCCAAATTTCCATCCCCAATTTTCCCGCAGGGATTGGGAATTCCCAAATTCCCAGCCGAATTTTCCAACAGAAATGGGAAATTCCCAAATTTCCAGCGGCGGTTTTTTTCCCCCATGAAAATCGGGAATTCCAGACAGTTTTCCCAAATTTCCAGCCCCGGTTTTCCCGCAGGGATTGGGAATTCCCAGATTTCCAGCCCAATTTTCCCGCAGGGATTGGGAATTCCCAAATTTCCATCCCAGTTTTCCCGCAGGGATTGGGAATTCCCAGATTTCCAGCCCTGGTTTCCCGGTGAAAATTGGGAATTCCCACTTTTCCTGCCCGATTCTCCCAAATTTCCAGCCCCAGTTTCCAAAGAGAATTGAGAATTCCCAAATTTCCAGCCCCGGGTTTCCCACAGGAATTGGGAATTTCCGCATTCCCAGCCCCAAATTTTCCCGAATTTCCAGCCCCGGGTTTCCCACAGGAATTGGGAATTTCCGCATTCCCAGCCCCAAATTTTCCCGAATTTCCAGCCCCGGGTTTCCCGCGGGTTTTGGTGATTCCCGAATTTCCGGCCCCGTTTTCCAACAGCGATTGGGAATTCCCACATTTCCAGCCCGGTTTCGACGCAGGGAAATTCGGGAATTCCAGAATTTCCAGCCGAGTTCTCCCACAGCAATTGGGAATTCCCGCCAATTTTTTCCCAAATTTCCAGCCCAGTTTTGCCCCGGGGAAATTGGGAATTCCCAAATTCCAGCTGCAGTTTTCCCATGAAAATTGGGAGTTCCCGGATTTCCGGCCCGATTTTCCCAGATTTCCATTCTGCTTTTCCCAGGAAAATCAGGAATTCCCAGATTTCCAGCCTGATTTTCCAAGTTTTTCAGCCCCGGTTTCCCACAGGGATTGGGAATTCCCAATTTTCCACCCCAGTTTTCCGACAGGGATTGGGAATTCCAGCCGGTTTTCCCGAATTTCCAGCCCCGGTTTTCCCGAATTTCCAGCCCCGGTTTTCCCACAGGGACTGGGAATTCCCAAATTTCCATCCAAATTTTCCCGCAGGGATTGGGAATTCCCAAATTTCCAGCGGCGGTTTTTTTCCCCCATGAAAATCGGGAATTCCAGCCGGTTTTCCCAAATTTCCATCCCAATTTTCCCGCAGGGATTGGGAATTCCCAAATTTCCATCCCAATTTTCCCGCAGGGATTGGGAATTCCCAGATTTCCATCCCAATTTTCCCGCAGGGATTGGGGATTCCCAGATTTCCATCCCAATTTTCCCACAGGGATTGGGAATTCCCAAATTTCCATCCCCAATTTTCCCACAGGGATTGGGAATTCCCAGATTTCCATCCCAATTTTCCCGCAGGGATTGGGAATTCCCAAATTCCCAGCCGAATTTTCCAACAGAAATGGGAAATTCCCAAATTTCCAGCTGCAGTTTTTTCCCCCATGAAAATCGGGAATTCCAGACTCAGTTTTCCCAAATTTCCAGCCCCAGTTTTCCAGCAGGGATTGGGAATTCCCAGATTTCCAGCCCTGGTTTCCCGGTGAAAATTGGGAATTCCCACATTTCCTGCCCGATTCTCCCAAATTTCCAGCCCCAGTTTCCAAAGAGAATTGAGAATTCCCAAATTTCCAGCCCCGGGTTTCCCACAGGAATTGGGAATTTCCGCATTCCCAGCCCCAAATTTTCCCAAATTTCCAGCCCCCGGTTTTCCCAGGAAAAATGGGAATTCCCACATTTCCAGCCTCAGTTTCCCTCTGAAAATTGTGAATTCCGGCCCAATTTTCCCATTTCCGACCCAGTTTTCCCAGAGAATTGGGAATTCCGGTCGATTTTCCCCTATTTCCAGTCGGGTTTTCCCAGAAAATTGGGAATTCCGGAGCTTTTGCCGAATTTCCAGCTCGGTTTTCCCGCAGGGATTGGGAATTCCCAAATTTCCAGCGGCGGTTTCTTTCCCCCCGTGAAAATCGGGAATTCCAGACTCAGTTTTCCCGAATTTCCAGCCCGGTTTTCCCACAGGGACTGGGAATTCCCAAATTTCCATCCCCAATTTTCCCACAGGGATTGGGAATTCCCAGATTTCCATCCCAATTTTCCCACAGGGATTGGGAATTCCCAAATTTCCAGCCCCGGTTTTCCCAGGAAAAATGGGAAATTCCCAAATTTCCAGCTGCAGTTCTTTCCCCCATGAAAATCAGGAATTCCAGACTCAGTTTTCCCAAATTTCCGGCCCCGGTTTTCCAGCAGGGATTGGGAATTCCCAGATTTCCATCCCCAATTTTCCCGCAGGGATTGGGAATTCCCAAATTTCCATCCCAATTTTCCCGCAGGGATTGGGAATTCCCAAATTTCCATCCCCAATTTTCCCGCAGGGATTGGGAATTCCCAAATTCCCAGCCGAATTTTCCAACAGAAATGGGAAATTCCCAAATTTCCAGCTGCAGTTCTTTCCCCCATGAAAATCGGGAATTCCAGACTCAGTTTTCCCAAATTTCCAGCCCCGGTTTTCCAGCAGGGATTGGGAATTCCCAGATTTCCAGCCCTGGTTTCCCGGTGAAAATTGGGAATTCCCACATTTCCTGCCCGATTCTCCCAAATTTCCAGCCCCAGTTTCCAAAGAGAATTGAGAATTCCCAAATTTCCAGCCCCGGTTTTCCCGCAGGGATTGGGAATTCCCAGATTTCCAGCCGAATTTTCCAACAGAAATGGGAAATTCCCAAATTTCCAGCTGCAGTTTTTTCCCCCGTGAAAATCGGGAATTCCAGACTCAGTTTTCCCAAATTTCCAGCCCCAGTTTTCCAGCAGGGATTGGGAATTCCCAGATTTCCCGCCATGGTTTCCCGGTGAAAATTGGGAATTCCCACATTTCCTGCCCGATTCTCCCAAATTTCCAGCCCCAGTTTCCAAAGAGAATTGAGAATTCCCAAATTTCCAGCCCCAGTTTTCCCACAGGAATTGGGAATTTCCGCATTCCCAGCCCCAAATTTTCCCGAATTTCCAGCCCCGGGTTTCCCGCGGGTTTTGGTGCTTCCCGAATTTCCGGCCCCGTTTTCCGACAGCGATTGGGAATTCCCACATTTCCAGCCCGGTTTCCACGCAGGGAAATTTGGGAATTCCAGAATTTCCAGCCGAGTTCTCCCACAGGAATTGGGAATTCCCGCCAATTTTTTCCCAAATTTCCAGCCCGGTTTTGCCACGGGGAAATTGGGAATTCCCAAATTCCAGCTGCAGTTTTCCCATGAAAATTGGGAGTTCCCGGATTTCCGGCCCGATTTTCCCAGATTTCCATTCCGCTTTTCCCAGGAAAATCGGGAATTCCCAAATTTCCAGCCCCCGGTTTTCCCAGGAAAAATGGGAATTCCCACATTTCCAGCCTCAGTTTCCCTCTGAAAATTGTGAATTCCGGCCCAATTTTCCCATTTCCGACCCAGTTTTCCCGGAGAATTGGGAATTCCCGTCGATTTTCCCCTATTTCCAGTCGGGTTTTCCCAGAGAATTGGGAATTCCGGAGCTTTTCCGGAATTTCCAGCCCAGTTTTCCTGCAGGGATTGGGAATTCCCAAATTTCCAGCGGCGGTTTCTTTCCCCCCGTGAAAATCGGGAATTCCAGACTCAGTTTTCCCAAATTTCCGGCCCCAATTTTCCCGCAGGGATTGGGGATTCCCAGATTTCCATCCCAATTTTCCCGCAGGGATTGGGAATTCCCAGATTTCCAGCCCTGGTTTCCCGGTGAAAATTGGGAATTTCCACTTTTCCTGCCCGATTCTCCCAAATTTCCAGCCCCAGTTTCCAAAGAGAATTGAGAATTCCCAAATTTCCAGCCCCGGGTTTCCCACAGGAATTGGGAATTTCCGCATTCCCAGCCCCAAATTTTCCCAAATTTCCAGCCCGGTTTTCCCAAATTTCCAGCCCGGTTTTGCCACGGGGAAATTGGGAATTCCCAAATTCCAGCTGCAGTTTTCCCATGAAAATTGGGAGTTCCCGGATTTCCGGCCCGATTTTCCCAGATTTCCATTCCGCTTTTCCCAGGAAAATCGGGAATTCCCAGATTTCCAGCCTGATTTTCCAAGTTTTTCAGCCCCGGTTTCCCACAGGGATTGGGAATTCCCAATTTTCCACCCCAGTTTTCCGACAGGGATTGGGAATTCCAGCCGGTTTTCCCAAATTTCCAGCCCCAGTTTTCCCGAATTTCCAGCCCGGTTTTCCCACAGGGATTGGGAATTCCCAAATTTCCAGCCCCCGGTTTTCCCAGGAAAAATGGGAATTCCCACATTTCCAGCCTCAGTTTCCCTCTGAAAATTGTGAATTCCGGCCCAATTTTCCCATTTCCGACCCAGTTTTCCCAGAGAATTGGGAATTCCGGTCGATTTTCCCCTATTTCCAGTCGGGTTTTCCCAGAAAATTGGGAATTCTGGAGCTTTTCCGGAATTTCCAGCTCGGTTTTCCTGCAGGGATTGGGAATTCCCAAATTTCCAGCTGCTTTTTTTTCCCCCATGAAAATCGGGAATTCCAGACTCCGTTTTCCCAAATTTCCAGCCCAAATTTTCCCGCAGGGATTGGGAATTCCCAAATTTCCATCCCCGATTTTCCCGCAAGGATTGGGAATTCCCAAATTTCCATCCCAATTTTCCCGCAGGGATTGGGAATTCCCAGATTCCCAGCCGAATTTTCCAACAGAAATGGGAAATTCCCAAATTTCCAGCTGCGGTTTCTTTCCCCCCGTGAAAATCGGGAATTCCAGACTCAGTTTTCCCAAATTTCCGGCCCCGGTTTTCCAGCAGGGATTGGGAATTCCCAGATTTCCAGCCCTGGTTTCCCGGTGAAAATTGGGAATTCCCACATTTCCTGCCCGATTCTCCCAAATTTCCAGCCCCAGTTTCCAAAGAGAATTGAGAATTCCCAAATTTCCAGCCCCGGTTTTCCCAGGAAAAATGGGAATTCCCACATTTCCAGCCTCAGTTTCCCTCTGAAAATTGTGAATTCCGGCCCAATTTTCCCATTTCCCATCCAGTTTTCCCAGAGATTTGGGAATTCCGGTCGATTTTCCCCTATTTCCAGTCGGGTTTTCCCGGAAAATTGGGAATTCCGGAGCTTTTCTGGAATTTCCAGCTCGGTTTTCCCGCAGGGATTGGGAATTCCCGGATTTCCGGCGAGGTTTTGCCATGGGGAAATTGGAAAAAAGGGGGAAAAAATGGGGGAAAAAGGGGGATAAGTGGAAAAATGGGAAAAAAGGTCGGGGAAAGGGGGCGGAAAATGGGGAAAAAGTGGGGAAAAAAATGGGAAAAAATAGGAAAGAGTGGGGGAAATGGGTTGAGGGAAAAAGGGCAAAAATCCGGAAAAAAATGGTGGGAAAATGGGAAAAAAGGTTGGGAAGAAAGGGAGGGAGTGGGGGAAAATGGGGGAAAAATGGGGGAAACTTGGGAAAAATGGGTTGGGAAAAATTTGGGGGAAAAAGAGGAAGAAAAGGTGGGAAAAATGGGGGGAAATTGGGGGGAAGGAGGGAAAAAAGGGGAAAATGGGAAAAGGGGTGAGGGGAGAGAAATGGGAAAAAAGTGGAAAAAAATTAAAAATTGGAGGAAAAAAAGGGGGAAAAGAGAAAAAGGATTGGGGACAAAAAAGGGGGAAAATGGGGGGAAAAATGGGAAAAATGGAGACAAAAAGGGGAAAAAAAGGAGAAAAAATGGCAAAAATGGGGGAACACAGGAAAAATAGGGAAGAAAATGGAAAAATTGGAAAGAAGTGGGGAGAAAAAAGGAAAACCATGGGAAAAAAAGTGGAAAAGTTTGGGGGAAAAATGACCAGAAAAAAGGGCGGTGGAGGGAAAAAAAGTGGAAAAAAATGGGAAAAAATAGGAAAGAGTGGGGGAAATGGGTTGAGGGAAAAAGGGCGAAAATCGGGAAAAAATGGTGGGAAAATGGGAAAAAAAGTTGGGAAAAAAGGGAGGGAGTGGGGGAAAATGGGGGAAAAATGGGGGAAACTTGGGAAAAAGGGGTTGGGAAAAATTTGGGGGAAAAAGAGGAAGAGAAGGTGGGAAAAATGGGGGGAAATTGGGGGGAAGGAGGGAAAAAAAGGGGAAAATGGGAAAAGGGGTGAGGGGAGAGAAATGGGAAAAAAGTGGAAAAAAATTAAAAATTGGAGGAAAAAAAGGGGGAAAAGAGAAAAAGGATTGGGGACAAAAAAGGGGGAAAATGGAGGGAAAAAATGGAGACAAAAAGTGAAAAAAAAAAGGAGAAAAAATGGCAAAAATGGGGGAACACAGGAAAAATAGGGAAGAAAATGGAAAAATTGGAAAGAAGTGGGGAGAAAAAAGGAAAAACATGGGAAAAAAGTGGAACAGGTTGGGGAAAAAATGACCAAAAAAAAGGGCGGGGGAGGGAAAAAAAGTGGAAAAAAATGGGAAAAAATAGGAAAGAGTGGGGGAAATGGGTTGAGGGAAAAAGGGCGAAAATCGGGAAAAAATGGTGGGAAAATGGGAAAAAAGGTTGGGAAAAAAGGGAGGGAGTGGGGGAAATTGGGGGAAAAATGGGGGAAACTTGGGAAAAAGGGGTTGGGAAAAATTTGGGGGAAAAAGAGGAAGAAAAGGTGGGAAAAATGGGGGGAAGTGGGGGGAAGGAGGGAAAAAAGGGGAAAATGGGAAAAGGGGTGAGGGGAAAGAAATGGGAAAAACTGGAAAAAAAATTAAAAATTGGAGGAAAAAAAGGGGGAAAAGAGAAAAAGGATTGGGGACAAAAAAGGGGGAAAATGGGGGAAAAAATGGGAAAAAATGGAGACAAAAAGGGGAAATAAAAGGAGAAAAAATGGCAAAAATGGGGGAAAACAGGAAAAATAGGGAAGAAAATGGAAAAATTGGAAAGAAGTGGGGAGAAAAAAGGAAAACCATGGGAAAAAAAAGTGGAAAAAGTTGGGGAAAAAAATGACCAAAAAAAGGGCGGGGGAGGGAAAAAAAGTGGAAAAAAATGGGAAAAAATAGGAAAGAGTGGGGGAAATGGGTTGAGGGAAAAAGGGCGAAAATCGGGAAAAAATGGTGGGAAAATGGGAAAAAAGGTTGGGAAAAAAGGGAGGGAGTGGGGGAAAATGGGGGAAAAATGGGGGAAACTTGGGAAAAATTGGTTGGGAAAAATTTGGGGGAAAAAGAGGAAGAAAAGGTGGGAAAAATGGGGGGAAATTGGGGGGAAGGAGGGAAAAAAGGGGAAAATGGGAAAAGGGGTGAAGGGAAAGAACTGGGAAAAAATTGGAAAAAAATTACAAATTGGAGGAAAAAAGGGGGAAAGAGAAAAAGGATTGGGGACAAAAAAGGGGGAAAATGGGGGAAAAAAATGGGAAAAAATGGAGACAAAAAGGGGAAATAAAAGGAGAAAAAATGGCAAAAATGGGGGAACACAGGAAAAATAGGGAAGAAAATGGAAAAATTGGAAAGAAGTGGGGAGAAAAAAGGAAAAACATGGGAAAAAAAGTGGAAAAAGTTGGGGAAAAAATGACCAAAAAAAGGCGGTGGAGGGAAAAAAAGTGGAAAAAAATGGGAAAAAATAGGAAAGAGTGGGGGAAATGGGTTGAGGGAAAAAGGGCGAAAATCGGGAAAAAATGGTGGGAAAATGGGAAAAAAGGTTGGGAAAAAAGGGAGGGAGTGGGGGAAATTGGGGGAAAAATGGGGGAAACTTGGGAAAAATGGGTTGGGAAAAATTTGGGGGAAAAAGAGGAAGAAAAGGTGGGAAAATGGGGGGAAATTGGGGGGAAGGAGGGAAAAAAAGGGGAAAATGGGAAAAGGGGTGAGGGGAAAGAAATGGGAAAAAAGTGGAAAAAAATTAAAAATTGGAGGAAAAAAAAGGGGGAAAAGAGAAAAAGGATTGGGGACAAAAATGGGGGAAAAAATGGGAAAAAATGGAGACAAAAAGGGAAAAAAAAAAAGGAGAAAAAATGGCAAAAATGGGGGAACACAGGAAAAATAGGGAAGAAAATGGAAAAATTGGAAAGAAGTGGGGAGAAAAAAGGAAAAACGTGGGAAAAAAAGTGGAAAAGGTTGGGGAAAAAGTGACCAAAAAAAGGGCGGGGGAGGGAAAAAAAGTGGAAAAAAATGGGAAAAAATAGGAAAGAGTGGGGGAAATGGGTTGAGGGAAAAAGGGCGAAAATCGGGAAAAAATGGTGGGAAAATGGGAAAAAAGGTTGGGAAAAAAGGGAGGGAGTGGGGGAAAATGGGGGAAAAATGGGGGAAACTTGGGAAAAAGGGGTTGGGAAAAATTTGGGGGAAAAAGAGGAAGAAAAGGTGGGAAAAATGGGGGGAAGGAGGGAAAAAAGGGGAAAATGGGAAAAGGGGTGAGGGGAAAGAAATGGGGAAAAATGGAAAAAAAATTAAAAATTGGAGGAAAAAAAGGGGGAAAAGAGAAAAAGGATTGGGGACAAAAAAGGGGGAAAATGGGGAAAAAAAATGGAAAAAAATGGAGACAAAAAGTGAAAAAAAAAGGAGAAAAAATGGCAAAAATGGGGGAAAACAGGAAAAATAGGGAAGAAAATGGAAAAATTGGAAAGAAGTGGGGAGAAAAAAGGAAAAACATGGGAAAAAAAAGTGGAAAAGGTTGGGGAAAAAGTGACCAAAAAAAAGGCGGTGGAGGGAAAAAAAGTGGAAAAAAAAGGGAAAAAATAGGAAAGAGTGGGGGAAATGGGTTGAGGGAAAAAGGGCGAAAATCGGGAAAAAATGGTGGGAAAATGGGAAAAAAGGTTGGGAAAAAAGGGAGGGAGTGGGGGAAAATGGGGGAAAAATGGGGGAAACTTGGGAAAAAGGGGTTGGGAAAAATTTGGGGGAAAAAGAGGAAGAAAAGGTGGGAAAAATGGGGGGAAATTGGGGGGAAGGAGGGAAAAAAGGGGAAAATGGGAAAAGGGGTGAGGGGAGAGAAATGGGAAAAAATGGAAAAAAATTACAAATTGGAGGAAAAAAAGGGGGAAAAGAGAAAAAGGATTTGGGACAAAAAAGGGGGAAAATGGGGGGAAAAATGGGAAAAAATGGAGACAAAAAGGGAAAAAAAAGGAGAAAAAATGGCAAAAATGGGGGAACACAGGAAAAATAGGGAAGAAAATGGAAAGATTGGAAAGAAGTGGGGAGAAAAAAGGAAAACCATGGGAAAAAAAGTGGAAAAGGTTGGGGAAAAAATGACCAGAAAAAGGGCGGGGGAGGGAAAAAAAGTGGAAAAAAATGGGAAAAAATAGGAAAGAGTGGGGGAAATGGGTTGAGGGAAAAAGGGCAAAAATCGGGAAAAAAATGGTGGGAAAATGGGAAAAAAGATTGGGAAAAAGGGAGGGAGTGGGGGAAAATGGGGGAAAAATGGGGGAAACTTGGGAAAAATTGGTTGGGAAAAATTTGGGGGAAAAAGAGGAAGAAAAGGTGGGAAAAATGGGGGGAAGGAGGGAAAAAAGGGGAAAATGGGAAAAGGGGTGAAGGGAAAGAAATGGGAAAAAATGGAAAAAAAATTAAAAATTGGAGGAAAAAAAGGGGGAAAAGAGAAAAAGGATTTGGGACAAAAAAGGGGGGAAATGGGGGAAAAATGGAGACAGAAAAGGAGAAAAAATGGCAAAAATGGGGGAAAAGAGGAAAAATAGGGAAGGAAATGGAAAAATTGGAAAGAAGTGGGGAGAAAAAAGGAAAAACATGGGAAAAAAAAAGTGGAAAAGGTTGGGGAAAAAGTGACCAAAAAAAGGGCGGGGGAGGGAAAAAAAGTGGAAAAAAATAGGAAAGAGTGGGGGAAATGGGTTGAGGGAAAAAGGGTGAAAATCGGGAAAAAAATATGGTGGGAAAATGGGAAAAAAGGTTGGGAAAAAAGGGAGGGAGTGGGGGAAATTGGGGGAAAAATGGGGGAAACTTGGGAAAAATGGGTTGGGAAAAATTTGGGGGAAAAAGAGGAAGAAAAGGTGGGAAAAATGGGGGGAAATTGGGGGGAAGGAGGGAAAAAAGGGGAAAATGGGAAAAGGGGTGAGGGGAAAGAAATGGGGAAAAATGGAAAAAAAATTAAAAATTGGAGGAAAAAAAGGGGGAAAAGAGAAAAAGGATTGGGGACAAAAAAGGGGGAAAATGGGGGAAAAAATGGAGACAAAAAGTGAAAAAAAAAGGAGAAAAAATGGCAAAAATGGGGGAACACAGGAAAAATAGGGAAGAAAATGGAAAAATTGGAAAGAAGTGGGGAGAAAAAAGGAAAAACGTGGGAAAAAAAGTGGAAAAGGTTGGGGAAAAAGTGACCAAAAAAAAGGCGGGGGAGGGAAAAAAAGTGGAAAAAAATGGGAAAAAATAGGAAAGAGTGGGGGAAATGGGTTGAGGGAAAAAGGGCGAAAATCGGGAAAAAATGGTGGGAAAATGGGAAAAAAGGTTGGGAAAAAAGGGAGGGAGTGGGGGAAAATGGGGGAAAAATGGGGGAAACTTGGGAAAAAGGGGTTGGGAAAAATTTGGGGGAAAAAGAGGAAGAAAAGGTGGGAAAAATGGGGGGAAGGAGGGAAAAAAGGGGAAAATGGGAAAAGGGGTGAAGGGAAAGAAATGGGAAAAAATGGAAAAAAAATTAAAAATTGGAGGAAAAAAAGGGGGAAAAGAGAAAAAGGATTTGGGACAAAAAAGGGGGGAAATGGGGGAAAAATGGAGACAGAAAAGGAGAAAAAATGGCAAAAATGGGGGAAAAGAGGAAAAATAGGGAAGGAAATGGAAAAATTGGAAAGAAGTGGGGAGAAAAAAGGAAAAACATGGGAAAAAAAAAGTGGAAAAGGTTGGGGAAAAAGTGACCAAAAAAAGGGCGGGGGAGGGAAAAAAAGTGGAAAAAAATAGGAAAGAGTGGGGGAAATGGGTTGAGGGAAAAAGGGTGAAAATCGGGAAAAAAATATGGTGGGAAAATGGGAAAAAAGGTTGGGAAAAAAGGGAGGGAGTGGGGGAAATTGGGGGAAAAATGGGGGAAACTTGGGAAAAATGGGTTGGGAAAAATTTGGGGGAAAAAGAGGAAGAAAAGGTGGGAAAAATGGGGGGAAATTGGGGGGAAGGAGGGAAAAAAGGGGAAAATGGGAAAAGGGGTGAGGGGAAAGAAATGGGGAAAAATGGAAAAAAATTAAAAATTGGAGGAAAAAAAAGGGGGAAAAGAGAAAAAGGATTGGGGACAAAAAAGGGGGAAAATGGGGGAAAAATGGAGACAAAAAGTGAAAAAAAAAAGGAGAAAAAATGGCAAAAATGGGGGAAAACAGGAAAAATAGGGAAGAAAATGGAAAAATTGGAAAGAAGTGGGGAGAAAAAAGGAAAACCATGGGAAAAAAAGTGGAAAAGGTTGGGGAAAAAATGACCAGAAAAAGGGCGGGGGAGGGAAAAAAAGTGGAAAAAAATGGGAAAAAATAGGAAAGAGTGGGGGAAATGGGTTGAGGGAAAAAGGGCGAAAATCGGGAAAAAATGGTGGGAAAATGGGAAAAAAGATTGGGAAAAAAGGGAGGGAGTGGGGGAAAATGGGGGAAAAATGGGGGAAACTTGGGAAAAATGGGTTGGGAAAAATTTGGGGGAAAAAGAGGAAGAAAAGGTGGGAAAAATGGGGGGAAATTGGGGGGAAGGAGGGAAAAAAGGGGAAAATGGGAAAAGGGGTGAGGGGAAAGAAATGGGGAAAAATGGAAAAAAATTAAAAATTGGAGGAAAAAAAAGGGGGAAAAGAGAAAAAGGATTGGGGACAAAAAAGGGGGAAAATGGGGGAAAAATGGAGACAAAAAGTGAAAAAAAAAAAGGAGAAAAAATGGCAAAAATGGGGGAACACAGGAAAATAGGGAAGAAAATGGAAAAATTGGAAAGAAGTGGGGAGAAAAAAGGAAAAACATGGGAAAAAAAGTGGAAAAAGTTGGGGAAAAATGACCAGAAAAAAGGTGGTGGAGGGAAAAAAAGTGGAAAAAAATTGGAAAAAAATGAGAAAGAAAGAGGAAAAATGGGGGAACGGGGGAAAAAAAGTGAAAAAAAATTGGAGAATAGGGAGGAAAATTAGGAAGAAAAGGGGGGAAAAGCGAAAAAAGGAAAAAATTGGGAAAAAAGGAAAAAAATTGGAATAAAAGGGTGAAAAAACAGAAAAAAAGGGAAAATGGGGGAAAATTAGGGGGGGAAAGGGGAGTAAAAAGAAAAAAAAGAGGAAAATTGGAAAAAATGGGAAAAGGGTTGGGAAAAAAGGGGGGAAATTAAGAAAAAAATTTATAAAAAAGGTGGGAGAAAAGGGGGAAAATATAGGGAAAAATGGGGGGAACAAGGAAGAAAAAGGGGGAAAATGGGAAAGGGATTGGGAAAATGAGGGGAAAAGGAAAAATGGGGGAAATCAAGAAAAAAAACCAGGAAAAATTAAGAAAAAAAGGGGGGGGAAGAGAAAAAATTGGAAAAAAAGGAGGGAAGGGAAAAATTTGGAAAAAAAGGGAGGAAAAGGGGCAAAGTGAGAGGAAAAAAAAGGGAAAAAAGTGGGAAAATGAGGGAAAAAAAGGGGGAAAAATTGGATAAAAGTTGGGAAAAAGGGGAGGGAAGGAAAAAAAAGAAAAAAGGGAGGAAAAGGGGCAAAGTGAGAAGAAAAAAAGGGAAAAAAGGGGGAAAAAGAGGGAAAAAAGGGGGGAAAATTGGATAAAAGTTGGGAAAAAATGGGGGGCAAAAGTGGAAAAAAAAAGGGGAAAAATTGGGAAAAATGGGGAAAATTAGGAAAAAAAGGGAAAAATTAAAACAGGAAAAAACGTGGGGATAAAAGGGAAGAGAAAGGGAAAAAAACGGGTAAAAGGGACAAAATAAAAACAAGTGGAAAAATTGGGAAAAAACGTGGGAAAAAAGTGGAAAAAATTGGAAAAATGGGGAAAATGAGGAAAAAAAGGAGAGAAAGTTGGGGAATTTCTGGTGCTGATTTGCTGCGGTTCCGGAACGTTCCAGGGCTGGCGCTGCTGGAGGGAAAACAAAGGGGAAAATGAGAAGAAAAGGGAAAAAAATAGGGGAAATATGTGGGGAAAAAAGGGGGGAAAATGAGGAGAAAAAAGGGGAGAAAAAGGGAAAAAATGGGAAAAGAATTGGGGAATATGGAGGGAAACCGTAGGGGAAAATTAGGGAAAAAAGGGGCAAAAAAAGAGGGAAAATTGGGAAAATGATGGGGAAAATGGAAAAAAATTGGGAAAAACATGGGAAAAGTGGGGAGGAAGGGAAAAATTAAAACAGGAAAAAATGTGGGGATAAAAGGGAAAAAAATGGGAAGAGAATTGGGGAATATGGAGGGAAACCACAGGGGAAAATTAGGGGAAAATAGGGGAAAATTAGGGAAAAAAGGGGCAAAAAAAGAGGGAAAATTGGGAAAATAATGGGGAAAATGGAAAAAAATTGGGAAAAACATGGGAAAAGTGGGGGAGGAAGGGAAAAATTAAAACAGGAAAAAAGGTGGGGATAAAAGGGAAAAAATGGGAAGAGAATGGGGAATATGGAGGGAAACCACAGCGGAAAATTAGGGAAAAAAGGGGAAAATTAGGGAAAAAAAGGGGCAAAAAAAGAGGAAAAATGGGGAAAATAATGGGGGAAAATGGAAAAAAAATTGGGAAAAACATGGGAAAAGTGGGGGAAGAAGGGAAAAATTAAAACAGGAAAAAATGTGGGGGTAAAAGGGAAAAAATGGGAAGAGAATTGGGGAATATGGAGGGAAACCACAGGGGAAAATTAGGAAAAAAAAGTGGCAAAAAAGAGGAAAAATGGGGAAAATAATGAGGGAAAATGGAAAAAAAATTGGGAAAAACATGGGAAAAGTGGGGGAGGAAGGGAAAAATTAAAACAGGAAAAAATGTGCGGAAAAAAGGGAAAAAACGGGAAGAGAATTGGGGAATATCGAGGGAAACCACAGGGGAAAATTAGGGAAAAAAGGGGCAAAAAAAGAGGAAAAACAGGGAAAATTATGGGGAAAATGGAAAAAATTGGTAAAAACATGGGAAAAGTGGGGGAAGAAGGGAAAAATTAAACAAGGAAAAAATGTGGGGATAAAAGGGAAGAGAAAGGGGAAAAAATGGGTAAAAGGGACAAAATAAAAACAAGTGGAAAAATTGGGAAAAAACGTGGGAAAAAAGTGGAAAAAAATGGGAAAAATGGGGAAAATGAGGAAAAAAAGGAGAGAAAGTTGGGGGAATTTCTGGTGCTGATTTGCTGCGGTTCCGGAACGTTCCAGGGCTGCGCTGCTGGAGGGAAAACAAAGGGGAAAATGAGAAGAAAAGGGGAAAAAATCGGGGAAATATGTGGGGAAAAAAGGGGGGAAAATTAGGAGAAAAAAGGGGAGAAAAAGGGAAAAAATGGGAAAAGAATTGGGGAATATGGAGGGAAACCGTAGGGGAAAATTAGGGAAAAAAGGGGCAAAAAAAGAGGGAAAATGGGGAAAATAATGGGGGAAAATGGAAAAAAAATTGGGAAAATATGGGAAAAGTGGGGGAGGAAGGGAAAAATTAAAACAGGAAAAAATGTGGGGATAAAAGGGAAAAAATGGGAAGAGAACTGGGGAATATGGAGGGAAACCACAGGGGAAAATTAGGAAAAAAAAGTGGCAAAAAAGAGGAAAAATGGGGAAAATAATGGGGGAAAATGGAAAAAAAATTGGGAAAAACATGGGAAAAGTGGGGGAGGAAGGGAAAAATTAAAACAGGAAAAAAGGTGGGGATGAAGGGAAAAAATGGGAAGAGAATTGGGGAATATGGAGGGAAACCACAGGGGAAAATTAGGGAAAAAAGGGGGAAATTAGGAAAAAAAAGGGGCAAAAAAAGAGGAAAAATGGGGAGAATAATGGGGGAAAATGGAAAAAAATTGGGAAAACCATGGGAAAAGTGGGGGAGGAAGGGAAAAATTAAAACAGGAAAAAATGTGGGGATAAAAGGGAAAAAATGGGAAGAGAATTGGGGAATATGGAGGGAAACCGTAGGGGAAAATTAGGGAAAGAAGGGGCAAAAAAGAGGGAAAATTGGGAAAATGATGGGGAAAATGGAAAAAAATTGGGAAAAACATGGGAAAAGTGGGGGAGGAAGGGAAAAATTAAAACAGGAAAAAATGTGGGGATAAAAGGGAAGAGAAAGGGAAAAAAATGGGTAAAAGGGACAAAAATAAAACAAAAGTGGAAAAATTGGGAAAAAACGTGGGAAAGAAGTGGAAAACAATGGGAAAAATGGGGAAAATGAGGAAAAAAAGGAGAGAAAGTTGGGGAATTTCTGGTGCTGATTTGCTGCGGTTCCGGAACGTTCCAGGGCTGGCGCTGCTGGAGGGAAAACAAAGGGGAAAATGAGAAGAAAAGGGGAAAAAATAGGGGAAATATGTGGGGAAAAAAGGGGGGAAAATGAGGAGAAAAAAGGGGAGAAAAAGGGAAAAAATGGGAAAAGAATTGGGGGAATATGGAGGGAAACCGTAGGGGAAAATTAGGGAAAAAAGGAGCAAAAAAAGAGGAAAAACAGGGAAAATGATGGGGAAAATGGAAAAAAAATTGGGAAAAACATGGGAAAAGTGGGGGAGGAAGGGAAAAATTAAAACAGGAAAAAATGTGGGGATAAAAGGGAAAAAAATGGGAGAGAATTGGGGAATATGGAGGGAAACCACAGGGGAAAATTAGGGAAAAAAGGGGAAAATTAGGGAAAAAAGGGGCAAAAAAAGAGGGAAAATTGGAAAATAATGGGGGAAAATGGAAAAAAAATTGGTAAAAACATGGGAAAAGTGGGGGAGGAAGGGAAAAATTAAAACAGGAAAAAATGTGGGGATAAAAGGGAAGAGAAAGGGAAAAAAACGGGTAAAAGGGACAAAATAAAAACAAGTGGAAAAATTGGGAAAAAACGTGGGAAAAAAGTGGAAAAATTTGGGAAAAATGGGGAAAATGAGGAAAAAAGGAGAGAAAGTTGGGGGAATTTCTGGTGCTGATTTGCTGCGGTTCCGGAACGTTCCAGGGCTGGCGCTGCTGGAGGAAAACAAAGGGGAAAATGAGAAGAAAAGGGGAAAAAATAGGGGAAATATGTGGGGAAAAAAGGGGGAAAATGAGGAGAAAAAAGGGGAGAAAAAGGGAAAAAATGGGAAAAGAATTGGGGAATATGGAGGGAAACCGTAGGGGAAAATTAGGGAAAAAAAGGGGCAAAAAAGAGGAAAAACAGGGAAAATGATGGGGAAAATGGAAAAAAATTGGGAAAAACATGGGAAAAGTGGGGGAGGAAGGGAAAAAATTAAACAAGGAAAAAATGTGGGGATAAAAGGGAAAAAACGGGAAGAGAATTGGGGAATATGGAGGGAAACCACAGGGGAAAATTAGGGAAAAAAAGGGGAAAATTAGGAAAAAAAGGGGCAAAAAAAAGAGGAAAATTGGGAAAATAATGGA
>CM063127.1:1650992-1737553 GCA_031885435.1 Passerculus sandwichensis | reverse complement strand
TAAATAATGGGGAAATAAATAGGAAATAAATGCGAAAATAATGGGGAAAAATGGGGGAATAATGGGGGAAATGAATGGGAATCCAATGGGGAATAATGGGGAATAAGTGGGAAATAAATGGGGAAATAATGGGGAAATAAATAGGAAATAAATGCGAAAATAATGGGAATAAGTGGGAAATAAATGGGGAAATAATGGGGAAATAAATAGGAAATAAATGCGAAAATAATGGGGAATAAGTGGGAAATAAATGGGGAAATAATGGGGGAAAACGGGGAATTAAATGGAGAAATAATGGGGGAAAATAATGGGAAAATAATGGGGAAATGATGAGAAAAATAGTGGGGGGAAATGGGAAATTAGTGGGGAAATAATGGGGGAAAAGGGCGGAATATAATGGGAATTAATGGGGAAAAATGACAAATAAATGGGGAAATAAATGGGAAAATAGAGGGGAAATAATGGAGAAATAATGGGGAAAAAATAGGGGAATTGGGGGGGAAAATGGGGAAATAAATGGGAAAATAGTGAGGAAATAATGGAGAAATAAATGGGAAAATAGAGGGGAAATAATGGAGAAATAACGGGGAAAAAATGGGGGAATAGTGGGGAATAATGGCGAAATAACGGGGAAAAATGGAGAAATAAATGGGAAATAGTGGGAAAATAATCGGGAAAAACGGGGGGGAAATGAGAAAATAATCTGGAAAGATGGGGGAATAAAGGTGAAAATAATCAGTAAAGTTGGGGGAATAATGGGGGGAAAATGGGGAATAAATGGGAGAAAATGGGAAATAAATGGGGAATATAATGGGAAATAAATGGGGAAATAATGGGGGAATTGTGGGGAAATAAACGGGAAAATATTTGGGAAATAAACAGGAAAATAATGGGGAAAAATAAATAGGAAATAAATGGGAATAGAATGGGAAATAAATGGGGAATAGTGGGAAATTATGGGGGAATTGGGGGGGAAATGGGGGAAATAATGGGGGAAAAATGGGAATAAAAAGGGAAATTAGTGGGGAAAATGGGGGTAAAGAGGGGAAATAGTGGGAAATAAATGGGGAAATAATGGGGAAATAAATGGGAAATAAATGGGAAATAAATGCAAAATAGTGGGGAAATAATGGGGGAAATAAATGGGAATATAATGGGGAATTAATGGGGGAATAGCGGGGAAATAAATAGGAAATAAATGGGAATATAATGGGGAAATAAATGGGAAATAAATGGTGAAATAATCAGGGAAATAATGGGGGAAAATAAAGGGAAAAATGGGGGAAATAATGGGGAAATAAATAGGAAATAATTGCAAAAATAATGGGGAAAAATGGGGAAATAATGGGGAAATGAATGGAAATTCAATGGAGAATAAATGGGGAATAAGTGGGAAATAAATGGGGAAATAAATAGGAAATAAATGCGAAAATAATGGGGAATAAGTGGGAAATAAATGGGGAAATAATGGGGGAATTATGGGGAAATAAATAGGAAATAAACGGGAAAATATTTGGGAAATAAACGGGAAAATAATGGGGAAAAATAAATAGGAAATAAATGGAATAGAATGGGAAATAAATGGGGAATAGTGGGGAAATTATGGGGGAATTGGGGGGGAAATGGGGAAATAATGGGGGGAAAATGGGAATAAAAAGGGAAATTAGTGGGGGAAAATGGGGGTAAAGAGGGGAAATACTGGGAAATTGTGGGAAATAAATGGGGAAATAATGGGGAAATAAATGGGAAATAAATGCCAAAATAGTGGGGAAATAATGGGGAAAATAAATAGGAAATAAATGGGGATATAATGGGGAATTAATGGGGGAATAGCGGGGAAATAAATAGGAAATAAATGGGGATATAATGGGGAAATAAATGGGAAATAAATGGTGAAATAATCAGGGAAATAATGGGGGAAAATAAAGGGAAAAATGGGGGAAATAATGGGGAAATAAATAGGAAATAAATGCGAAAATAATGGGAAAAATGGGGGAATAATGGGGGAAATGAATGGGAATCCAATGGGGAATAAATGGGGAATAAGTGGGAAATAAATGGGGAAATAATGGGGGAATAAATAGGAAATAAATGCGAAAATAATGGGGAATAAGTGGGAAATAAATGGGGAAATAATGGGGAAAAACGGGGAAATAAATGGAGAAATAATGGGAATAAAATGGGAAATTAGTGGGGAAAATGGGGGTAAAGAGGGGAAATACTGGGGAAATAGTGGGAAATAAATGGGGAAATAATGGGGAAATAAATGGGAAATAAATGCCAAAATAGTGGGGAAAAAATGGGGAAAATAAATAGGAAATAAATGGGAATATAATGGGGAATTAATGGGGGAATAGCGGGGAAATAAATAGGAAATAAATGGGGATATAATGGGGAAATAAATGGGAAATAAATGGGAAATAAATGCAAAATAGTGGGAAATAATGGGGAAAAATAAATAGGAAATAAATGTGAATATAATGGTGAAATAAATGGGGGAATAGCGGGAAAATAAATAGGAAATAAATGGGAATATAATGGGGAAATAAATGGGAAATAAATGGTGAAATAATCAGGGAAATAATGGGGAAAAATAAAGGGAAAATGGGGGAAATAATGGGGAAATAAATAGGAAATAAATGCGAAAATAATGGGGAAAAATGGGGGAATAATGGGGGAAATGAATGGGAATCCAATGGGGAATAATGGGGAATAAGTGGGAAATAAATGGGGAAATAATGGGGAAATAAATAGGAAATAAATGCGAAAATAATGGGGAATAAGTGGGAAATAAATGGGGAAATAATGGGGAAATAAATAGGAAATAAATGCGAAAATAATGGGGAATAAGTGGGAAATAAATGGGGAAATAATGGGGGAAAACGGGGAATTAAATGGAGAAATAATGGGGGAAAATAATGGGAAAATAATGGGGAAATGATGAGAAAAATAGTGGGGGGAAATGGGAAATTAGTGGGGAAATAATGGGGAAAAGGGCGGAATATAATGGGGAATTAATGGGGAAAAATGACAAATAAATGGGGAAATAAATGGGAAAATAGAGGGGAAATAATGGAGAAATAATGGGAAAAAATAGGGGAATTGGGGGGAAAATGGGGAAATAAATGGGAAAATAGTGAGGAAATAATGGAGAAATAAATGGGAAAATAGAGGGGAAATAATGGAGAAATAACGGGGAAAAAATGGGGGAATAGTGGGGGAATAATGGCGAAATAACGGGAAAAATGGAGAAATAAATGGGAAATAGTGGGAAAATAATCGGGAAAAACGGGGGGGAAATGAGAAAATAATCTGGAAAGATGGGGGGAATAAAGGTGAAAATAATCAGTAAAGTTGGGGGAATAATGGGGGGAAAATGGGGAATAAATGGGAGAAAATGGGAAATAAATGGGGAATATAATGGGAAATAAATGGGGAAATAATGGGGGAATTGTGGGGAAATAAACGGGAAAATATTTGGGAAATAAACAGGAAAATAATGGGGAAAAATAAATAGGAAATAAATGGGAATAGAATGGGAAATAAATGGGGAATAGTGGGGAAATTATGGGGGAATTGGGGGGAAATGGGGGAAATAATGGGGGAAAAATGGGAATAAAAAGGGAAATTAGTGGGGGAAAATGGGGGTAAAGAGGGGAAATAGTGGGAAATAAATGGGGAAATAATGGGGAAATAAATGGGAAATAAATGGGAAATAAATGCAAAATAGTGGGGAAATAATGGGGAAATAAATGGGAATATAATGGGGAATTAATGGGGGAATAGCGGGGAAATAAATAGGAAATAAATGGGAATATAATGGGAAATAAATGGGAAATAAATGGTGAAATAATCAGGGAAATAATGGGGGAAAATAAAGGGAAAAATGGGGAAATAATGGGGAAATAAATAGGAAATAATTGCAAAAATAATGGGGAAAAATGGGGGAAATAATGGGGGAAATGAATGGAAATTCAATGGAGAATAAATGGGGAATAAGTGGGAAATAAATGGGGAAATAAATAGGAAATAAATGCGAAAATAATGGGGAATAAGTGGGAAATAAATGGGGAAATAATGGGGGAATTATGGGGAAATAAATAGGAAATAAACGGGAAAATATTTGGGAAATAAACGGGAAAATAATGGGGAAAAATAAATAGGAAATAAATGGGAATAGAATGGGAAATAAATGGGGAATAGTGGGGAAATTATGGGGGAATTGGGGGGGAAATGGGGGAAATAATGGGGGAAAATGGGAATAAAAAGGGAAATTAGTGGGGGAAAATGGGGGTAAAGAGGGGAAATACTGGGAAATTGTGGGAAATAAATGGGGAAATAATGGGGAAATAAATGGGAAATAAATGCCAAAATAGTGGGGAAATAATGGGGAAAATAAATAGGAAATAAATGGGGATATAATGGGGAATTAATGGGGGAATAGCGGGGAAATAAATAGGAAATAAATGGGGATATAATGGGGAAATAAATGGGAAATAAATGGTGAAATAATCAGGGAAATAATGGGGGAAAATAAAGGGAAAAATGGGGGAAATAATGGGGAAATAAATAGGAAATAAATGCGAAAATAATGGGAAAAATGGGGAATAATGGGGGAAATGAATGGGAATCCAATGGGGAATAAATGGGGAATAAGTGGGAAATAAATGGGGAAATAATGGGGGAATAAATAGGAAATAAATGCGAAAATAATGGGGAATAAGTGGGAAATAAATGGGGAAATAATGGGGAAAAACGGGGAAATAAATGGAGAAATAATGGGAATAAAATGGGAAATTAGTGGGGGAAAATGGGGGTAAAGAGGGGAAATACTGGGGAAATAGTGGGAAATAAATGGGGAAATAATGGGGAAATAAATGGGAAATAAATGCCAAAATAGTGGGGAAAAAATGGGGAAAATAAATAGGAAATAAATGGGAATATAATGGGGAATTAATGGGGGAATAGCGGGGAAATAAATAGGAAATAAATGGGGATATAATGGGGAAATAAATGGGAAATAAATGGGAAATAAATGCAAAATAGTGGGGAAATAATGGGGAAAAATAAATAGGAAATAAATGTGAATATAATGGTGAAATAAATGGGGGAATAGCGGGAAAATAAATAGGAAATAAATGGGAATATAATGGGGAAATAAATGGGAAATAAATGGTGAAATAATCAGGGAAATAATGGGGAAAAATAAGGGAAAATGGGGGAAATAATGGGGAAATAAATAGGAAATAAATGCGAAAATAATGGGGAAAAATGGGGGAATAATGGGGGAAATGAATGGGAATCCAATGGGGAATAATGGGGAATAAGTGGGAAATAAATGGGGAAATAATGGGGAAATAAATAGGAAATAAATGCGAAAATAATGGGGAATAAGTGGGAAATAAATGGGGAAATAATGGGGAAATAAATAGGAAATAAATGCGAAAATAATGGGGAATAAGTGGGAAATAAATGGGGAAATAATGGGGGAAAACGGGGAATTAAATGGAGAAATAATGGGGGAAAATAATGGGAAAATAATGGGGAAATGATGAGAAAAATAGTGGGGGGAAATGGGAAATTAGTGGGGAAATAATGGGGGAAAAGGGCGGAATATAATGGGGAATTAATGGGGAAAAATGACAAATAAATGGGGAAATAAATGGGAAAATAGAGGGGAAATAATGGAGAAATAATGGGGAAAAAATAGGGGAATTGGGGGGGAAAGTGGGGAAATAAATGGGAAAATAGTGAGGAAATAATGGAGAAATAAATGGGAAAATAGAGGGGAAATAATGGAGAAATAACGGGGAAAAAATGGGGGAATAGTGGGGGAATAATGGCGAAATAACGGGGAAAAATGGAGAAATAAATGGGAAATAGTGGGAAAATAATCGGGAAAAACGGGGGGGAAATGAGAAAATAATCTGGAAAGATGGGGGGAATAAAGGTGAAAATAATCAGTAAAGTTGGGGGAATAATGGGGGGAAAATGGGGAATAAATGGGAGAAAATGGGAAATAAATGGGGAATATAATGGGAAATAAATGGGGAAATAATGGGGGAATTGTGGGGAAATAAACGGGAAAATATTTGGGAAATAAACAGGAAAATAATGGGGAAAAATAAATAGGAAATAAATGGGAATAGAATGGGAAATAAATGGGGAATAGTGGGGAAATTATGGGGGAATTGGGGGGGAAATGGGGGAAATAATGGGGGAAAAATGGGAATAAAAAGGGAAATTAGTGGGGGAAAATGGGGGTAAAGAGGGGAAATACTGGGAAATAAATGGGGAAATAATGGGGAAATAAATGGAAATAAATGGGAAATAAATGCAAAATAGTGGGGAAATAATGGGGGAAATAAATGGGAATATAATGGGGAATTAATGGGGGAATAGCGGGGAAATAAATAGGAAATAAATGGGAATATAATGGGGAAATAAATGGGAAATAAATGGTGAAATAATCAGGGAAATAATGGGGGAAAATAAAGGGAAAAATGGGGGAAATAATGGGGAAATAAATAGGAAATAATTGCAAAAATAATGGGGAAAAATGGGGGAAATAATGGGGAAATGAATGGAAATTCAATGGAGAATAAATGGGGAATAAGTGGGAAATAAATGGGGAAATAAATAGGAAATAAATGCGAAAATAATGGGGAATAAGTGGGAAATAAATGGGGAAATAATGGGGGAATTATGGGGAAATAAATAGGAAATAAACGGGAAAATATTTGGGAAATAAACGGAAAATAATGGGGAAAAATAAATAGGAAATAAATGGGAATAGAATGGGAAATAAATGGGGAATAGTGGGGAAATTATGGGGGAATTGGGGGGGAAATGGGGGAAATAATGGGGGGAAAATGGGAATAAAAAGGGAAATTAGTGGGGGAAAATGGGGGTAAAGAGGGGAAATACTGGGAAATTGTGGGAAATAAATGGGGAAATAATGGGGAAATAAATGGGAAATAAATGCCAAAATAGTGGGGAAATAATGGGGAAAATAAATAGGAAATAAATGGGGATATAATGGGGAATTAATGGGGGAATAGCGGGGAAATAAATAGGAAATAAATGGGAATATAATGGGGAAATAAATGGGAAATAAATGGTGAAATAATCAGGGAAATAATGGGGAAAAATAAAGGGAAAATGGGGGAAATAATGGGGAAATAAATAGGAAATAAATGCGAAAATAATGGGGAAAAATGGGGGAATAATGGGGGAAATGAATGGGAATCCAATGGGGAATAATGGGAATAAGTGGGAAATAAATGGGGAAATAATGGGGAAATAAATAGGAAATAAATGCGAAAATAATGGGGAATAAGTGGGAAATAAATGGGGAAATAATGGGGAAATAAATAGGAAATAAATGCGAAAATAATGGGGAATAAGTGGGAAATAAATGGGGAAATAATGGGGGAAAACGGGGAATTAAATGGAGAAATAATGGGGGAAAATAATGGGAAAATAATGGGGAAATGATGAGAAAAATAGTGGGGGAAATGGGAAATTAGTGGGGAAATAATGGGGGAAAAGGGCGGAATATAATGGGGAATTAATGGGGAAAAATGACAAATAAATGGGGAAATAAATGGGAAAATAGAGGGGAAATAATGGAGAAATAATGGGGAAAAAATAGGGGAATTGGGGGGGAAAATGGGGAAATAAATGGGAAAATAGTGAGGAAATAATGGAGAAATAAATGGGAAAATAGAGGGGAAATAATGGAGAAATAACGGGGAAAAAATGGGGGAATAGTGGGGAATAATGGCGAAATAACGGGGAAAAATGGAGAAATAAATGGGAAATAGTGGGAAAATAATCGGGAAAAACGGGGGGGAAATGAGAAAATAATCTGGAAAGATGGGGGGAATAAAGGTGAAAATAATCAGTAAAGTTGGGGGAATAATGGGGGGAAAATGGGGAATAAATGGGAGAAAATGGGAAATAAATGGGGAATATAATGGGAAATAAATGGGGAAATAATGGGGGAATTGTGGGGAAATAAACGGGAAAATATTTGGGAAATAAACAGGAAAATAATGGGGAAAAATAAATAGGAAATAAATGGGAATAGAATGGGAAATAAATGGGGAATAGTGGGGAAATTATGGGGGAATTGGGGGGAAATGGGGGAAATAATGGGGGAAAAATGGGAATAAAAGGGAAATTAGTGGGGAAAATGGGGGTAAAGAGGGGAAATAGTGGGAAATAAATGGGGAAATAATGGGGAAATAAATGGGAAATAAATGGGAAATAAATGCAAAATAGTGGGGAAATAATGGGGGAAATAAATGGGAATATAATGGGGAATTAATGGGGAATAGCGGGGAAATAAATAGGAAATAAATGGGAATATAATGGGGAAATAAATGGGAAATAAATGGTGAAATAATCAGGGAAATAATGGGGGAAAATAAAGGGAAAAATGGGGGAAATAATGGGGAAATAAATAGGAAATAATTGCAAAAATAATGGGGAAAAATGGGGGAAATAATGGGGGAAATGAATGGAAATTCAATGGAGAATAAATGGGGAATAAGTGGGAAATAAATGGGGAAATAAATAGGAAATAAATGCGAAAATAATGGGGAATAAGTGGGAAATAAATGGGGAAATAATGGGGGAATTATGGGGAAATAAATAGGAAATAAACGGGAAAATATTTGGGAAATAAACGGGAAAATAATGGGGAAAAATAAATAGGAAATAAATGGGAATAGAATGGGAAATAAATGGGGAATAGTGGGGAAATTATGGGGGAATTGGGGGGGAAATGGGGGAAATAATGGGGGAAAATGGGAATAAAAAGGGAAATTAGTGGGGGAAAATGGGGGTAAAGAGGGGAAATACTGGGAAATTGTGGGAAATAAATGGGGAAATAATGGGGAAATAAATGGGAAATAAATGCCAAAATAGTGGGGAAATAATGGGGAAAATAAATAGGAAATAAATGGGGATATAATGGGGAATTAATGGGGGAATAGCGGGGAAATAAATAGGAAATAAATGGGGATATAATGGGGAAATAAATGGGAAATAAATGGTGAAATAATCAGGGAAATAATGGGGGAAAATAAAGGGAAAATGGGGGAAATAATGGGGAAATAAATAGGAAATAAATGCGAAAATAATGGGAAAAATGGGGGAATAATGGGGGAAATGAATGGGAATCCAATGGGGAATAAATGGGGAATAAGTGGGAAATAAATGGGGAAATAATGGGGGAATAAATAGGAAATAAATGCGAAAATAATGGGGAATAAGTGGGAAATAAATGGGGAAATAATGGGGAAAAACGGGGAAATAAATGGAGAAATAATGGGAATAAAATGGGAAATTAGTGGGGGAAAATGGGGTAAAGAGGGGAAATACTGGGGAAATAGTGGGAAATAAATGGGGAAATAATGGGAAATAAATGGGAAATAAATGCCAAAATAGTGGGGAAAAATGGGGAAAATAAATAGGAAATAAATGGGAATATAATGGGGAATTAATGGGGGAATAGCGGGGAAATAAATAGGAAATAAATGGGGATATAATGGGGAAATAAATGGGAAATAAATGGGAAATAAATGCAAAATAGTGGGGAAATAATGGGGAAAAATAAATAGGAAATAAATGTGAATATAATGGTGAAATAAATGGGGGAATAGCGGGAAAATAAATAGGAAATAAATGGGAATATAATGGGGAAATAAATGGGAAATAAATGGTGAAATAATCAGGGAATAATGGGGAAAAATAAAGGGAAAATGGGGGAAATAATGGGGAAATAAATAGGAAATAAATGCGAAAATAATGGGGAAAAATGGGGGAATAATGGGGGAAATGAATGGGAATCCAATGGGGAATAATGGGGAATAAGTGGGAAATAAATGGGGAAATAATGGGGAAATAAATAGGAAATAAATGCGAAAATAATGGGGAATAAGTGGGAAATAAATGGGGAAATAATGGGGAAATAAATAGGAAATAAATGCGAAAATAATGGGGAATAAGTGGGAAATAAATGGGGAAATAATGGGGGAAAACGGGGAATTAAATGGAGAAATAATGGGGGAAAATAATGGGAAAATAATGGGGAAATGATGAGAAAAATAGTGGGGGAAATGGGAAATTAGTGGGGAAATAATGGGGGAAAAGGGCGGAATATAATGGGGAATTAATGGGGAAAAATGACAAATAAATGGGGAAATAAATGGGAAAATAGAGGGGAAATAATGGAGAAATAATGGGGAAAAAATAGGGGAATTGGGGGGGAAAATGGGGAAATAAATGGGAAAATAGTGAGGAAATAATGGAGAAATAAATGGGAAATAATGGGGGAATAATGGAGAAATAATGGGGAAAAAATGGAGAAATAAATGGGAAATAGTGGGAAAATAATCGGGAAAAACGGGGGGGAAATGAGAAAATAATCTGGAAAATTGGGGGAAATAAAGGGGAAAATAATCAGTAAAGTTGGAGGAATAATGGGGGAAAAATGGGAGAAAATGGGAAATAAATGGGGAATATAATGGGAAATAAATGGGGAAATAATGGGGGAATTATGGGAAATAAATAGGAAATAAACGGGTATTTGGGAAATAAACGGGAAAATAATGGGGAAAAAATAAATAGGAAATAAATGGGAATAGAATGGGAAATAAATGGGGAATAGTGGGGAAATTATGGGGGAATTGGGGGGAAAATGGGGGAAATAAGGGGGGAAAAATGGAATAAAATGGGAAATTAGTGGGGGAAAATGGGGGTAAAGAGGGGAAATACTGGGGAAATAGTGGGAAATAAATGGGAAATAAATGGGAAATAAATGGGAAATAAATGCAAAATAGTGGGGAAATAATGGGGAAAATAAATAGGAAATAAATGGGGATATAATGGGGAAATCAATGGGGGAATAGCGGGGAAATAAATACGAAATAAACGGGAATATAATGGGGAAATAAATGGGAAATAAATGGTGAAATAATCAGGGAAATAATGGGGAAAAATAAAGGGAAAAATGGGAGAAATAATGGGGGAAATAAATAGGAAATAATTGCGAAAATAATGGGGAAAATGGGGGGAATAATGGGGGAAATGAATGGGAATTCAATGGGGAATAAGTGGGAAATAAATGGGGAAATAATGGGGGAATAAATAGGAAATAAATGCGAAAATAATGGGGAATAAGTGGGAAATAAATGGGGAATAGTGGGGAAATAATGGGGGAATTATGGGAAATAAATAGGAAATAAACGGGAAAATATTTGGGAAATAAACGGGAAAATAATGGGGAAAAATAAATAGGAAATAAATGGGAATAGAATGGGAAATAAATAGGGGAATAGTGGGGAAATTATGGGGGAATTGGGGGGGAAATGGGGGAAATAATGGGGGGAAAATGGGAATAAAATGGGAAATTAGTGGGGGAAAATGGGGGTAAAGAGGGGAAATAGTGGGAAATAAATGGGGAAATAATGGGGAAATAAATGGGAAATAAATGCCAAAATAGTGGGGAAATAATGGGGAAAATAAATAGGAAATAAATGGGGATATAATGGGGAAATCAATGGGGGAATAGCGGGGAAATAAATACGAAATAAATGGGAATATAATGGGGAAATACATGGGAAATAAATGGGAAATAATCAGGGAAATAATGGGGAAAAATAAAGGGGAAAAATGGGAGAAATAAATAGGAAATAAATGCGAAAATAATGGGGAAAATGGGGGAATAATGGGGAAATGAATGGGAATTCAATGGGGAATAATGGGAAATAATGGGGAAATAAGCAGGAAATAAATGTGAAAATAATGGGGAATAAGTGGGAAATAAATGGGGAAATAATGGGGGAAAACGGGGAAATAAATGGAGAAATAATGGGAATAAAATGGGAAATTAGTGGGGGAAAATGGGGGTAAAGAGGGGAAATACTGGGGAAATAGTGGGAAATAAATGGGGAAATAATGGGGAAATAAATGGGAAATAAATGCCAAAATAGTGGGGAAATAATAGGGAAAATAAATAGGAAATAAATGGGGATATAATGGGGAATAAATGGGGGAATAGCGGGGAAATAAATGGGGAAATAAATGGGGAATAAATGGGAAATAAATGGGAAATAAATGCCAAAATAGTGGGGAAATAATGGGGAATTAATGGGGGAATAGCGGGGAAATAAATAGGAAATAAATGGGGAATAAATGGGAAATAAATGGGAAATAAATGCAAAATAGTGGGGAAATAATGGGGAAAATAAATAGAAAATAAATGGGAATATAATGGTGAAATAAATGGGGGAATAGCGGGGAAATAAATACGAAATAAACGGGAATATAATGGGGAAATAAATGGGAAATAAATGGTGAAATAATCAGGGAAATAATGGGGGAAAATAAAGGGAAAAATGGGGGAAATAATGGGGAAATAAATAGGAAATAAATGCGAAAATAATGGGGAAAAATGGGGGAATAATGGGGGAAATGAATGGGAATCCAATGGGGAATAAATGGGGAATAAGTGGGAAATAAATGGGGAAATAATGGGGGAAAACGGGGAAATAAATGGAGAAATAATGGGAATAAAATGGGAAATTAGTGATGGGAAAATGGGGGTAAAGAGGGGAAATACTGGGGAAATAGTGGGAAATAAATGGGGAAATAATGGGGAAATCAATGGGAAATAAATGCCAAAATAGTGGGGAAATAATGGGGAAAATAAATAGGAAATAAATGGGGATATAATGGGGAATTAATGGGGGAATAGCGGGGAAATAAATAGGAAATAAATGGGAAATAAATGCCAAAATAGTGGGGAAATAGTGGGCAAAATAAATAGAAAATAAATGGGAATATAATGGGGAAATCAATGGGGGAATAGCGGGGAAATAAATACGAAATAAACGGGAATATAATGGGGAAATAAATGGGAAATAAATGGTGAAATAATCAGGGAAATAATGGGGGAAAATAAAGGGAAAAATGGGGGAAATAATGGGGAAATAAATAGGAAATAAATGCGAAAATAATGGGGAAAAATGGGGGAATAATGGGGGAAATGAATGGGAATCCAATGGGGAATAAATGGGGAATAAGTGGGAAATAAATGGGGAAATAATGGGGAAATAAATAGGAAATAAATGCAAAAATAATGGGGAATAAGTGGGAAATAAACGGGGAAATAATGGGGGAAAACAGGGAAATAAATGGAGAAATAATGGGAATAAAATGGGAAATTAGTGGGGGAAAATGGGGGTAAAGAGGGGAAATACTGGGGAAATAGTGGGAAATAAATGGGGAAATAATGGGGAAATCAATGGGAAATAAATGCCAAAATAGTGGGGAAATAATGGGGAAAATAAATAGGAAATAAATGGGAATATAATGGGGAATAAATGGGGGAATAGCGGGGAAATAAATGGGGAAATAAATGGGAAAATAAATGGGGAAATAAATGGGAAATAAATGGTGAAATAATCAGGGAAATAATGGGGAAAAATAAAGGGAAAATTGGAGAAATAATGGGGAAATAAATAGGAAATAAATGTGAAAATAATGGGGAAAAATGGGGGAATAATGGGGGAAATGAATGGGAATTCAATGGGGAATAATGGGGAATAAGTGGGAAATAATTGGGGAAATAAATAGGAAATAAATAGGAAATAAATGCGAAAATAATGGGGAATAAGTGGGAAATAAATGGGAAAATAGAGGGGAAATAATGGAGAAATAATGGGGAAAAATAGGGGAATTGGGGGGGAAAATGGGGAAATAAATGGGAAAATAGTGAGGAAATAATGGAGAAATAAATGGGAAATAATGGGGGAATAATGGAGAAATAACAGGGAAAAAATGGAGAAATAAATGGGAAATAGTGGGAAAATAATCGGGAAAAACGGGGGGGAAATGAGAAAATAATCTGGAAAATTGGGGGAAATAAAGGGGAAAATAATCAGTAAAGTTGGGGGAATAATGGGGGAAAAATGGGAGAAAATGGGAAATAAATGGGGAATAAATGAAGAATATAATGGGAAAAAATGGGGAAAAATGGATAATTCCCAGAATTTGAATTATTTTTTAATTTTTTTGGGGTTTATTCCCCAAATGTGACCTGGGTGATGCCGGGCACGGTGGGGCTGAGCAGGAGCAGGAAACCCCTGGGCCCAAAATTCCCAGAATTTGAATTTTTTGGGGATTTTTTTTTTTCATTTTTTGGGAATTTTGGGTCTGGAATTTTGGGAATTTCCATTTTTTTGGGGATTTTTTTGGGATAATCCCATGTGTGCGATGCCGGGCACGGTGGGGCTGAGCAGGAGCAGGAAACCCCTCGGGATTGGGGATTTTGGGTTGAAATCTCCCAGAATTTGAATTTCTTGGGGATTTTTTTTTTAATTTTTGGGAATTTTGGGCCTGGAATTTTGGGGATTTCCATTTTTTGGGTTTTTTTCCCCAAATCCCATGTGTGTGATGCTGGGCACAGTGGGGCTGAGCAGGAGCAGGAAACCCCTGGGCCCAAAATTCATAGAATTTGAATTTTTGGGGATTTTTTTTGGAATTTTTTGGGAATTTTGGGTCTGGAATTTTGGGAATTTCCATTTTTTGGGGATTTTTTTGGGATAATCCCACGTGTGCGATGCCGGGCACGGTGGGGCTGAGCAGGAGGAGGAAACTCCTCGGGATTGGGGATTTTGGGGTTTTATTGCCAGAATTTGAATTTTTTGAGATTTTATTTGGGAATTTTGGGTTTTTTTATTTTGGGAATTTTGGAATTTGAATTATTTTGTATTTTTTGGGGTTTTTTTCCCCCAAACGTGACCTGGGCGATGCCGGGCACGGTGGAGCTGAGCAGGAGCAGGAAACCCCTCGGGATTGGGGATTTTGGGGTTTTATTGCCAGAATTTGAATTTTTTGAGATTTTATTTGGGAATTTTGGGGTTTTTTTCCTCTGGGGATTTTGGAATTTGAACTTTTTTCTATTTTTTGGGGTTTTTTTCTCTGGGAGTTTTGGAATTTGAATTATTTTGTGTTTTTTTCCCCAAACCTGAGCTGGGCAACGCTGGGCACGGTGGAGCTGAGCAGGAGCAGGAAACTCCTCGGGATTGGGGATTTTGGGCTGAAATCTCCCAGAATTTGGATTTTTGGGGATTTTTTTTGAATTTTTGGGGAATTTTGGGTCTGGAATTTTAGGAATTTCCATTTTTTGGGGTTTATTCCCCCAAATCTGACCTGGGCCATGCCAGGCATGGTGGGGCTGAGCAGGAGCAGGAAACCCCTCGGGATTGGGGATTTTGGGGTTTTATTCCCAGAATTTGGATTTTTTGAGATTTTATTTGGGAATTTTGGGGTTTTTTCTTTGGGGAGTTTGGAATTTGAATTATTTTGTATTTTTCGAGGGTTTTTTTTCCCCAAACCTGACCTGGGCAATGCCGGGCACGGTGGAGCTGAGCAGGAGCAGGAAACCCCTCAGGATTGGGAATTTTGGGTTGAAATCTCCCAGAATTTGGATTTTTTTGGGTTTTTTTTTTTAATTTTGGGGATTTTTTCTTTGGGAATTTTGGAATTTGAATTATTTTGTGTTTTTTTTCCCCAAACGTGACCTGGGCAATGCCGAGCACGGTGGAGCTGAGCAGGAGCAGGAAACCCCTCGGAATTGGGGATTTTGGGGTTTTATTGCCAGAATTTGAATTTTTTGAGATTTTATTTGGGAATTTTGGGGTTTTTTTCTCTGGGAGTTTTGGAATTTGAATTATTTTGTGTTTTTTTTCCCCAAACCTGACCAGGGCCATGCCAGGCACGGTGGAGCTGAGCAGGAGCAGGAAACCCCTCGGGATTGGGGATTTTGGGGTTTTATTGCCAGAATTTGAATTTTTGGGGGATTTTTTTTTAATTTTTTGGGAATTTTGGGTCTGGAATTTTGGGAATTTCCATTTTTTGGGGATTTTTTTCCCCAAATCCCACGTGTGCGATGCTGGGCACGGTGGGGCTGAGCAGGAGCAGGAAACCCCTCGGGATTGGGAATTTTGGGGTTTTATTGCCAGAATTGGAATTTTTTGAGATTTTATTTGGGAATTTTGCGGTTTTTTATTTTGGGAATTTTGGAATTTGAATTATTTTGTATTTTTTGTGTTTTTTTTCCCCAAATATGACCTGGGCGATGGCGGGCACGGTGGGGCTGAGCAGGAGGAGGAAACCCCTCGGGATTGGGGATTTTGGGTTGAAATCTCCCAGAATTTGGATTTTTGGGGATTTTATTTGGAATTTTTTGGGAATTTTGGGCCTGGAATTTTAGGAATTTCTATTTTTTGTGGTTTTTTTCCCCAAATCTGACCTGGGCGATGGCGGGCACGGTGGAGCTGAGCAGGAGCAGGAAACCCCTCGGGATTGGGGATTTTGGGCTGAAATCTCCCAGAATTTGGATTTTTTTGAGTTTTTTTTTTTAATTTTGGGGATTTTTTCATTTGGAATTTTGGAATTTGAATTATTTTGGGTTTTTTTCCCCAAATCTGACCTGGGCGATGCTGGGCATGGTGGGGCTGAGCAGGAGCAGGAAACCCCTCGGGATTGGGGATTTTGGGCTGAAATCTCCCAGAATTTGGATTTTTGGGGGGATTTTTTTTTAATTTTGGGTTTTTTTTCTTTGGGAATTTTGGAATTTGAATTATTTTGTATTTTTTGGGGTTTTATTTTCCCCAAACCTGACCTGGGCGATGCTGGGCACGGTGGGGCTGAGCAGGAGCAGGAAACCCCTCGGGATTGGGGATTTTGGGCCGAAATCTCCCAGAATTTGGATTTTTGGGGGATTTTTTTGGAATTGTTTCTGAAATTTGGGTCTGGAATTTTGGGAATTTCTATTTTTTGGGGTTTATTCCCCCAAATCTGACCGGGGCGATGCCGGGCACGGTGGGGCTGAGCAGGAGCAGGAAACCCCTCGGGATTGGGGATTTTGGGGTTTTATTGCCAGAATTTGAATTTTTTGAGATTTTTATTTGGGAATTTTGGGATTTTTTATTTTGGGAATTTTGGAATTTGAATTATTTTGTATTTTTGGGGGCTTTTTTACCCAAACCTGACCTGGGCCATGCGGGCACGGTGGGGCTGAGCAGCAGCAGGAAACCCCTCGGGATTGGGGATTTTGGTGTTTTATTCCCAGAATTTGAATTTTTGAGGATTTTTTTAATTTTTTTGGGATTTTTTTCTCTGGGAATTTTGTAATTTGAATTATTTTGTGTTTTTTTCCCCCAAATCTGACCTGGGCGATGCCGGGCACGGTGGGGCTGAGCAGGAAGCAGGAAACCCCTCGGGATTGGGGATTTGGGGTTGAAATCTCCCAGAATTTGGATTTTTGGGGATTTTTTTCTCTGGGAATTTTGGAATTTGAATTATTTTGTGTTTTTTTTTCCCCAAATCTGACCTGGGCAATGCCGGGCACGGAGGGGCTGAGCAGGAGCAGGAAACCCCCTCGGGACTGGGAATTTTGGGGATTTATTGCCAGAATTTGAACTTTTGGGGATTTTTTTTTTAATTTTTTGGGAATTTTGGGTCTGGAATTTTGGGAATTTCCATTTTTTGGGTTTTTTTTCCCCAAATCTGACCTGGGCAATGCTGGGGCACGGTGGAGCTGAGCAGGAGCAGGAAACCCCTCGGGATTGGGGATTTTTGGGGATTTATTCCAAAATTTGAACTTTTGGGGGGTTTTTTTTGGAATTTTTTGTGAATTTTGGGCCTGGAATTTTGGGAATTTCTATTTTTTGGTGTTTTTTCCCCAAACCTGACCTGGGCAATGCCGGGCACGGTGAAGCTGAGCAGGAGCAGGAAACCCCTCGGGATTGGGAATTTTGGGTTGAAATCTCCCAGAATTTGAATTTTTGAGATTTTATTTGGGAATTTTGGGGTATTTTTCTCTGGGGATTTTGGAATTTGAACTTTTTTCTATTTTTTGGGATTTTTTTCTCTGGGAGTTTTGGAATTTGAATTATTTTGTGGTTTTTTTTTCCCCCAATCTGACCTGGGCAATGCCGGGCACGGTGGGGCTGAGCAGCAGCAGGAAACCCCTCGGGATTGGGGATTTTGGGGTTTTATTGCCAGAATTTGAATTTTTTGAGATTTTTATTTGGGAATTTTGGGGTTTTTTATTTTGGGAATTTTGGGAATTTGAATTATTTTGTATTTTTCGGGGTTTTTTTTTCCCCAAATCTGACCTGGGCGATGCCGGGCATGGTGGAGCTGAGCAGCAGCAGGAAACCCCTCGGGATTGGGGATTTTGGGGTTTTATTGCCAGAATTTGAATTTTTGGGGATTTTTTTTGAATTTTTGGGGAATTTTGGGTCTGGAATTTTGGGAATTTCCATTTTTTGGGGTTTATTCCCCCAAATCCCACATGTGTGATGTGGGCACGGTGGGGCTGAGCAGGAGCAGGAAACCCCTCGGCATTGGGGATTTTGGGGTTTTATTGCCAGAATTGGAATTTTTTGAGATTTTTATTTGGGAATTTTGGGATTTTTTATTTTGGGAATTTTGGAATTTGAATTATTTTTTAATTTTTGGCGTTTTTTCCCCAAATGTGACCTGGGCAATGCCGGGCACGGTGGAGCTGAGCAGGAGCAGGAAACCCCTTGGGACTGGGAATTTTGGGCTGAAATCTCCCAGAATTTGGATTTTTGGGGATTTTTTTTGGAATTTTTTGTGAATTTTGGGCCTGGAATTTTGGGAATTTCCATTTTTTGGTTTTTTTCCCCAAATCTGACCTGGGCGATGCCGGGCACGGTGGGGCTGAGCAGGAGCAGGAAACCCTCGGGATTGGGGGATTTTGGGTGGAAATCTCCCAGAATTTGGATTTTTGGGATTTTTTTTTTTTAATTTTTTGGGAATTTTGGGCCTGGAATTTTGGGAATTTCTATTTTTTGGTGTTTTTTCCCCAAATCTGACCTGGGCAATGCCGGGCACGGTGGGGCTGAGCAGGAGCAGGAAACCCCTCGGGATTGGGAATTTTGGGGTTTTATTGCCAGAATTTGGATTTTTTGAGATTTTATTTGGGAATTTTGGGGTTTTTTTCTCTGGGGATTTTGGAATTTGAACTTTTTTCTATTTTTTGGGATTTTTTTCTCTGGGAATTTTGTAATTTGAATTATTTTGTGTTTTTTTCCCCAAATGTGAACTGGGCGATGCCGGGCACGGTGGGGCTGAGCAGCAGCAGAAACCCCTCGGGATTGGGAATTTTGGGTTGAAATCTCCCAGAATTTGGATTTTGGGGATTTTTTTTGAATTTTTTGGGAATTTTGGGCCTGGAATTTTGGGAATTTCTATTTTTTGGGTTTTTTTCCCCAAATCTGACCTGGGCGATGCCGGGCACGGTGGGGCTGAGCAGGAGCAGGAAACCCCTCGGGATTGGGAATTTTGGGGATTTTATCCCAGAATTTGGATTTTTGGGGATTTTTTTTTTTAATTTTTTGGGATTTTTTTCTCTGGGAATTTTGTAATTTGAAATATTTTGTGTTTTTTTTCCCCTATCTGACCTGGGCCGATGGCGGGCACGGTGGAGCTGAGCAGGAGCAGGAAACCCCTCGGGATTGGGGATTTGGGTTGAAATCTCCCAGAATTTGGATTTTTGGGGATTTTTTTTGGAATTTTTTGTGAATTTTGGGCCCGGAATTTTGGGAATTTCCATTTTTGGTGTTTTTTCCCCAAATCTGACCTAGCCGACGCTGGGCACGGTGGGGCTGAGCAGGAGCAGGAAACCCCTCGGGATTGGGGATTTTGGGGTTTTATTGCCAGAATTTGAACTTTTGGAGATTTATTTGGGAATTTTGGGGTTTTTTATTTTGGGAATTTTGGAATTTGAATTATTTTGTATTTTTCGGGGTTTTTTTTCCCCAAATCTGACCTGGGCAATGCCGGGCACGGTGGAGCTGAGCAGGAGCAGGAAACCCCCTCGGGATTGGGGATTTTGGGGTTTTATTGCCAGAATTTGGATTTTTTTGAGATTTTATTTGGAATTTTGGGGTTTTTTTTCTTTGGGAGTTTGGAATTTGAATTATTTTGTATTTTTTGGTGGTTTTTCCCCCAAAATGTGACCTGGGCGATGCCGAGCACGGTGGAGCTGAGCAGGAGCAGGAAACTCCTCGGGATTGGGGATTTGGGTTGAAATCTCCCAGAATTTGGATTTTTGGGGGGATTTTTTTTTAATTTTGGGGTTTTTTTTCTTTGGGAGTTTTGGAATTTGAATTATTTTGTGTTTTTTTTTCCCCAAATGTGACCTGGGCAATGCTGGGCATGGTGGGGCTGAGCAGGGAGGAGGAAACCCCTCAGGACTGGGAATTTTGGGGATTTATTCCAGAATTTGAACTTTTGGGGATTTTTTTTGGAATTTTTTTGAATTTTGGGCCTGGAATTTTGGGAATTTCCATTTTTGGGCTTTTTCCCCAAATCTGACCTGGGCGATGCCGGGCACGGTGGGGCTGAGCAGGAGCAGGAAAACCCCTCGGGATTGGGGATTTTGGGTTGAAATCTCCCAGAATTTGAACTTTTTGGGGAATTTTTTTTTAATTTTGGGGTTTTTTTCTCTGGGAATTTTGGAATTTGAATTATTTTCTGTTTTTTTCCCCAAACCTGACCTGGGCGACGCTGGGCACGGTGGGGGGTGGCTGAGCAGGAGCAGGAAACCCCTCGGGATTGGGGATTTTGGGGTTTTATTGCCAGAATTTGGATTTTTGGGGGATATTTTTGGAATTTTTTCTGAATTTTGGGCCTGGAATTTTGGGAATTTCCATTTTTGGGGTTTATTCCCCATATCCCACATGTGCGATGCCGGGCACGGTGGGGCTGAGCAGGAGCAGGAAACCCCTCGGGATTGGGGATTTTTGGGTGGAAATCTGCCAGAATTTGAATTTTTGGGGATTTTTTTTGGAATTTTTTGTGAATTTTGGGCCTGGAATTTTGGGAATTTCTATTTTTTGTGGAATTTTGGGATAATCTTGTGTGTGTGATGCTGGGCACGGTGGGGCTGAGCAGCAGCAGGAAACCCCTCGGGACTGGGGATTTTGGGGATTTATTCCCAGAATTTGAATTTTTGAGGATTTTTTTTAAATTTTTTGGGATTTTTTTCTCTGGGAGTTTTGGAATTTGAATTATTTTGGGTTTTTTTCCCCAAACCTGACCTGGGCGATGCCGGGCACGGTGGGGCTGAGCAGGAGCAGGAAACCCCTCGGGATTGGGAATTTTGGGGTTTTATTGCCAGAATTTGAATTTTTTGAGATTTTTATTTGGGAATTTTGGGGTTTTTTATTTTGGGAATTTTGGAATTTGAATTATTTTGTATTTTTCAGGGTTTTTTTCCCCAAATCTGACCTGGGCGATGCCGGGCACGGTGGAGCTGAGCAGGAGCAGGAAACCCCTCGGGATTGGGGATTTGGGTTGAAATCTCCCAGAATTTGGATTTTTTGGGGATTTTTTTTTTTAATTTTGGGGTTTTTTTCTTTGGGAGTTTTGGAATTTGAATTATTTTGTGTTTTTTTCCCCGAAATCTGACCTGGCCGACGCTGGGCACGGTGGGGCTGAGCAGGAGCAGGAAACCCCTCGGGATTGGGGATTTTGGGTGGAAATCTCCCAGAATTTGGATTTTTGGGGATGTTTTTCTTTGGGAATTTTGGAATTTGAATTATTTTGTGGTTTTTTTCCCCAAACCTGACCTGGGCGATGCCAGGCATGGTGGGGCTGAGCAGGATCAGGAAACCCCTCGGGATTGGGGATTTTGGGCTGAAATCTCCCAGAATTTGGATTTTTGGGGGGATTTCTTTTTAATTTTGGGTTTTTTTTCTCTGGGAATTTTGGAATTTGAATTATTTTGGGTTTTTTTCCCCAAATCTGACCTGGGTGACGCTGGGCACGGTGGAGCTGAGCAGGAGCAGGGTGCTGACGCTGACGCTCCGGACGTCGTCGCTCGAGGGATCCTCGGGAATTTCCTCGGCGGTTCCGGGGGGCTGGGGGCAAAAATTGGGAGAAATTGGGAAAAAATGGGAAAAATCGGGAAAAATTGGGGAAAAATGGGGGGGAAGGAGTAGGAAAAAAGGGGGGGAAAAGGTGAAAAATGGGGAAAAAGAAGAGGGGAAAATGTGGGAAAAGTATCAGGAAAAGGAGAGAAAAGGGGGGAAAAGAGCAGGAAAAAGGAAAGGGAAAGGGGGAAAAGATGTGAGGAGGGGAAAATGTAGGAAAAAGAGGAGGGAAAATGGGGGAAAATGGGGAAAAGGTTTCAGAAACTGGGAAAAGGATGGGGAAATTGGGAAAAATGGAGAAATTGGGAAAAGGATGGGGAAGAGATTGGGAAAAAAGGGGAAAATTGGGAAAAGGATTGGAAAAGGATGGGGAAATGGGGAAAATGGGGAAAAAGTGGGAGAAGGTTGGGAAAAGTTGGGAAATTTTTTGGAAAATTGGGGGAAAATGGGAAAATTGGGAAAATAATGAAAAGAATTAGGAAAAGGATGGGGAAAATGGGAAAATTGGGAAAGGATTGGAAAAGGATGGGGAAAATGGGGAAAAATTGGGAAAAGTTGGGAAAAATGGGAAAGTGATGGGGAAAGGTTGGAAAAATCGGGAAATTTTTTGGAAAATTGGGGAAAATGGGAAAATGATGGGAAAAGGGTGGGGAAATTGGGGGAAAATGGAGGGGAAAATGAGAAAAATTGGGAAAATGATGGGAAAAAAATGGGAAAAATGGGAAAAGTTGGGAAAAGGGTGGGAAAAATGGGGAAAATTGGGGAAAAATGGGGAAGACTGGGAAAAGAATGAAAGAATTTGGGAAAAGGATGGGAAAATGGGGGAAAATGGGAAAAATGGGGAAAGGATTGGAAAAGGATGGGGAAATGGGGAAATGGGGAAAAAGTGGGAGAAGGTTGGGAAAAGTTGGGAAAAATTGGGAAATTTTTTGGAAAATTGGGGGAAAATTGGGAAAAGAATGAAAAGAATTAGGAAAAGGATGGGGAAAATGGGAAAATTGGGAAAAGGATTGGAAAAGGATGGGGGAAATGGGGAAAATGGGGAAAATTTGGAAAAGGTTGGGAAAAGTTGGAAAAAATGGGAAAATGATGGGGAAAGGTTGGGAAAAATGGGGGAAATGGAGGAGAAAATGGGAAAAATTGGGAAAATGATGGGAAAAGGTTGGAAAAATTGGGAAAAAATTTGGAAAATTGGGGAAAATGGGAAAATGATGGGAAAAGGGTGGGGAAATTGGGGGATAATGGAGGGGAAAATGAGAAAAATTGGGAAAATGATGGGAAAAAATGGGAAAAATGGGAAAAGTTGGGAAAAGGGTGGGAAAAATGGGGAAAATTGGGGAAAACTGGGGAAGACTGGGAAAAGAATGAAAAAATTTGGGAAAAGGATGGGAAAATGGGGGAAAATGGGAAAATTGGGAAAAGGATTGGGAAAAGTTGGGAAAAATGGGGGAAATGATGGGGAAAGGCTGGAAAAATGGGGGAAATGGAGGAGAAAATGGGAAAAATTGGGAAAATGATGGGAAAAGGTTGGAAAAATTGGGAAAATGATGGGAAAATTGGGGAAAGTGGGAAAATGATGGGAAAAGGGTGGGGAAATTGGGGGAAAATGGAGGGGGAAATGAGAAAAATTGGGAAAAGGATTGGAAAAAAATGGGAAAAATGGGAAAAGTTGGGAAAAGGGTGGGAAAAATGGGGAAAATTGGGGAAAAATGGGGAAGACTGGGAAAAGAATGAAAAAATTTGGGAAAAGGATGGGAAAATGGGGGAAAATGGGAAAATTGGGAAAAGGATTGGAAAAGGATGGGGGAAATGGGGAAAAATTGGGAAAAGTTGCGAAAAATGGGAAAATGATGGGGAAAGGTTGGAAAAATCGGGAAAATTTTTGGAAAACCGGGGAAAATGGGAAAATGATGGGGAAAGGTTGGGAAAATGGGGGAAATGGAGGAGAAAATGGGAAATATTGGGAAAATGATGGGAAAAAAAATGGGAAAAATGGGAAAAGTTGGGAAAAGGGTGGGAAAAATTGGGAAAATTGGGGAAAAATGGGGAAGACTGGGAAAAGAATGAAAAAATTTGGGAAAAGGATGGGAAAATGGGGGAAAATGGGAAAATTGGGAAAATGATGGGGAAAAGTTGGAAAATTGGGAAAATTGGGAAAAAGTGGGAAAATGATGGGAAAAGGGTGGGGAAATTGGGAAAAGGCTTGGAAAGGATGGGGAAAAATGGGGAAAAATTGGGAGAGGTTGGGAAAAGGTGGGAAAAATGGGGAAAATGGGAAAATGATTGGGAAAGGTTGGGAAAAATGGAGGGGAAAATGATGGGAAAATGGAAAAATTGGGAAAAGTGTGGGAAAATTGGGGAATTGGGGGAAAACTGGGGAAAACTGGGAAAAGAATGAAAAAATTTGGGAAAAGGATGGGAAAATGGGGGAAAATGGAAAATTGGGAAAAGGATTGGAAAAGGATGGGGGAAATGGGGGAAAAATGGGAAAAATTTGGAAAAGGTTGGGAAAAATGGGGGAAATGGAGGAGAAAATGGGAAAAATGATGGGAAAAGGTTGGAAAAATTGGGAAAATTGGGGAAAAGTGGGAAAATGATGGGAAAAGGGTGGGGAAATTGGGAAAAGGCTTGGAAAGGATGGGGAAAATGGGGAAAAATTGGGAGAAGGTTGGGAAAAGTTGGGAAAAATGGGGAAAATGATGGGAAAATGGGAAAAACGGGAAATGATGGGAAAAGGGTGGGGAAAATGGAGGGGAAAATGAGAAAAATTGGGAAAATGATGGGAAAAAAATGGGAAAAATGGGAAAAGTTGGGAAAAGGGTGGGAAAAATTGGGAAAATTGGGGAAAAATGGGGAAGACTGGGAAAAGAATGAAAAAATTTGGGAAAAGGATGGGAAATGGGGGAAAATGGGAAAATTGGGAAAAGGATTGGAAAAGGATGGGGGAAATGGGAAAAAATTGGGAAAAGGATTGGAAAAGGATGGGGGAAATGGGAAAATTGGGAAAAGGATTGGAAAAGGATGGGGAAAATGGGGAAAATTGGGAGAAGGTTGGGAAAAGTTGGGAAAAAATTGGGAAATTTTTTGGAAAATTGGGGGAAAATTGGGAAAAGAATGAAAAGAATTCGGAAAAGGATGGGGAAAATGGGTAAATTGGGAAAAGGATTGGAAAAGGATGGGGAAATGGGGAAAAATTGGGAAAAGTTGGGAAAAATGGGAAAATGATGGGGAAAGGTTGGAAAAATCAGGAAATTTTTTGGAAAATTGGGGAAAATGGGAAAATGATGGGAAAAGGGTGGGGAAATTGGGGGAAAATGGAGGGGAAAATGAGAAAAATTGGGAAAATGATGGGAAAAAATGGGAAAAATGGGAAAAGTTGGGAAAAGGGTGGGAAAAATTGGGAAAATTGGGGGAAAATGGGGAAGACTGGGAAAAGAATGAAAAAATTTGGGAAAAGGATGGGAAAATGGGGGAAAATGGGAAATTGGGAAAAGGATTGGAAAAGGATGGGGGAAATGGGGAAAAATGGGGGAAAAGTGGGAGAAGGTTGGGAAAAGTTGGGGAAAAATGGGAAAATTGGGAAAAGGGTGGGAAAAAATGGGAAAATGATGGGAAAAAATGGGAAAACTGGGAAAATGATGGGAAAAATGATGGGAAAATTGGGAAAAGGATGGGAAAAAAAGTGGGAAACATTGGGAAAAGGATGGGAAATGGGGGGGAAAATTGGGAAAATGATGGGAAAAGGGTGGGAAAAATTGGGAAAATGAGGGGAAAGAAGTGGGAAAAATTGGGAAAAAGTGGGAAAAATTGGGAAAATGATGGGAAAAGGGTGGGAAAAGGGTGGGGAAGGTTGGGAATTTTGGAAATCTGACCGTGTCGTCGGGGAGGTCGCACTGCTGCAGCAGGAACTCGAGCAGCGCCTCCGCCCCCGGCTGCTGCAGGAACCCGTGGTGGGCCAGGGCGCTGATCAGCTGCACCAGGGCACGGCGCACCTGCGGGGGAAAAACGGGGAGAAAACGGGGAAAAACGGTGAAAAAATGGGGGAAAAACGGTGAAAAAATGGGGGAAAAACGGTGAAAAAATGGGGAAAAACAGTGAAAAAACGGGGGAAAACGGCACAAAAATGGGGATTTTGTGGGGGAAATGGGAGTGAGGAGCAGGATCAGCTGCACCAGGGCACGGCGCACCTGCGGGGGGGAAAACGGGTGAAAACGGTGAAAAACGGTGAGAAAATGGGGGAAAACGGTGAAAAAATGGGGGAAAACGGGGAAAAAATGGGGAAAAACGGTGAAAAAATGGGGATTTTGTGGGGGAAATGGGAGTGAGGAGCAGGATCAGCTGCAGCAGGGCTCGGCGCACCTGAGGGGAAATGGGGAAAAAATGGGGGAAAAACGGGAAATTTGGGGAAAAATGGTGAAAAAACGGGGAAAAATGGTGAAAAAATGGGGGAAAAGGGTGAAAAAATGGGGATAATGGTGAAAAAATGGGGGAAAATGGTGAAACAATGGGGGAAAACAGTGAAAAATGGGGGAAATGGGGAAAAAATGGGGAAAAGGGTGAAAAAATGGGAAGAAATGGGGACAAAATGGGGATTTTGGGGGGGAAAATGGTGAAAAATGGGGATTTTGGGGGGGAAATGGGAGTGAGGAGCAGGATCAGCTGCAGCAGGGCTCGGCGCACCTGAGGGGAAATGGGAAAAATGGGTGAAAGGGTCAAAAAATGAGAATTATGGGGGAAAAATGGGGCAAAACGGTGAATAAATGGGGGAAAATGGTGAAAAAATGGGGAAAAACGGTGAAAAAATGGGGAGAAATGGGGAAAAAATGGGGGGAAAACGGTGAAAAATTGGGGGAAAAGGGTGAAAAAATGGGGGAAAACGGTGAAAAATGGGGGGAAAGGGTGAAAAAATGGGGGGAAAGGGTGAAAAAATGGGGGGAAAGGGTGAAAAAATGGGGAAAATGGGGAAAAAATGGGGAAAATGGGGAAAAATGGGGGGGAAACGGTGAAAAAATGGGGGAAAATGGTGAAAAATGGGGGGGAAACGGTGAAAAAATGGGGAAAACGGTGAAAAAATGGAGAAAAATGGTGGAAATGGGAATTTTAGGGGAAAATGGTGGAAAGAATGGTGAAAAATGGTGAAAATTGGGATAAACAGTGAAAAACAATGTAGGAAAAGGGTGAAAAATTTGGGGAAATACCGGGGGAAATGGGGGAAATTGGGAAAAATGGAGAAAAACAGGGAAAAATGGAGGCAAGTGTTGAAAAAATGGAGGAAAATGGTGAAAAGATGGGGATTTTGGGGGGAAAATGCTGAAAAAATGTGGATTTTGGGATAGAAAATGGGAGTGAGGAGCAGGATCAGCTGCAGCAGGGCTCGGCGCACCTGAGGGGAAACGGGGAAAAAATGGGTGAAAACGGTGAAAAAACGGGGAAAAACTGTGAAAAAATGGGAAAAAACGGTGAAAAAATGGGGATTTTGGGGGGGAAAACGGTGAAAAAACGGGGAAAAACGGTGAAAAAATGGGGGAAAACGGTGAAAAAATGGAGGAAAAGGCTGAAAAAAAGGGAAAAAAAGGTGAAAAAATGGGGAAAATGGTGAAAAAACGGGGAAAAACGGTGAAAAAACGGGGAAAAAATGGGGATTTTGGGGGGGAAAACGGTGAAAAAACGGGGGAAAACGGTGAAAAAATGGGGGAAAACGGTGAAAAAATGGGGAAAATGGGGAAAAAATGGGGGAAAAGGGTGAAAAAATGTGGATTTTGGGGGGAAATGGGAGTGAGCAGCAGGATCAGCTGCAGCAGGGCTCGGCGCACCTGAGGGGAAACGGGGAAAAATGGGGGAAAAACGGGAAATCTGAGGAAAAAACGGTGAAAAAACGGGGGAAAATGGGGAAAAAATGGGGAAAATGGTGAAAAAATGGGGGAAAACCGTGAAAAATGGGGAAAATGGGGAAAAACTGTGAAAAAATGGGGGAAAACTGTGAAAAAATGGGGAAAATGGGGAAAAAATGGGGAAAATGGGGGAAAAATGGGAGAAACGGTGAAAAATGGGGGAAAAGGGTGAAAAATGGGAAGAAATAGGGGAAAATGGGGGAAAACAGTGAAACAATGGGGGAAAACAGTGAAAAAATGGGGAAAAACGGTGAAAAAATGGGGAAAATGTGGAAAAAATGGGGGAAAATGGTGAAAAAACGGGGAAAAATGGTGAAAAAATGGGGAAAATGGGGAAAATGGGGAAAAAATGGGGAAAATGTAGAAAAAATGGGGAAAACGGTGAAACAATGGGGGAAAAGGGTGAAAAAATGGGGGAAATGGGGAAAAAATGCGGATTTTGGGGGGAAATGGGGGTGAGGAGCAGGATCAGCTGCAGCAGGGCTCGGCGCACCTGAGGGGAAAATGGGAAAAATGGGTGAAAGGGTCAAAAAATGAGAATTATGGGGGAAAAATGGGGCAAAACGGTGGAGAAATGGTGAAAAAAGGTGAAAAATGGGGATTTTGGAGGGGAAAAGGGTGAAAAAATGGAGGAAAATGAAAAGGGGGGAAATAGGGCGAAAAATGAGGAAAATATGGGTGACAATTGGGGAAAATATGGGGAGAAATGGAGGAAAATGGTGAAAAAACGGTGGGAAAATGGGAATTATGGGGGAGAAATGGGGGAAAATGGGGAAAAATGGGGGAAATGGTGAAAAAATGGGGGAAAAGGGTGAAAAAATGGGGGAAAATGGTGAAAAAATGGGGATTTTGGGGGGGAAATGGGAGTGAGCAGCAGGATCAGCTGCAGCAGGGCTCGGCGCACCTGAGGGGAAACGGGGAAAAAATGGTGAAAAAACGGGGAAAAATGGTGAAAAAATGGGGAAAAATGATGGAAAAATGGGAGAAACAGTGAAAAAATGGGGGAAATGGGGACAAAATGGGGAAAATGTAGAAAAAATGGGGAAAATGGTGAAACAATGGGGGGAAAGGGTGAAAAAATGGGGAGAGTGGGTGAAAAAATGGGGAAAAACAGTGAAAAAATGGGGAAAATGGGGAAAAAATGGGGAGAAAGCGTGAAAAAATGGAGAAAAATGGTGAAAATGGGAATTTTAGGGGAAAATGGTGGAAAGAATTGTGAAAAATGGTGAAAATTGGGATAAACAGTGAAAAACAATGTAGGAAAAGGGTGAAAAATTTGGGGAAATACCAGGGAAAATGGGGGAAAATGGGGAAAATGGAGAAAAACAGGAAAAAATGGAGGCAAGTGTTGAAAAAATGCAGGAAAATGGTGAAAAATGGGGATTTTGGGGGGGAAAATGGTGAAAAAATGGGGATTTTGGGGGAAATGGGAGTGAGCAGCAGGATCAGCTGCAGCAGGGCTCGGCGCACCTGAGGGGGAAATGGGGAAAAATGGTAAAAAGGGTCAAAAAATGAGAATTATGGGGGAAAAATGGGGAAAATGGTGGAAAAATGGGGAAAAATGGTGAAAAATGGGGATTTTGGGGGGGAAAATGGTGAAAAAATGGAGGAAAATGGGGGGAAAAGGGGGGAAATCGGGCGAAAAATGAGGAAAATCTGGGTGACAATTGGGGGAAATATGGGGAGAAATGGAGGAAAATGGTGAAAGAACGGTGGAAAAATGGGAATTATAAGGGAGAAATGGGGAAAATGGGGAAAATGGGGGAAAAGGGTGAAAAATGGGGGAAAATGGTGAAACAATGGGGAAAATGGTGAAAAAATGGGGAGAAATGGTGAAAAAATGGGGAAAAACGGTGAAAAAATGGGGAAAAAAGGTGAAAAAATGGGGAAAAAGGGTGAAAAAATGGGGAAAAATGGTGAAAAAATGGGGAAAAAGGGTGAAAAATGGGAAGAAATGGGGAAAAAATGGGGAAAATGGGGAAAAAATGGGGATTTTGGGGGCAAAATGGTGAAAAAATGGGGATTTTGGGGGGAAATGGGAGTGAGCAGCAGGATCAGCTGCAGCAGGGCTCGGCGCACCTGAGGGGAAACGGAAAAAATGGGTGAAAGGGTCAAAAAATGAGAATTATGGGGGAAAAATGGGGCAAAAACAGTGGAAAAATGGGGGAAAATGGTGAAAAATGGGGATTTTGGAGGGGAAAATGGTGAAAAAATGGAGGAAAAAGGGGGGAAATAGGGCGAAAAATGAGGAAAATGTGGGTGAAAATTGGGGAAATATGGGGAGAAATGGAGGAAAATGGTGAAAGAACGGTGGAAAAATGGGAATTATGGGGGAGAAATGGGGGAAATGGGGAAAAATGGGGTAAAAGGGTGAAAAAATGGGGGAAATGGTGAAAAAATGGGGATTTTGGGGGGAAATGAGAGTGAGGAGCAGGATCAGCTGCAGCAGGGCTCGGCGCACCTGAGGGGAAATGGTGAAAAAATGGGGGAAAACGGTGAAAAAATGGGGAAAAATGGTGGAAAAATGGGGGAAAAGGGTGAAAAAATGGGGGAAAAGGGTGAAAAAATGGGAGAAACAGTGAAAAAATGGGGAAAATGGTGAAAAAATGGGGGAAATGGGGAAAAATGGGGAAAATGTAGAACAAATGGGGAAAATGGTAAAACAATGGGGGAAAATCGTGAAAAAAGGGGGGAAATCGGGAAAAAATGGGGATTCTGGGGGAAAAATGGGAGAAACAGTGAAAAAATGGGGGAAATGGGGAAAAATGGGGAAAATGTAGAAAAAATGGGGAAAATGGTGACACAATGGCGGAAAACAGTGAAAAAATGGGGAGAAATGGGGAAAAAATGGGGAAAAAGGGTGAAAAATGGGGTGAAAGGGTGAAAAAATGGAGAAAAATGGTGAAAATGGGAATTTTGGGGGAAAATGGTGGAAAGAATGGTGAAAAATGGTGAAAATTGGGATAAACAGTGAAAAAAATGTAGGAAAAGGGTGAAAAATTTGGGGAAATACCGGGGGAAATGGGGGAAAATGGGAAAAATGGAGAAAAACAGGGAAAAATGGAGGCAAGTGTTGAAAAAATGGAGGAAAATGGTGAAAAAATGGGGATTTTGGGGGGAAAATGGTGAAAAAATGGGGATTTTGGGGGGGAAAATGGTGAAAAAAAGGGGATTTTGGGGGGAAATGGGAGTGAGCAGCAGGATCAGCTGCAGCAGGGCTCGCCTCAGCTGGGGGGAAATGGGAAAAATGGGTAAAAGGGTCAAAAAATGAGAATTATGGGGGAAAAATGGGGCAAAACAGTGGAAAAATGGGGAAAAATGGTGAAAAATGGGGATTTTGGAGGGGAAAATGGTGAAAAAATGGAGGAAAATGAAAAGGGGGGAAATAGGGCGAAAAATGAGGAAAATATGGGCGAAAATTGGGGGAAATATGGGGAGAAATGGAGGAAAATGGTGAAAGAACGGTGGAAAAATGGGAATTATGGGGGAGAAATGGGGGAAAATGGGGAAAAATGGGGGAAATGGTGAAAAAATGGGGGAAAATAGGGAAAAAATGGGGGAAAATGGTGAAAAAATGGGGAAAATGGGGAAAAAATGGGAGAAAATGGTGAAAAATGGGGGGAAAACGGTGAAAAAATGGAGAAAAATGGTGAAAATGGGAATTTTAGGGGAAAATGGTGGAAAGAATGGTGAAAATTGGTGAAAATTGGGATAAACAGTGAAAAAAATGTAGGGAAAGGGTGAAAAATTTGGGGAAATACCGGGGAAAATGGGGGAAAATGGGAAAAATGGAGAAAAACAGGGAAAAATGGAGGCAAGTGTTGAAAAAATGGAGGAAAATGGTGAAAAATGGGGATTTTGGGGGGAAAATGGTGAAAAAATGTGGATTTTGGGGGGAAAATGGGAGTGAGGAGCAGGATCAGCTGCAGCAGGGCTCGGCGCACCTGAGGGGGAAACGGGGAAAAAATGGGGGAAAAACGGTGAAAAAACGGGGAAAAACAGTGAAAAAATGGGGAAAAGGGTGAAAAAATGGTGGAAAACGGTGAAAAAATGGGGGAAATGGGGACAAAATGGGGAAAATGTAGAAAAAATGGGGAAAATGGTGAAACAATGGGGGGAAAGGGTGAAAAAATGGGGAGAGTGGGTGAAAAAATGGGGAAAAACAGTGAAAAAATGGGGAGAGTGGGTAAAAAAATGGAGAAAAATGGTGAAAATGGGAATTTTAGGGGAAAATGGTGGAAAGAATGGTGAAAAATGGTGAAAATTGGGATAAACAGTGAAAAAAATGTAGGAAAAGGGTGAAAATTTTGGGGAAATACCGGGGGAAATGGGGGAAAATGGGAAAAATGGAGAAAAACAGGGAAAAATGGAGGCAAGTGCTGAAAAAATGGAGGAAAATGGTGAAAAATGGGGATTTTGGAGGGGAAAATGGTGAAAAATGGGGATTTTGGGGGGGAAAATGGTGAAAAATGGGGATTTTGGAGGGGAAAATGGTGAAAAAATGGAGGAAAATGGGGGGAAAAGGGGGGAAATGGGGCGAAAAATGAGGAAAATATGGGTGACAATTGGGGGAAATATGGGGAGAAATGGAGGAAAATGGTGAAAAAACGGTGGAAAAATGGGAATTATGGGGGAGAAATGGGGGAAAATGGGGAAAAATGGGGGAAAATGGTGAAAAAATGGGGATTTTGGGGGGGAAAACGGTGAAAAAACGGGGAAAAACTGTGAAAAAATGGGGGAAAACGGTGAAAAAATGGGGAAAATGGGGAAAAAATTGGGAAAAAGGGTGAAAAAATGGGGAAAATGGGGAAAAAATGGGAAGAAATTGAGGAAAAAATGGGGATTTTGGGGGGAAAATGGTGAAAAAATGGGGATTTTGGGGGGGAAATGGGAGTGAGGAGCAGGATCAGCTGCAGCAGGGCTCGCCTCAGCTGGGGGGAAAATGGGGAAAATGGGGGAAAAACGGGAAATCTGGGGAAAAACGGTGAAAAAACGGGGGAAAAGGGGGGAAAAATGGGGAAAATGGTGAAAAAATGGGGGAAAACCGTGAAAAATGGGGAAAATGGGGAAAAACTGTGAAAAAATGGGGGAAAACTGTGAAAAAATGGGGAAAATGGGGAAAAAATGGGGAAAATGGGGGAAAAATGGGAGAAACGGTGAAAAAATGGGGGAAAAGGGTGAAAAATGGGAAGAAATAGGGGAAAATGGGGGAAAACGGTGAAACAATGGGGGAAAACAGTGAAAAAATGGGGAAAAATGGTGAAAAAATGGGGGAAACGGTGAAGAAATGGGGGAAAATGGTGAAAAAACGGGGAAAAACGGTGAAAAAATGGGGAAAATGGGGAAAAAAATGGGGAAAACGGTGAAACAATGGGGGAAAAGGGTGAAAAAACGGGGAAAAACGGTGAAAAAATGGGGAAAAACGGTGAAAAAATGGGAAGAAATGGTGAAAAAATGGAGAAAAATTGTGAAAATGGGAATTTTAGGGGGAAAATGGTGGAAAGAATGGTGAAAAATGGTGAAAATTGGGATAAACAGTGAAAAAAATGTAGGAAAAGTGTGAAAAAATGGGGGAAATGCCGGGGGAAATGGGGGAAAATGGGAAAAATGGAGAAAAACAGGGAAAAATGGAGGCAAGTGTTGAAAAAATGGAGGAAAATGGTGAAAAATGGGGATTTTGGGGGGGAAAATGGTGAAAAATGGGGATTTTGGGATAGAAAATGGGAGTGAGGAGCAGGATCAGCTGCAGCAGGGCTCGGCGCACCTGAGGGGAAACGGGGAAAAAATGGGTAAAAGGGTCAAAAAATGAGAATTATGGGGGGAAAATGGGGCAAAACGGTGGAAAAATGGGGGGAAATGGTGAAAAATGGGGATTTTGGAGGGGAAAATGGTGAAAAAATGGAGGAAAATGGGGGGGAAAGGGGGGAAATAGGGCGAAAAATGAGGAAAATCTGGGTGACAATTGGGGGAAATATGGGGAGAAATGGAGGAAAATGGTGAAAAAGGGGAAAAATGGGAATTTTGGGGAGAAGTGGGGGGAAAATGGGGAAAAATGGGGAAAAAATGAGGGAAATATGGGGAAAATGGAGGGGCAATGGAGGAAAAATGGGGAGAAAATGGTGAAAAATGGGGGAAATGGAAATTTTTCAGGAGAAACAGTGAAAAATGGGGGAAAATGGGAAATTTGGGGGAAAAATGGGAAACTCAGGAGTTTGGGGGGAAATGGTGAAAAAATGGGGCAAAATGGAAATTCTGGGGGAAAAATGAGGGGAAAATGGGGAACAGCAGGGGAAAATTCGGGGAAATGGTAAAAAAATGGGGGGAAATGGGAATTTTGGGGAAAATTGTGAAAAACTGGGGGAAAATTCTGAAAAAATGGATAAAATGGTGAAAAAATGGGGGGAAATGGGGGAAAATGGGGGAATATGGGGGAAATGGGGGAAACCTGAAAAAATGGAATGAAACAGTGAAAAAATGAGAAATATGGGGGGGCAATGGTGAAAAAATAAGAAAAATGGTAAAAATGGGGAAAACGGTGAAAAAATGGGAATTTAGGGGGGAAATATGGTGGAAAAATGGGGGGAAAAGGGTGAAAAAATCAGAGTTCTGGGAGAAAAAAATGGGGGAAAAATTGAGAAAATGGTGAAAAAATGGGGGAAAATGGGAGAGAGGAGCAGGGAGCCGCTCAGCTCACCTGGGGAAAATGGGAAATTTGGGGGAAAAATGTGAAAAATTGGGAAATTATGGAGAAGAAATGTGCAAAAATGGGGGAAAACGGTAGAAAAAGGGGAATTTTGGGGGAAAATGGTGAAAAAAATCAGGGAAATACGGGGGAAAATGGGGAAAAGGGGTGAAAAATCAGTTCTGGGAGGAAAATGGGGAAAAACTGGGGGAAATAGGGGGAAAAGTGGGGAAAACGGGAATTTTGGGTTAAAAACCAAGAATAATTGTGAAAAAACTTTGGGAAAGGGAGAAAAAGGGGGGAAATGGGGAAAAGCAGGAATTCCTGGGAAAACTGGGAAAAAATGGGCAGGAAAATAAGGGGGGAAATGGGGGAAAAATGAAAAAAAAATGGAGAAAAACCAGGGGGAAATGGGGGGAAATGAGAGAAAAAAAAGGGCAAAATAGGGAAAAACAGGAATTCCTGCAAAGCTTGGGAATTTGAAGAAAAAACATGGGGAAAATGGACAAAAAAAGGTAAAAAAATGAAATTAAATCCCCTGGGGTGCCCCCTAGGGCCAGGGGAGGACAATGGCACCTGGGATTTTTGGGAATTCTGGAATTTTCCAGGGAATTTTATGGAATTTCTGGAATTTTCCGTGGAATTCCAGGAATTCCCCTAGAAAACCCAACTAAAAACCCCATCAAACCCCCAATAAATCCTATAAAATCCCCATAAAATTCCCCAATAAATCCCCATAAAAATCTCAAAAAACCCCCCAAAAAACCCCAAAACAAACCATTAAATGCCCCATAAAATCCTCAATAAATCCCCCATTAAAAACCCCATAAAATCCCCCAGTAAAACCCCAATAAATCCCATTAAAATCCCATTAAACCCCCAATAAATCCTATAAAATTCCCATTAAATCCCCATTAAAATGTCATTAAAATCCCATTAAAAACCCCATAAATCCCCCAATTAAAATCCCCCATACAATCCCCCATAAGAACTCCAAAAACCCCTTTAAAACCCCATAAATCCCCCTACAAAACCCCATTAACAACCCCATCAAACCCCCAAGAAATCCTATAAAATCCCCAGAAAATCCCCTAATAAATCCCCATAAAAATCTCAAAAAAACCCCAAAAAAACCCCAAAACAAACCATTAAATGCCCCATAAAATCCTCAATAAATCCCCCATTAAAAACCCCATAAAATCCCCAAAACCCCCCAGTAAAACCCCAATAAATCCCATTAAAATCCCATCAAACCCCCAATAAATCCTATAAAATTCCCATAAAATCCCCCAATAAATCCCCATAAAAATCTCAAAAAAACCCAAAAAAATCCCAAAATAAACCATTAATTCCCCCATAAAATCCTCAATAAATCCCCCATTAAAAACCCCATAAAATCCCCCAGTAAAACCCCAATAAATCCCATTAAAATCCCATTAAACCCCCAATAAATCCTATAAAATTCCCATTAAATCCCCATTAAAATGTCATTAAAATCCCATTAAAAACCCCATAAATCCCCCAATTAAAATCCCCCATAAAATCCCCCATAAGAACTCCAAAAACCCCTTTAAAACCCCATAAATCCCCCTACAAAACCCCATTAACAACCCCATAAAAACCCCAATAAATCCTATAAAATCCCCAGAAAATCCCCCAATAAATCCCCATAAAAATCTCAAAAAAACCCCAAAAAAACCCCAAAACAAACCATTAAATGCCCCATAAAATCCTCAATAAATCCCCCATTAAAAACCCCATAAAATCCCCAAAACCCCCCAGTAAAACCCCAATAAATCCCATTAAAATCCCATTAAACCCCCAATAAATCCTAGAAAATTCCCATAAAATCCCCCAATAAATCCCCATTGCAACGTCATTAAAATCCATTAAAAACCCCATAAATCCCCCATTAAAAAACCTGAATAAACCCCAGGAAATTTGGGGATACCTTGGGGCTCCCGTCCTGCAGAGGAACTTTCAGGGAGGAGAGGATGGAAACTTTCTGCATTTCCATCTGGGAAGCTGCAAAAAAAAAATCAGAATTTGGGATGGGAAAATGCTCAAAACGTGCAGAAATTATTTCACAAAAAATCCTAAAAAACCCCACTGAAGTTCCACAGGAAATCCCCCAAAACTGCCATAAAAATCTCCCAATAAACCCCCGAATAAATCTCATCAAACCCCCAGAAAAATGCCATTAAACTTCTCTAAAATCCCCATAAAATCCCCATAATATCACCGTAAAATCCCCCAATAAATCCCATAATAAACCCCATAAAATCCCCCATTAAACCCCATAAAACCCCAAAAAAAAACCCCAAAAAATCCCATTAAAAACCCCATAAAATCCCCTAATAAATGCCGAATAAACCCCGTAAAAACTCCATAAAAATCTCATTAAAATCCCATTAAAAACCCCCAATAAATCTCCTAATAAATCTCATCAAACCCCCAGAAAAATCCCATTAAACTTCTCTAAAATTCCCATTAAATCCCCATAATATCACCGTAAAATCCCCCAATAAATCCCATAATAAACCCCATTAAATCCCCCATTAAACCCCATAAAAACTCCATAAAAACCCCCAAAAAATCCCCAATAAATCCCACTAAAAACCCCATAAAATCCCCTTATAAATGCCGAATAAACCCCGTAAAAACTCCATAAAAATCTCATTAAAATCCCATTAAAAACCCCATGAAAACCCCATAAATCGCCCATAAAATCCCTAATAAATCCCCCATTTGGGATGGGAAAATGCTCAATCCGTGCAGAAATTATTTCTCATAAAATCCTAAAAAACCCCACTAAAGTTCCACAGGAAATCCCCCAAAACTCCCATAAAAATCTCCCAATAAACCCCCGAATAAATCTCATCAAACCCCCAGAAAAATCCCATTAAACTTCTCTAAAATCCCCATAAAATCCCCATAATATCACCGTAAAATCCCCCAATAAATCCCATGATAAACCCCATTAAATCCCCCATTAAACCCCATAAAAACCCCATAAAAATCCCCAATAAATCCCATTAAAAACCCCATAAAATCCCCCTATAAATGCCAAATAAACCCCGTAAAAACTCCATAAAAATCTCATTAAAATCCCATTAAAAACCCCATGAAAAACCCATAAATCGCCCCTAAAATCCCTAATAAATCCCCCATTAAAAACCCCCAAAAAACCCCATCAAATCCCCCAATAAATCCCATTAAAACCCAATTAAAAACCCAATTAAAAACCCACAAAATTTCCCCCAAATCCCCCTAAGTATCCCATAAAATCCCCCAATTAATCCCATTAAAAACCCCATAAAATCCCCAATTAATCCCATTAAAAACCCATGATATCCCTCATTAAATCCCCAATAAATCCCATTAAAACCCCATAAAATCCCCCAATAAATCCCATTAAAACCCCATAAAATCCCCCATTAATCCCAATAAAAACCCCATAAATCCCCCAATTAATCCCATTAAAAACCCCATGAAATCCCCAATAAATCCCATTAAAAACCCCATGAAATCCCCCAATTAATCCCATTAAAAACCCCATAAATCCCTCACTAAATCCCCAATAAATCCCATTAAAACCCCATAAAAACCCCAAAAAATCCCAGATAATTTCCATTAAAACTCTGTAAGATTCCCATGAAATCCCCCAATCCATCCCCATTAAAAACCCCATAAAAACAAAAAAAAACCTCCATAAAACCCCCAAAAAATCCTATAAAATCCTCCATAAAATCTCCAATAAATCCCTGTAAATGCCCATAAAGCTCCCATAAAACCTCTCAATAAATCCCCATGAAATCCCAAAAATCCCCCAATAAAACCCCATAAAAACCCCACTGAACCCCCAAAAAACTCCAATTAAAAACCCCCAATAAATCTCCTAATAAATCTCATCAAACCCCCAGAAAAATCCCATTAAACTTCTCTAAAATTCCCATAAAATCCCCATAATATCACCGTAAAATCCCCCAATAAATCCCATAATAAACCCCATTAAATCCCCCATTAAACCCCATAAAAACCCCATAAAAAACCCCAAAAAATCCCCAGTAAATCCATTAAAAACCCCACAAAATCCCTTTATAAATGCCAAATAAACCCCGTAAAAACTCCTTAAAAATCTCATTAAAATCCCATTAAAACCCCATGAAAACCCATAAATCGCCCATAAAATCCCTAATAAATCCCCCATTAAAAACCCCATGAAATCCCCCAAAATCCCCCAATAAATCCCATAAAAACCCAATTAAAAACCCAATTAAAAACCCACAAAATTCCCCCCAAATCCCCCTAAGTATCCCATGAAATCCCCAATTAATCCCATTAAAAACCCCATAAAATCCCCCAATTAATCCCATTAAAAACCCCATAAAATCCCCCAATTAATCCCATTAAAAACCCCATAAAATCCCCCAATTAATCCCATTAAAAACCCCATAAAATCCCCCAATTAATCCCATTAAAAACCCCATAAAATCCCCCAATTCATCCCATTAAAAACCCCATGAAATCCCCAATTAATCCCATTAAAAACCCCATAAAATCCCCCAATTAATCCCATTAAAAACCCCATAAATTCCCAAATAATCCCATTAAAAACCCCATGAAATCCCTCACTAAATCCCCAATAAATCCCATTACAACCCAATTAAAAACCCAATTAAAAACCCACAAAATTCCCCCCAAATCCCCGTAAGTATCCCATGAAATCCCCCAATTAATCCCATTAAAAACCCCATAAAATCCCCCAATTAATCCCATTAAAAACCCCATAAAATCCCCCAATTAATCCCATTAAAAACCCCATAAAATCCCCCATTAATCCCATTAAAAACCCCATGAAATCCCTCACTAAATCCCCAATAAATCCCATTAAAACCCCATAAAAACCCCCCAAAATCCCAGATAATTTCCATTAAAACTCTGTAAGATTCCCATGAAATCCCCCAATCCATCCCCATTAAAAACCCCATAAAAACAAAAAAAAACCTCCATAAAACCCCCAAAAAATCCTATAAAATCCTCCATAAAATCTCCAATAAATCCCCTGTAAGTGCCCATAAAGCTCCCATAAAACCTCTCAATAAATCCCCATGAAATCCCAAAAATCCCCCAATAAAACCCCATGAAAATCCCACTGAACCCCCAAAAAACTCAAATTAAAAAAACCCCCAATAAATCTCCTAATAAATCTCATCAAACCCCCAGAAAAATCCCATTAAACTTCTCTAAAATCCCCATAAAATCCCCATAATATCACCGTAAAATCCCCCAATAAATCCCATAATAAACCCCAATAAATCCCACATTAAACCCCATAAAAACCCCATAAAACCCCAATAAATCCCATTAAAAACCCCACAAAATCCCCTTATAAATGCCAAATAAACCCCGTAAAAACTCCATAAAAATCTCATTAAAATCCCATTAAAAACCCCATGAAAACCCCATAAATCGCCCATAAAATCCCTAATAAATCCCCCATTTGGGATGGGAAAATGCTCAATCCGTGCAGAAATTATTTCTCATAAAATCCTAAAAAACCCCACTAAAGTTCCACAGGAAATTCCCCAAAACTGCCATAAAAATCTCCCAATAAACCCCCGAATAAATCTCATCAAACCCCCAGAAAAATCCCATTAAACTTCTCTAAAATTCCCATTAAATCCCCATAAAAACCCCAAAAAATCCCCAATAAATCCCACTAAAAACCCCATAAAATCCCCTTATAAATGCCAAATAAACCCCGTAAAAACTCCATAAAAACCCCCAAAAAATCCCCAATAAATCCCATTAAAAACCCCATAAAATCCCCTTGTAAATGCCGAATAAACCCCGTAAAAACTCCATAAAAATCTCATTAAAATCCCATTAAAAACCCCATGAAAACCCCATAAATCGCCCCTAAAATCCCTAATAAATCCTCCATTAAAAACCCCATAAAATCCCCCAATAAATCCCATAAAAACCCAATTAAAAACCCAATTAAAAACCCACAAAATTTCCCCCAAATCCCCCTAAGTATCCCATGAAATCCCCCAATTAATCCCATTAAAAACCCCATGAAATCCCCAATTAATCCCATTAAAAACCCCATAAATCCCCCAATTAATCCCATTAAAAACCCCATAAAATCCCCCAATTAATCCCATTAAAAACCCCATAAAATCCCCCAATTAATCCCAATAAAAACCCCATAAAATCCCCCAATTAATCCCATTAAAAACCCCATAAATCCCCCAATTAATCCCATTAAAAACCCCATGAAATCCCCCAAAATCCCCAATAAATCCCATTAAAACCCCATAAAAACCCCCAAAAATCCCAGATAATTTCCATTAAAACTCCGTAAGATTCCCATGAAATCCCCCAATCAATCCCCAATAAAAACCCCATAAAATCAAAAAAAAACCTCCATAAAACCCCCAAAAAATCCTATAAAATCCTCCATAAAATCTCCAATAAATCCCCTGTAAGTGCCCATAAAACTCCCATAAAACCTCTCAATAAATCCCCATGAAATCCCAAAAATCCCCCAATAAAACCCCATGAAAATCCCACTGAACCCCCAAAAAACTCCAATTAAAAACCCCCAATAAATCTCCTAATAAATCTCATCAAACCCCCAGAAAAATCCCATTAAACTTCTCTAAAATCCCCATTAAATCCCCATAATATCACCGTAAAATCCCCCAATAAATCCCATAATAAACCCCATTAAATCCCCCATTAAACCCCATAAAAACTCCCAAAAATCCCCAATAAATCCCATTAAAAACCCCATAAAATCCCTTTATAAATGCCAAATAAACCCCGTAAAAACTCCATAAAAATCTCATTAAAATCCCATTAAAAACCCCATGAAAACCCCATAAATCGCCCCTAAAATCCCGAATAAATCCCCCATTAAAAACCCCCAAAAATCCCCATCAAATCCCCCAATAAATCCCATAAAAACCCAATTAAAAACCCAATTAAAAACCCATAAAATTCCCCCCAAATCCCCCTAAGTATCCCATGAAATCCCCCAATTAATCCCATTAAAAACCCCATGAAATCCCCAATTAATCCCATTAAAAACCCCATGAAATCCCTCACTAAATCCCCAATAAATCCCATTAAAACCCCATAAAAACCCCCCAAAATTCCAGATAATTTCCATTAAAACTCCGTGAGATTCCCATGAAATCCCCCAATCCATCCCCAATAAAAACCCCATAAAAACAAAAAAAAACCTCCATAAAACCCCCAAAAAATCCTATAAAATCCTCCATAAAATCTCCAATAAATCCCCTGTAAGTGCCCATAAAACTCCCATAAAACCTCTCAATAAATCCCCATTAAATCCCAAAAATCCCCCAATAAAACCCCATAAAAACCCCACTGAACCCCCAAAAAACTCCAATTAAAAACCCCCAATAAATCTCCTAATAAATCTCATCAAACCCCCAGAAAAATCCCATTAAACTTCTCTAAAACCCCCATAAAATCCCCATAATATCACCGTAAAATCCCCCAATAAATCCCATAATAAACCCCATTAAATCCCCCATTAAACCCCATAAAAACCCCATAAAAACCCCCAAAAAATCCCATTAAAAACCCCATAAAATCCCCTTATAAATGCCGAATAAACCCCGTAAAAACTCCATAAAAATCTCATTAAAATCCCATTAAAAACCCCATGAAAAACCCATAAATCGCCCCTAAAATCCCGAATAAATCCCCCATTAAAAACCCCCAAAAAACCCCATCAAATCCCCCAATAAATCCCATAAAAACCCAATTAAAAACCCAATTAAAAACCCGCAAAATTCCCCCCAAATCCCCCTAAGTATCCCATGAAATCCCCCAATTAATCCCATTTAAAACCCCATGAAATCCCCCAAAATCCCACAATAAATCCCATAAAAACCCAATTAAAAACCCAATTAAAAACCCACAAAATTTCCCCCAAATCCCCCTAAGTATCCCATGAAATCCCCCAATTAATCCCATTAAAAACCCCATAAAATCCCCCAATTCATCTCATTAAAAACCCCATGAATCCCCCAATTAATCCCATTAAAAACCCCATGAAATCCCCATAAAATCCCCCAATAAAACCCATAAAAACCCAATTAAAAACCCAATTAAAAACCCATAAAATTCCCCCCAAATCCCCCTAAGTATCCCATGAAATCCCCCAATTAATCCCATTAAAAACCCCATAAAATCCCCCAATTAATCCCATTAAAAACCCCATGAAATCCCCCAATTAATCCCATTAAAAACCCCATAAAATCCACAAAAAATCCCAGATAATTTCCATTAAAACTCCGTAAGATTCCCATGAAATCCCCCATTAGAACCCCATTAGAACCCCATTAGAAACCCCATTAGAAACCCCATTAGAGCCCCATTAGAAACCCCATTAGAGCCCCATTAGAAACCCCATTAGAAACCCCATTAGAGCCCCATTAGAGACCCCATTAGAGCCCCATTAGAAACCCCATTAGAAACCCCATTAGAGCCCCATTAAAACCCCATTAGAACCCCATTAGAAACCCCATTAGAACCCCATTAGAAGCCCATTAGAGCCCCATTAGAGACCCCATTAAAAACCCCATTAGAACCCCATTAAAACCTCACTAGAACCCCATTGGAAGCCCCATTAAAACCCCATTAGAACCCCATTAAAATCCCATTAGAAGCCCCATTAGAACCCCATTAGATACTCATTAGAAATCCCATTAAAACCCCATTCGAAACCCCATTAGAACCCCATTAGAACCCCATTAGAGACCCCATTAGAACCCCATTAGAGACCCCATTAGAACCCCATTAAAACCCGATTAGAAACCCCATTAAAACCCCATTAGAACCCCATTAGAACCCCATTAGAAACCCCATTACAATCCCATTAAAACCCCATTAAAACCCCATTAGAAGCCCCATTAAAACTCCATTAGAAACCCCATTAGAACCCCATTAAACCCCCATTAGAGACCCCATTAGAAACCCATTAAAACCCTATTACAACCCCATTAGAACCCCATTAGAACCCCATTAGAGACCCTATTAGAACCCCATTAGAGACCCCATTAGAACCCCATTAGAAACCCATTAAAACCCCATTAGAGACCCCATTAGAACCCCATTAAAACCCCATTAGAACCCCATTAAAACGCCATTAAAACCCCATTAGAACCCCATTAGAACCCCATTAGAAACCCCATTAGAAACCCCATTAGAACCCCATTAGAACCCCATTAGAACCCCATTAGAACCCCATTAGAACCCTCATTAGAACCCCATTAAAACCCCATTAGAGACCCATTAGAACCCCATTAGAAACCCCATTAAAACCCCATTAGAGACCCCATTAGAAACCCCATTAGAAACTCCATTAGAACCCCATTAAAACCCCCTTAGAACCCCATTAGAACCCCATTAGAACCCCATTAGAAACCCCATTAAAAACTCCATTAGAACCCCATTAGAAGCCCCATTAGAACACCATTAGAGACCCCATTTGAACCCTATTAAAACCCCATTAGAACCCCATTAGAACCCCATTAAAACCCCATTAGAACCCCATTAGAACCCCATTAGAACCCCATTAGAACCCCATTAGAACCCCATTAGAAACCCATTAGAACCCCATTAGAGACCCCATTAGAACCCCATTAGAACCCCATTAGAAGCCCCATTAGAAACCCATTAGAACCCCATTAGAGCTCCATTAAAACCCCATTAGAACCCCATTAAAACCCCATTAGAAACCCATTAGAACCCCATTAAAACCCCATTAAACCCCCATTAGAACCCCATTAGAACCCCATTAGAACCCCATTAGAACCCCATTAAAAACCCCATTAAAACCCCATTAGAACCCCATTAGAACCCCATTAGAAACCCCATTAGAAACCCCATTAGAAACCCCATTAAAAACTCCATTAGAACCCCATTAGAACCCCATTAGAACCCCATTAGAAACCCCATTAAAACCCCATTAGAACCCCATTAAAACCCCATTAGAAACCCCATTAAAACCCCATTAGAACCCCATTAAAACCCCATTAGAACCCCATTAAAACCCCATTAAACCCCCATTAGAACCCTATTACAACCCCATTAGAACCCCATTAAAACCCCATTAGAAACCCCATTAGAACCCCATTAGAAACCCATTAAAACCCCATTAGAACCCCATTAGAACCCCATTAGAAACCCCATTAGAAACCAAATAGAACCTCATTAGAAGCCCATTAGAAATCCCATTAGAACCCCATTAGAAGCCCCATTAGAACCCCATTAGAAACCCCATTAGAACCCCATTAGAACCCCATTAAAACTCCATTAGAACCCCATTAGAACCCCATTAGAACCCCATTAAAACCCCATTAGAACCCCATTAAAATCCCATTAAACCCCCATTAGAACCCCATGAGAACCCCGTTAGAAGCCCCATTAGAACCCCATTAAAACCCCATTAGAAACCCCATTAAAACCCTTTTAGAGCCCCATTAGAAACCCCATTAAACCCCCATTAGAACCCCATTAGAGCCCCATTAGAAACCCATTAAAACCCTATTACAACCCCATTAAAAGCCCCATTAGAACCCCATTAGAACCCCATTAAAACCCCATTAGAAGCCCCATTAAAACCCCATTAGAAGCCCCATTAAAAGCCCCATTAGAACCCCATTAGAACCCCATTAGAGGCCCCATTAAAACCCCATTAGAACCCCATTAGAAACCCCATTAAAACCCCATTAGAACCCCATTAAAACCCCATTAGAGCCCAATTAGAAGCCCCATTAAAACCCCATTAAATCCCCATTAGAAGCCCCATTAAAATCCCATTAGAACCCCATTAGAACCCCATTAAAACCCCATTGGAACCCCATTATTGCACTCCGTGTCCCTCACGGGCGCTGTTGAGGAGGTGTCTGAGCACTCGCAGCGCCCCCTGGCGGTGCCGCTCGGAACTGCCCTCCAGCCGCGGCAGCAGCCACTGCACCACGCGCTCGGGGAACGGCCGCGCTGCAACGGGAAAAACGGGAATTTGGGGGGAAAACGGGGAATTTTGGGGGGGAAAAGGGGAATTTTGGGGGGAAAAATGGGAATTCAGGGGGGAAAATGGGAATTTCGGGGTTAAAAACAGGAATTTTGGGGGGAAAAACGGGAATTTGGGGGGTAAAACGGGAATTCAGGGGGGAAAATGGGAATTTCGGGGTTAAAAACAGGAATTTCGGGGTTAAAAATGGGAATTTGGGGAGGAAAAACGGGAATTTGGGGGGAAAAATCGGAATTTGGGGGTTAAAAACGGGAATTTGGGGAGGAAAAACGGGAATTTGGGAGAATTTGGGGGGAAAATGGGAATTTTGGGGGGAAAATGGGAATTTGGGGGGAAAAACGGGAATTTGGGGGAATTTGGGGGGAAAAACGGGAATTTCAGGAGAAAAACGGGAATTTTGGTGGGAAAAACAGGAATTTTGGGGGGAAAAACAGGAATTTCGGGATGAAAAAGGAGTTTGAGGGGAAAAACGGGAATTTGGGGGGGAAAACGTGAATTTTGGGGTGAAAAATGGGAATTTTGGAGGAAAAACGGGAATTTTGGTGGGAAAAACATGAATTTTGGGGTGAAAAACGGGAATTTTGGGGGGAAAATGGGAATTTTGGGGGGAAAACAGGAATTTCGGGGTTAAAAATGGGAATTTTTTGGGGAAAAGTGGGAATTTGGGGGTGAAAAACAAGAATTTGGGGGAGAAACGGGAATTTGAGGGGTAGGAATTTTGGGGGGAAAACGGAATTTCGGGGGAAAAACGGGAATTTCGGGGTTAAAAACAGGAATTTGGGGGGGAAAAGTGGGAATTTCGGGGTTAAAAACGTTAATTTTGGGGGGGAAAAACGGGAATTTCAGAGGGAAAAATGGAATTTCGGGGGGAAAAACAGGAGTTTTGGGGTGAAAATCGGGAATTTCGGGGTGAAAAACGGGAATTTGGGGGGAAAAACGGAATTTGGGGGTTAAAAACGGGAATTTTGGGGGGAAAAATAGGAATTTGGGGGAAAAACGGGAATTTGGGTAGGAAAAACGGGAATTTTGGGGAGGAAAAATGGGAATTTTGGGGGGAAAAACATGAATTTTTGGGGTGAAAAACAGGAATTTCGGGGGGGAAAACGGGAATTTTGGGGTGAAAAATGGGAATTTGGGGAGGAAAAACGGGAATTTTGGGGAGGAAAAACGGGAATTTTGGGGGAAAAAGTGGAATTTCAGGGTTAAAACCAGGAATTTTGGGGGGAAAAAACGGGAATTTGGGGGAAAAACGGGAATTTTGGGGTTAAAAACGGGAATTTGGGGGGGAAAAGTGGGAATTTGGGGGGAAAATGGGAATTTCGGGGGGGAAAATGGGAATTTTGGGGGGAAAAAACGGGAATTTTAGTGGGTAAAACAGGAATTTTGGGGTGAAAAACGGGAATTTGGGGTGAAAAACAGGAATTTTGGGGGGAAAAATGGGAATTTGGGGGGGGGGAAATGGGAATTTCGGGGGGGAAAATGGGAATTTGGGGGAAAAACGTGAATTTGGGGGGGGAAAACGGGAATTTCGGGGGAAAACCGGGAGTTTTGGAGTAAAATCGGGAATTTCGGGGTGAAAAACGGGAATTTGGGGGGAAAACGTGAATTTGGGGGTTAAAAACAGGAATTTTGGGGGGAAAAAACGGGAATTTTGGGGAGGAAAAACGGGAATTTTGGGGGGAAAAGTGGGAATTTCGGGGTTAAACCCAGGAATTTTGGGGGGAAAAACGGAAAATTTGGGAAAATTGGTGAGTTTTGGGAAAAATATCCTGGGATTTTTGGGGAAAATGATGGGATTTTGGCTGTTAAATCAAGGAATTTTGGAGGGAAATCGTGGGGATTTTGGGAGTTGGAGTTGCCCTGGGAGGGGACGCTGGGATTTTGGGGTGAAAAATGGAAAATTTTGGGGAAACCAGGGAATTTTTGGGGAGAAATGACAAGGTTTTGGGGGGAAAATAATGGGATTTTGGGGGTTAAATCAGGGGATTTTGGGGGAAATAATGGAATTGTGGGGGTTAAATTTGGGAAGTTTGGGGAAAAAAAATCTGGGAATTCTGGGGGAAAATCCGGGAATTTGGGGGGAAAATTATGGAATTTTGCACAAAAATTGTGGAATTCTGGGGGAAAATAATGGGATTTTGGGGGGCAACTTGTGGGATTTTGAGGGAAAATCCAGGAATTTTGGGAGTTGGAGTCGCTCTGGGAAGGGACACGCTGGGGATTTTGTGGAAACAAACGGGATTTGGGGAAAATCGGTGAAATTTTGGTGAAATGTGGAAATTTAGGGGGAGAAATGAGAGGATTTTGGGGGGAAAACAGGCGGAATTCTGGAGGGAAATCAGGAGATTTGGGGGGAAATAAGTGGAATTTTGGGGGTTAAATCTGGGAATTTGGGGGGGATTTTGGAATTTTGGGGGGAAAATCAGAGATTTGGGGGGAATTTGGGATTTTGGGGAGAGTTTGGGGAGTTTAGGGCGGAAATCGGGGATTTTTGGGGGGAATTTGGGGAGAAATCAGAGATTTTTGAGAGTTGGTGCCGGCTCTGGGCAGGGGACATGCCGGGATTTGGGGGAGGAAATGGGGATTTGGGGAAAATCCAGGAGTTTTGGGGGGAAAAATGGGAAATTCAGGGAAATCCGGGAATTTTGGGGAGAAAGAGAGGAAATTTTGGGGAAATCAGGGAGTTTCAGGGGAAAAAATGATGGAATTTTGGGGAGAAAGCAGGGAATTTTGATGGAAAATCAGGGAGTTTGGGAGAAAATCAGGGAATTTTGGGGAGAAATACAGGGAATTTTGAGGGAAAAGGGGAATTTTGGGGAGAAACCAGGGAATTCTGAGGGAAAATCAGGGAATTTTGGGGAAAAATACAGGGAATTTTGATGGAAAATCAGGGAATTCTGGAGAGAAATACATGGAATTTTGGGGAGAAACCAGGGAATTTTGATGGAAAATCAGGGAGTTTTGGGGAGAAATACATGGAATTTTGGGGAGAAAGCAGGGAATTCTGAGGGAAAATCAGGGAATTTTGAGAGAAAATCAGGGAATTTTTGGGGAGAAATACATGGAATTTTGGGGAGAAAGCAGGGAATTTTGATGGAAAATCAGGGAGTTTGGGAGAAAATTGGGGAATTTTGGGAAGAAACCAGGGAATTTTGAGGGAAAATCAGGGAGTTTTGAGAGAAAATCAGGGAATTTTGGGGAGAAATACATGGAATTTTGAGGGAAAAGGGGAATTTTGGGGAGAAAGCAGGGAATTTTGAGGGAAAATCAGGGAGTTTGGGAGAAAATTGGGGAATTTTGGGAAGAAATACAGGGAATTTTGAGGGAAAAGGGGAATTTTGGGGAGAAACCAGGGAATTTTGGGAAGAAATCAGGGAATTTTGAGGGAAAATCAGGGAGTTTGAGAGAAATACAGGGAATTTTGGGAAGAAACCAGGGAATTTTGGGAAGAAACCAGGGAATTTTGATGGAAAATCAGGGAGTTTGGGAGAAAATTGGGGAATTTTGGGCAGAAATACAGGGAATTTTGGGAAAAAAAAACAGCGATTTTTTAGGGAAAATCAGGGAATTTTGGAGAGAAATACATGGAATTTTGGGAAGAAACCAGGGAATTTTGAGGGAAATTCGGGGAATTTTGGGGAGAAACCAGGGAATTTTGAGGGAAAATCAGGGAATTTTGGAGAGAAATATATGGAATTTTGGGAAAAAATCAGGGAATTTTGAGGGAAAATCAGGGAATTTTGATGGAAAATCAGGGAGTTTGGGAGAAAATTGGGGAATTTTGCAGAGAAATACATGGAATTTTGGGAAGAAACCAGGGAATTTTGAGGGAAAATCAGGGAGTTTGGGAGAAATATATGGAATTTTGGGGAGAAACCAGGGAATTTTGAGAGAAAATCAGGGAATTTTGAGGGAAATACAGGGAATTTTGAGGGAAAATCGGGGAATTTTGGGAAGAAATCAGGGAATTTTGAGGGAAAAGGGGAATTTTGGGGAGAAACCAGGGAATTTTGGGAAGAAATCAGGGAATTTTGAGGGAAAATCAGGGAGTTTGGGAGAAATATATGGAATTTTGGGGAGAAATCAGGGAATTTTGAGGGAAAATCAGGGAATTTTGGGAGAAAATTGGGGAATTTGGGAGAAAATCAGGGAATTTTGGGGAGAAATACAGGGAATTTTGAGGGAAAATCAGGGAATTTTGAGGGAAAATCAGGGAGTTTGGGAGAAATACATGGAATTTTGGGAAGATATCAGGGAATTTTGAGAGAAAACCAGGGAATTTTGGGGAGAAACCGGGGAATTTTGGAGAGAAATACATGGAATTTTGGGGAGAAAGCAGGGAATTTTGAGGGAAAATCAGGGAGTTTGGGAGAAAATCGGGGAATTTTGGGAAGAAATACAGGGAATTTTGAGGGAAAAGGGGAATTTTGGGGAGAAACCAGGGAGTTTGGGAGAAAATCAGGGAATTTTGGAGAGAAATACATGGAATTTTGGGGAGAAAGCTGGGAATTTTGATGGAAAATCAGGGAATTTTGATGGAAAATCAGGGCGTTTGGGAGAAATATATGGAATTTTGGGAAGAAATCAGGGAATTTTGAGGGAAATTCGGGGAATTTTGGGGGACAAAATGGTGCCATTTTGGTGGAAAATTCAAAGAAATTTGGGGGAAATCTGTCAATTTCTGGAAGGAAATCTTGGAACTTTTGGGGTAAATTATGGAATTTTGGGGGGTTAAATCAGGGAATTTTGGGAGAAATCCAGGAATTTTGGGGGGAAAAATGGGAAATTCAGGGAAATCAGGGAATTTTGGGGTGAAAGAGAGGAAATTTTGGGGAAATCAGGGAGTTTCAGGGGAAAAAATGATGGAATTTTGGGGAGAAATCAGGGAATTTTGAGGGAAAATCAGGGAATTTTGGGGAGAAATACAGGGAATTTTGAGGGAAAAGGGGAATTTTGGGGAGAAACCAGGGAATTTTGAGGGAAAATCAGGGAGTTTGGGAGAAATATATGGAATTTTGGGGAGAAAGCAGGGAATTTTGACGGAAAATCAGGGAGTTTGGGAGAAAATTGGGGAATTTTGGGGAGAAATACAGGGAATTTTGGGAAAAAAAACCAGCGATTTTTTAGGGAAAATCAGGGAATTTTGGAGAGAAATACAGGGAATTTTGGGGAGAAAGCAGGGAATTTTGAGGGAAAATCAGGGAATTTTGATGGAAAATCAGGGAGTTCTGGAGAAAATCGGGGAATTTTGGGGAGAAACCAGGGAATTTTGAGGGAAAATCAGGGAATTTTGAGAGAAAATCAGGGAATTTTGGGAAGAAATACAGGGAATTTGGGGGAAAAGGGGAATTTTGGGGAGAAAGCAGGGAATTTTGAGGGAAAATCAGGGAATTTTGAGGGAAAATCAGGGAATTTTGAGAGAAAATCAGGGAATTTTGGAGAGAAATACATGGAATTTTGGGGAGAAACCAGGGAATTTTGAGGGAAAAGGGGAATTTTGGGAAGAAATACAGGGAATTTTAAGGGAAAAGGTGAATTTTGAGGAGAAACCAGGGAATTTTGATGGAAAATCAGGGAATTTTGAGGGAAAATCGGGGAATTTTGGGAAGAAATACATGGAATTTTGGGGAGAAATACATGGAATTTTGGGAAAAAAACCCAGCGATTTTTGAGGGAAAATCAGGGAATTTTGGAGAGAAATCCATGGAATTTCGGGGAGAAACCAGGGAATTTTGATGGAAAATCAGGGAGTTTGGGAGAAAATTGGGGAATTTTGGGGAGAAAATCAGGGAATTTTGGGGAGAAACCAGGGAATTCTGAGGGGAAAATCAGGGAATTTTGAGAGAAAATTGGGGAATTTTGGAGAGAAATACAGGGAATTTTGAGGGAAAAGGGGAATTTTGGGGAGAAACCAGGGAATTTTGATGGAAAATCAGGGAGTTTGGGAGAAAATTGGGGAATTTTGGGGAGAAATACAGGGAATTTTGGGAAAAAAAAACAGCGATTTTTTAGGGAAAATCAGGGAATTTTGGAGAGAAATACATGGAATTTTGGGGAGAAACCAGGGAATTTTGAGGGAAATTCGGGGAATTTTGGGGGACAAAACGGTGCCATTTTGGTGGAAAATTCAAAGAAATTTGGGGGAAATCTGTCAATTTCTGGAAGGAAATCTTGGAACTTTTGGGGTAAATTATGGAATTTTGGGGGGTTAAATCAGGGAATTTTGGGAGAAATCCAGGAGTTTTGGGGGAAAAAAATTTAGGGAGTTCAGGGGGGAAATTCAGGGAATTTGGGGGGCAAATTGATGCGATTTTCAAGTAAAATTACACAATTTGGGGGGAAAATTCAAGGAAATTTAGAGGAAAATGATGGAATTTTGGGGATGAAATCATAGAATTTTGAGGGGAAAATCAGGGAATTTAGGGGGAAAATCAGGGAATTTGGGGGGCAAATTGATGGGATTTTCAAGGAAAATTCAAGGAAATTGAGGGGAAAAGAATGGAATTTTGGGGATGAAATCATAGAATTTTGAGGGGAAAATCAGGGAATTTAGGGAATTTGGGGATTTTTGGGGGATTTTTGGGAATTTTGGGGATTTCTCACCCAGGACGGAGAAGCAGCGCAGCAGCTCCGTGTGGTTCTTGCTGCTCGTGGGGATGCTGGGGGCAGCCGGAGCGCAGAGCTGAGGGGAAATAATGAGAAAATCTTGGGAAAAAAATCAGGAAAAATTCAGGGAAAATCTCAGGAAAATTCCCAGAAAAATTCCTGAAAAAAATCCAAGAAAAATCCTCAAAATTCCTGGAAAAATCCAGGAAAAATCCAGGAAAAATCCCAGAAAAATTCCCCCCAAAAATTGGGAAAATCCGGGAAAAATCCTGAAAAAAATCCTGAATTTTTGGGGAAACTCTTCCAGGAAAAAAAGCCCAGGAAATTTCTGGGAAATTCTTGGGGAAATCTGGAAAAATCCCAGAAAAATCCAGGAAAAATCCCAGAAAAATTCCCCCCCAAAATTGGGGAAAATCCAGGAAAAATCCTGAAAAAAACCTGAATTTTTGGGGAAACTCCTCCAGGAAAAAAAGCCCAGGAAATTTCTGGGAAATTCTTGGGAAAATCTGGAAAAATCCCAGAAAAATCCCCCAAAAATTGAGGAAAAATTCCCAGAACAATCCAGAATAAATCCGGAAAGTTCCAGGTGGGAATTGCTGACCTGGTTGAGCAGCGACCCCAGGTATGGCCAAAAATCCTGGGAAAATCCTGAAAAAAATCTGGAAATGTCCAAGAAAAATCTGAAAAAAATTCCTGGGAAAAAGTCCTGAAAATTCCTGGGAAAAACCAGGAAACTCCAGGAAAAGTACAGGAAAATTCCCATGAAAATTTCTGGGAAAAACCAGGGAAAACCAGGAAAAATCCAAGAAAAAATCCAGGAAATTTCTGGAAAAATCCAAGAAAAATCCTGGGAAAATGCAAGAAAATCCCAGAAAAATCCCAAGATAAATCCCTGAAAAATTCCCAGGAAAAACTCCAGGAAACTCCCAGAAAAATAATAGAATAATCTGGAAAAATCCAGGAAAATCTGAGAAAAATCCCAAAAAAATTCAGAATAATCCCAGAAAAATCCCAGAAAAAATCAGGAAAAATCCAGGGAAAATCTGGGAATGGTTTGGGGGGTTCAGAATTGCAAAGGGATGGAAAATTCCAGAATTTCAGGGCTGGAAAATTCCAGAATTTGCTGACCTGGTTGAGCAGCGCCGCCAGGAATGGCTGAAAATCCCAGAAAAATTCTGAAAAATTTGTGGGAAAATCTGAGGAAAATTTGGGAAAAAAATTCAGGAATAATCCTAAAAAATCCTGGAAAAATCTGGGAAAATCCCAGGAAAAATACTAGAAAAATCCATGGAAAATCCAAGGAAAATCCGCGAAAAATCCCGAAAAATTCAGAATAATCCCAGAAAAAAATCGCAAAAAATCCTGGAAAAATCCAGGGAAAATCTGGGAATGGTTTGGGGGGTTCAGAATTGCCAAGGGATGGAGAATTCCAGAATTGAGGGATGGAAAATTCCAGAATTTCAGGGATGGAAAATTCCAGAATTTGCTGACCTGGTTGAGCAGCGCCGCCAGCAGCGGCTGAAAATCCCAGAAAAATTCTGAAAAAATTGTGGAAAAATCCAGGGAAAATCTGAGGAAAATCTGAGGAAAACTGGGGAAAAAATTCAGGAAAAATCCTAAAAAATCCTGGAAAAATCCTGGGAAACAATCCTGAAAATTGCTGGGAAAATCCAAGGAAACAATCCTAGAAAAATCCATGGAAAATCCAAGGAAAATCCACGAAAAATCCCAAAAAAATTCAGAATAATCCCAGAAAAATCCCAGAAAAAATCAGGAAAAATCCAGGGAAAATCTGGGAATGGTTTGGGGGGTTCAGAATTGCAAAGGGATGGAAAATTCCAGAATTTGCTGACCTGGTTGAGCAGCGCCGCCAGGAATGGCTGAAAATCCCAGAAAAATTCTGAAAAATTTGTGGGAAAATCTGAGGAAAATTTGGGAAAAAAATTCAGGAATAATCCTAAAAAATCCTGGAAAAATCCTGGGAAAATCCCAGGAAAAATACTAGAAAAATCCATGGAAAATCCAAGGAAAATCCGCGAAAAATCCCGAAAAATTCAGAATAATCCCAGAAAAAAATCGCAAAAAATCCTGGAAAATCCAGGGAAAATCTGGGAATGGTTTGGGGGGTTCAGAATTGCCAAGGGATGGAGAATTCCAGAATTGAGGGATGGAAAATTCCAGAATTTCAGGGATGGAAAATTCCAGAATTTGCTGACCTGGTTGAGCAGCGCCGCCAGGAACGGCTGAAAATCCCAGAAAAATTCTGAAAACATTGTGGAAAAATCCAGGGAAAATCTGAGGAAAATTGGGGAAAAAATTCAGGAAAAATCCTAAAAAATCCTGGAAAAATCCTGGAAAAATCCTAGAAAAATCCATGGAAAATCCAAGGAAAATCCGCGAAAAATCCCGAAAAATTCAGAATAATCCCAGAAAAAAATCAGAAAAAATCCAGGAAAAATCCAGGAAAAATCCAGGGAAAATCTGGGAATGGTTTGGGGGCTTCAGAATTGCCAAGGGATGGAAAATTCCAGAATTGAGGGATGGAAAATTCCAGAATTTCAGGGATGGAAATTTCCAGAATTTGCTGACCTGGTTGAGCAGCGCCGCCAGGAGCGGCTGAAAATCCCAGAAAAATTCTGAAAACATTGTGGAAAAATCCAGGGAAAATTTGGGAAAAAAATCAGGAAAAATCCTAAAAAATCCTGGAAAAATCCTGGGAAAATCCTGGAAAAATCCTAGAAAAATCCATGGAAAATCCAAGGAAAATCCACGAAAAATCCCCCAAAAATTCAGAATATTCCCAGAAAAATCCCAGAAAAAATCAGGAAAAATCCAGGGAAAATCTGGGAATGGTTTGGGGGGTTCAGAATTCCAAAGGGATGGAAAATTCCAGAATTGCTGACCTGGTTGAGCAGCGCCGCCAGCAGCGGCTGAAAACCCCAGAAAAATTCTGAAAAATTTGTGGGAAAATCTGAGGAAAATTTGGGAAAAAAATCAGGAAAAATCCTAAAAAATCCTGGAAAAATCCTGGGAAAAAATCCTGAAAATTGCTGGGAAAATCCCAGAAAAAATCCTCGAAAAATCAAGGAAAATCCACTAAAAATACCTAAAAATTCAGAATATCCCAGAAAAATCCCAAAAAAATCAGAAAAAATCCAGGAAAAATCCAGGAAAAATCTGGGAATGGTTTGGGGTGTTCAGAATTACCAAGGGATGGAAAATTCCAGAATTGAGGGATGGAAAATTGCAGAATTTGCTGACCTGGTTGAGCAGCGCCGCCAGCAGCGGCTCCAGCTGCGGCTCCAGAGCGCGGCTGCCCAGGGGCACCGACGCCTCCAGGATCTGACACAGGCTCTGAAAAACACAGAAAAAATGGGGAAAATGCAGAAAAAAATTGGGGAAAATATGGGGGAAAGTTTGGAGAAAATTGGGGAAAATTGGAGAAAATTTGGGGGAAATATGGGGGAAAATTAGGAAAAAATTGGGAACAATGAGGGGAAAATTGGGGGGGAAGTATGGGGAAAAGGGTGAAAAATTTGGGGGAAAATTAGGGAAAATTTGGGGGAATATGGGAAAAAATGAGGGAAAATTTGGGGAAAAGTAAGGAGAATTTTTGAAGAAAATTGGGGAAAATTGGGAAAAAATTGGAAAAAATTTGGGGGAAATATGGGAAAAAATGAGGAAAATTGAGGGAAAATTTGGGGGTAAAGGATGGAGAATTTGTGAGGAAAATTTGGGGGAAATTTGGGGGAAAATTGGGGAAAAATTTGGGGAAAACTTGGGGGAAATATGGGAAAAAACGGGAGGGAAATTTGGGGAAAATTGGGGGAATTATGGGGAAAAAGGATGAAAAATTTGGGGGAAATATGGGGGGAAAATTTGGGAGAAAATTGGAGAAAATTTGGGGGAAATATGGGAAAAATGAGGGAAAATTGAGGGGAAATGGAGGGAAAATTTGGGGAAAAGGATGGAAAATTTGTGAAGAAAATTAGGGAAATTTGGGGGAAAATTAGGGAAAAATGAGGGGAAAATTGGGGGAATTATGGGGGAAAAGGATGAAAAATTTGGGGGAAATATGGGGGAAAATTTGGGAGAAATTGGAGAAAATTTGGGGGAAATATGGGAAAAATAAGGGAAAATTGAGGGAAAATTTGGGGAAAAGGATGGAGAATTTGTGAAGAAAATTGGAGGAAATATGGGGGAAAATTCTGGGGAAAATTGGGGAAAAACTGGAGAAAATTTGGGGGGAAAATGAGGGAAAAAACTGAGGGGAAGTTTAGGGAAAATTGGGGGAATTATGGGGAAAAAGGATGGAAAATTTGGGGGAAATATGGGGGAAAATTTGGGAGAAATTGGAGAAAATTGGGGAAATATGGGAAAAAATGAGGGAAAATTGAGGGAAAATTTGGGGAAAAGGATGGAGAATTTGTGAAGAAAATTGGGGGAAAATTAGGGAAAAATGAGGGGAAAATTGGGGAAAAACTGGAGAAAATTTGGGGGGAAAATGAGGGAAAAACTGGGGGTAAATTTAGGGAAAATTGGGGGAATTATGGGGAAAAAGGATGAAAAATTTGGGGGAAATATGGGGGAAAATTTGGGAGAAATTTGGGGAAAACTAGGGGAAAATTCAGGGGAAATATGGGAAAAATTTGTGAAGAAAATTGGGGGAAATTCGGGGGAAATATGGGAAAATTTGGGAGAAAATTGAAGAAAATTTGGGGGAAATTTGGGGGAAAATGAGGGAAAAACTGAGGGGAAATTTGGGGAAAATTGGGGGAATTATGGGGAAAAGGGATGAAAAATTTGGGGGGAATATGGGGGAAAATTTGGGAGAAAATTGGAGAAAATTTGGGGGAAATATGGGAAAAATGAGGGAAAATTGAGGGGAAATGGAGGAAAAATTTGGGGAAAAAGGATGGAAAATTTGTGAAGAAAATTGGGGAAAATTTGGGGGAAAATTAGGGAAAAATGAGGGGAAAATTGGGGGAAAATTTGGGGGGAAAATTGGGGAAAATATGGGGAAAATTAGGGAAAAACTGAGGGGAAAATTGGGGGAATTATGGGGAAAAAGGATGAAAAATTTGGGGGAAATATGGGGGAAAATTTGGGAGAAAATTGGAAAAAATTTGGGGGAAATATGGGAAAAAATGAGGGAAAATTTGGGGAAAAGGATGGAGAATTTGTGAAGAAAATTGGGGGAAATTTGGGGAAAATTAGGGAAAATTTGGGAGAAAACTGGAAAAAATTTGGGGGAAATATGGGAAAAAATGAGGGAAAATTGAGGGAAAAATTGGGGAAAAAGGATGGAGAATTTGTGAAGAAAATTGGGGGAAAATTAGGGAAAAATGAGGGGAAAATTGGGGGAAAATTTGGGGGAAAATTGGGGAAAAATGAGGGAAAAACTGAGGGGAAATTTGGGGAAAATTGGAGGAAATATGGGAAAAAAGGATGAAAAATTTGGGGGAAATATGGGGAAAATTTGGGAGAAAATTGGAGAAAATTTGGGGGAAATATGGGAAAAAATTAGGGAAAATTGAGGGAAAATTGAGGGAAAATTTGGGGAAAAGGATGGAGAATTTGTGAAGAAAATTGGGGGAAATTTAGGGGAAAATTAGGGAAAAATGAGGGGAAAATTGGGGGAAAATTTGGGGGAAATATGGGAAAAAATGAGGGAAAATTGAGGGAAAATTGAGGGAAAATTTGGGGAAAAGGATGGAGAATTTGTGAAGAAAATTGGGGGAAAATTAGGGAACAATGAGGGGAAAATTGGGGGAAAATTTGGGGGAAAATTTGGGGGAAAATTTGGGGGAAATATGGGAAAAAATGAGGGAAAATTGAGGGAAAATTTGGGGAAAAGGATGGAGAATTTGTGAGGAAAATTGGGGGAAATTTGGGGTAAATATGGGGAAAATTAGGGAAAAACTGAGGGGAAATTTGGGGAAAATTGGGGGAATTATAGGGAAAAAGGATGAAAATTTGGGGGAAATATGGGGAAAATTTGGGGGAAAATTGGAGAAATTTGGGGGAAATATGGGAAAAATTGAGGGAAAATTGAGGGAAAATTTGGGGAAAAGGATGGAGAATTTGTGAAGAAAATTGGGGGAAAATTGGGGGAAAATTGGGGAAAAATTTGGGGGAAATTTAGGGGAAATGGAGGGAAAATTTGGGGAAAAGGATGGAAATTTGTGAAGAAAATTAGGGAAAATTTGGGGGAAAATTAGGGAAAAATGAGGGGAAAATGATGGAGAATTTGTGAAGAAAATTGGGGGAAATATGGGGAAAATTAGGGAAAAACTGAGGGGAAAAATGGGGGAATTATGGGGAAAAAGGATGAAATATTTGGGGGAAATATGGGGGAAAATTTGGGAGAAAATTGGAAAAATTTTGGGGGAAATATGGGAAAAAATGAGGGAAAATTGAGGGAAAATTTGGGGAAAAGGATAGAGAATTTGTGAAGAAAATTGGGGGAAAATTGGGGAAAATTAGGGAAAAATGAGGGGAAAATTGGGGGAAAAATTGGGGGAAAATTTGGGGGAAATATGGGGAAAAATTTGGGAAAAAATGAGGGGAAAATTGGGGGGAAGGAGGAAAATTTGGGGTAAAACTTTGGGGAAAATTCTGGGATAATTGGAGAAAATTAATGAAAAAATGCGGGAAAATTTGGGAAAAAAATTGGAAAAAACTGAGGAAAATCAGGTGGAAATTTTGGAAAATTCGGTAAAACCGGGAAAATTTAGAGAAAAATTCTGAGAAAAAATAAAGGAAATATTGGGAAAAAATTGGGTGAAAAATAGGGGGAAAATCAGGGGAAATTTGGGGGAAAAAAGGGAAAATTTGGGGAAAAATTCAGGGAAAATTCAGGGAAAATAGGGGGAAAATTGGGTGAAATTGAGGGAAAATTGAGGGGAAAATTACAGAAAATTTGGGAAAATTTGGAGGAAAAACGAGGAAAAACTGGGGGAAAATTTGGGTAAAATTCAGGAAAACTCGGGGAAAATTTGGGAAAAATTTGGGAAAAAATTAGGGAATATGCAAAGAAATTTGAGAAAAAAATATGGGAAAATTTGTTCAAAAACAGGGGCAAACTTGGGAAAATTGGGAAAAGTTCCAGGAAAAAAATTGGGAAAAATTAGGAAAAAATGGGGGGAAATGGGGGAAAATTTGGTAAAACAGGGGGGAAATGTGGGGAAAAAGGAGGGGAATCGTTGGAAAAATTGGGGGAAATTCAGGGAAAAAATAGGGGGAAATTTGAGGAAAATTTGGGGAAGATTGAGGAAATATTTGGTAAAATGTGGGGAAAATACAGAAAAAAATGGTGGGAAATTGGAGGAAATTTGGGGGAAAAATGAGAAAAAAAGATAAAAAATTGGGGAAAATTCAGAAAAAAACAGGAAAATTTGGGGAAAATTTTGGGAAAATTTTGGAGAAATTCAGGAGAAAAACTGGGGAAAATTCCAAGAAAATTAGGGGGAAAATATGGGAAAAAAGAGGATAAATTTAGGAGAAATTGGGGAAAATAAGAGGGAAAGTTGGACGAAATTCAGCGGAAATGGGGGGAAAATTGAGGGAAAATTTGGGGGAAATACAGGAGAAATTGAGGGGAAAATGGGGGTAAATTTGGGGAAAACTGAGGGAAAATTGGGGAAAAAATCAGGAAAAAACAGGGGAAATTGGCGGGGAAAAATTGGGGAAAACTGGAGGGAAAATGGGGGAAATTAAGGAGTAAATATGGGAAAAATTGGGGAAAAATTCAGGTAAAATGGGGAAAATTTTGGGGAAAATTGGGGAAGAATTGAGAAAATTCAGGGAAAAAATTAGGGAAAAGAAGAAAAAGGGGGGAAAATTCAGGGAAAAAATTCTGGGAAAATCTGGAGGAATGTGGGGGAAATGGGGAAAATTTTGGGAATAATTTGGGGAAATTCAGGGGAAAATTCCAGTAAAATTTGGGAAAAATTGGGGAAAAATGAGGTAAAAATGTGGAAAATTTGGGGGAAAATTGCAGAAAAATCCAGGATAAATCCAGGATAAATTCAGGGGGAAATGCAGGAAAATTCCCAGGTTTGGGGGAGGATTTTGGCACCTTGGAGATGGGGAAGGTTCTCCTGGGGGATCAAGGCGCTCAGGGGAAATTCAGGGAAAATTTGGGCAAAAATGGGGAAAATTCAGGGAAATTTCAGGAAAAAATGGGGGGAAAAATGTGGGGGAAATCTGGGAAATATTTGGGAAAAAATCTGGAAAATTGAAGGAAAAATGGGGGAAATTGAAGGAAAATATGGGGGAAAATTAGAGTAAAAATGGGGGAAAATTCAAGAAAAAAATTGGGCAAATTGATGTAAAAATGGGTAAAAATTTGGGGAAAATTCAGGGGAAATTGTGGAAAATATGAAGAAAATAGGGGAAATTGTAGAAACATTTGGGGGGGAAATGAGCAAAAAATCTGGGGAAAATTTGGGGAAAATCTGGGAAAAAAAATGGGAAAATTCAGGGAAAATGTGGAAAAATAGGGGAAAATTTAGAGGAAAAATCAGGATAAAATGGGGAAAATTTGGAAGAAAAATGGGGGGAAATTCAGGGAAAATCTGGTTAAAAATGCGGGAAAATACTGGGAAAAATTTGGGGTCAATTTTTGAAAAATTTGGGGAAACACTTGGAAAGAATCAGGGAAACCATGGAAAAAATTGGGGAAAACTGAGGTAAACAAGTGGAAAAATGGGGAAAAAAATTGGGGAAAATTCAGGAAAAATTTGGGGAAAATGGGAAAAAATTGGTTGAAATTTTGGAGAAAACACAGGTAAAGATGGGGAAAATTTAGGGAAAATTCAGGTAAAAATGGGGGAAAATTTGGGACAAATTCAGGAAAAATTTGGGGAAAATGGGAAAAAATTGGTTGAAATTTTGGAGAAAATACAGGTAAAGATGGGGAAAATTTAGGGAAAATTCAGGTAAAAATGGGGGGAAATTTGGGACAAATTCAGGAAAAATTTGGGGAAAATGGGAAAAAATTGGTTGAAATTTTGGAGAAAATACAGGTAAAGATGGGGAAAATTTAGGGAAAATTCAGGTAAAAATTGGGGAAAATTTGGGACAAATTCAGGAAAAATTTGGGGAAAATGGGAAAAAGTTGGTTGAAATTTTGGAGAAAATACCGGTAAAGAAGGGGAAAAAATTGGGGAAAATTCAGGTAAAAATGGGGGAAAATTTGGGACAAATTCAGGAAAAATTTGGGGAAAATGGGAAAAAATTGGTTGAAATTTTGGAGAAAATACAGGTAAAGATGGGGAAAAGTTGGGGAAAATTCAGGTAAAAATGGGGGAAAATTTGGGACAAATTCAGGAAAAACTTGGGGAAAATGGGAAAAAATTGGTGGAAATTTGGAGAAAATACAGGTAAAGATGGGGAAAATTTAGGGAAAATTCAGGTAAAAATGGGGGAAAATTTGGGACAAATTCAGGAAAAATTTGGGGAAAATGGGAAAAAATTGGTTGAAATTTTGGAGAAAATACAGGTAAAGATGGGAAAAATTTGGGGAAAATTCAGGTAAAAATGGGGGAAAATTTGGGACAAATTCAAGAAAAATTTGGGGAAAATGGGAAAAAATTGGTTGAAAATTTGGAGAAAATACAGGTAAAGATGGGGAGAAGTTGGGGAAAATTCAGGTAAAAATGGGGGAAAATTTGGGGAAAATCATGGGAAAATTAAGGATAAATTCAGGATAAGTTTAGGGAAAACTCCAGGACAAACTTCCCGATTTTTGGGGGGGATTTTGGCACCTTGGAGATGGGGAAGGGCTCGGGGTGTTTCCTGTAGAGGCCCAGGATGTTGGGGAGGAGCTTTGGGAGCTGCTCCTGCAGCTGCTCCTGGGGGATCAGCGAGCTCAGGGGGCCCAGCGCCTCCAGCACGGCCACGCGCACCTGGGGGAGGGAAAGGGGGAAAGGGGGAGATGTGGGATGGCTGATCCCAAACAGAAACCCCAACCCCAGAAACCTCGAACCCCAACCCCAGAAACCTCAAACCCCAATGTCCCAGTGCCAACTCTGACCCCATCCCCACCTGCCCGTTTTAGTTCTGGGTCCATCTCGGACCTCAATCCCCACTTCCCAAACCGCAAACCCAAAACCCAAACTCCATTCCCAATATCCCAATGTCCCAATATCCCAATATTTCAATGTCCCAATGTCCCAATATCCCAGTGTCCCAGTGTCCCAATATCCCAATGTCCCAATATCCCAACGTCCCAACATCCCAATGTCCCAATGTCCCAACATCCCAATGTCCCAGTGTCCCAATGTCCCAATATGCCAATGTCCCACTGTCCCAATATCCCAATGTCCCAATGTCCCAATATCCCAATGTCCCGATGTCCCACTGTCCCAATGTCCCAATGTCCCAATGTCCCAATATCCCACTGTCCCAATATCCCAATGTCCCAATGTCCCAATGTCCCAGTGTCCCAATGTCCCAATGTCCCGACGTCCCAATGTCCCAATATCCCAATATCCCAGTGTCCCAATATCCCAATGTCCCAATGTCCCAATATCCCAATATCCCAATGTCCCAATGTCCCAATGTCCCAGTGTCCCAATATCCCAATGTCCCAATGTCCCAATGTCCCAATGTCCCAATATCCCAGTGTCCCAATATCCCAATGTCCCAGTGTCCCAGTGTCCCAGTGTCCCAATGTCCCAATATCCCAATGTCCCAATGTCCCAATGTCCCAATGTCCCAATATCCCAGTGTCCCAATATCCCAATGTCCCAGTGTCCCAGTGTCCCAGTGTCCCAATGTCCCAATATCCCACTGTCCCAATGTCCCAATGTCCCAATATCCCAATATCCCAATGTCCCAATATCCCAATATCCCAATATCCCAGTGTCCCAATGTCCCAATATCCCAATATCCCAATATCCCAATGTCCCAATATCCCAACGTCCCAATATCCCAGTGTCCCAATGTCCCAATATCCCAATGTCCCAATATCCCAATGTCCCAATGTCCCAGTGTCCCAATGTCCCAATATCCCAATATCCCAACGTCCCAATATCCCAGTGTCCCAATATCCCAATATCCCAATATCCCAATATCCCAATATCCCAATATCCCAATGTCCCAATGCCCCAATATCCCAATGCCCCAATATCCCAATGTCCCAGTGTCCCAGTGTCCCAATGTCCCAATATCCCAGTGCCCCAATGTCCCAATGTCCCAATGTCCCAATGTCCCAGTGTCCCAATATCCCAATATCCCAGTGTTCCAGTGTCCCAATATCCCAATGTCCCAATGTCCCAATGTCCCAATGTCCCAATGTCCCAGTGTCCCAATATCCCAATATCCCAGTGTTCCAGTGTCCCAATATCCCAATGTCCCAATGTCCCAATGTCCCAGTGTCCCAATGTCCCAGTGTCCCAATGTCCCAATATCCCAATATCCCAATATCCCAATGTCCCAATGTCCCAGTGTCCCAATATCCCAGTGTTCCAGTGTCCCAATATCCCAATATCCCAATATCCCAATGTCCCAATATCCCAATGTCCCAGTGTCCCAATATCCCAATGTCCCAATGTCCCAATATCCCAGTGTCCCAATGTCCCAATGTCCCAATGTCCCAATATCCCAATGTCCCAATATCCCAATATCCCAATATCCCAATGTCCCAATGCCCCAATATCCCAATGTCCCAGTGTCCCAATGTCCCAATGTCCCAGTGTCCCAATGTCCCAATATCCCAATGTCCCAATATCCCAATATCCCAGTGTCCCAATGTCCCAATGTCCCAATGTCCCAATGTCCCAGTGTCCCAATGTCCCAATATCCCAATGTCCCAATGTCCCAATATCCCAATATCCCAGTGTCCCAATGTCCCAATGTCCCAGTGTCCCAGTGTCCCAATGTCCCAATATCCCAGTGCCCCAATGTCCCAATATCCCAATGTCCCAATATCCCAATGTCCCAATGTCCCAATGTCCCAATGTCCCAGTGTCCCAATGTCCCAATATCCCAATGTCCCAATATCCCAATATCCCAGTGTCCCAATGTCCCAATGTCCCAGTGTCCCAATGTCCCAATGTCCCAATGTCCCAATATCCCAGTGTTCCAGTGTCCCAGTGTCCCAATATCCCAATATCCCAATATCCCAATACCCCAATGTCCCAGTGTCCCAATATCCCAATGTCCCAATGTCCCAATGTCCCAGTGTCCCAATGTCCCAGTGTCCCAATGTCCCAATGTCCCAATATCCCAATGTCCCAATATCCCAATGTCCCAATGTCCCAATGTCCCAATATCCCAATATCCCAATGTCCCACTGTCCCAGTGTCGCAATGCCCCAATGTCCCAATGTCCCAATGTCCCAGTGTCCGAATGTCCCAGTGTCCCACTGTCCCAATGTCCCAATGTCCCAATGTCCCAATATCCCAATGTCCCAATATCCCAATGTCCCAATATCCCAATATCCCAATATCCCAGTGTCCCAATGTCCCAATGTCCCAATGTCCCAATATCCCAATATCCCAATGTCCCAATATCCCAATATCCCAATATCCCAGTGTCCCAATGTCCCAATGTCCCAATGTCCCAATATCCCAATGTCCCAATATCCCAATATCCCAATGTCCCAATATCCCAGTGTCCCAATGTCCCAATGTCCCAGTGTCCCAATGTCCCAATGTCCCAATGTCCCAATATCCCAATATCCCAATGTCCCAATATCCCAATGTCCCAATGTCCCAATGTCCCAATGTCCCAATGTCCCAATATCCCAATATCCCAGTGTCCCAGTGTCCCAGTGTCCCAATGTCCCAATATCCCAACGTCCCAATGTCCCAGTGTCCCAATGTCCCAGTGTCCCAATATCCCAATATCCCAATGTCCCAATGCCCCAATATCCCAATGCCCCAATATCCCAATGTCCCAGTGTCCCAATGTCCCAATATCCCAGTGCCCCAATGTCCCAATGTCCCAATGTCCCAATGTCCCAATGTCCCAATGTCCCAATGTCCCAATGTCCCAGTGTCCCAATATCCCAATATCCCAGTGTTCCAGTGTCCCAATATCCCAATGTCCCAATGTCCCAATGTCCCAGTGTCCCAATGTCCCAGTGTCCCAATGTCCCAATATCCCAATATCCCAATGTCCCAATGTCCCAGTGTCCCAATATCCCAGTGTTCCAGTGTCCCAATATCCCAATATCCCAATATCCCAATGTCCCAATATCCCAATGTCCCAGTGTCCCAATATCCCAATGTCCCAATGTCCCAATATCCCAATGTCCCAATATCCCAATATCCCAATGTCCCAATGTCCCAATATCCCAGTGTCCCAATGTCCCAATGTCCCAATGTCCCAATATCCCAATGTCCCAATATCCCAATATCCCAATATCCCAATGTCCCAATGCCCCAATATCCCAGTGCCCCAATGTCCCAATGTCCCAGTGTCCCAATGTCCCAATATCCCAATATCCCAATGTCCCAATGTCCCAATATCCCAATGTCCCAATGTCCCAGTGTCCCAATGTCCCAATATCCCAATATCCCAGTGTCCCAATATCCCAGTGTCCCAATGTCCCAATATCCCAATGTCCCAGTGTCCCAATATCCCAGTGTCCGAATGTCCCAGTGTCCCACTGTCCCAATGTCCCAATATCCCAATATCCCAATGTCCCAATATCCCAATATCCCAGTGTCCCAATGTCCCAATGTCCCAATGTCCCAATATCCCAATGTCCCAATGCCCCAATGTCTCAATATCCCACTGTCCCAATATCCCAATGTCCCAGTGTCCCAATGTCCCAATGTCCCAGTGTCCCAATGTCCCAATATCCCAATGTCCCAATGTCCCAATGTCCCAATATCCCAATGTCCCAATATCCCAATGTCCCAATGTCCCAATGTCCCAATGTCCCAATGTCCCAATATCCCAATATCCCAGTGTCCCAATGTCCCAGTGTCCCAATGTCCCAATGTCCCAATGTCCCAATATCCCAATATCCCAGTGTCCCAATCCCAATCCCATCGCCATTCCCTCTGTCCTGTTGCCGCTCCACGCCCAGCCCTGACCCCTGATCCCAAACGCAAAACCCCAACCCCCGTAAATCCAAAAACCAAACCCCAAACTCCAAACCCCAAAAACCCCAAACCCCAAAAACCCCAATCCTGACCCCAATCCCACCTTCCCATCCGTGCTCTGTCAATTGCAGCTCCCAACTTGGGAGCGAAGGCGTCTCCATCCCTGACCCCAAAGCCCAAACCCCAAACCCCAGAAATCTCAATCCCAAAGCCCAGAGATCCCAAACCCAAAATCCCAGAAATTCCAAACCCCAAATCCCATTCCCACCTTCCCGTCCCTGTTGTTTGCCCACTGCAGGCTCAGGATCTCGAAGGCGGTTCCATCCCCGATCCCAAACCCCAAACCCCATAAAACCCCAAACTCCAGACCCCAAACTCCACAAACCCCAAACCCCTTAAACCCCATAAACCCCCAAACCCCAAATCTCACCTTCCCCTCCCTGCTCTGTGCCCACTGCAGGCTCAGAGTGTTGAAGGCGGCTCCCAGCTCGGGGGCAAAGGAGTTTCCATCCCGGATCCCAAACCCCAAACCCCAAACCCCAGAAATCCCAAACCCCAAACCCCAAATCCCAATCGTCAAATCCCAGAAATCCCAAACCGCAAACCCCATAAATTCCAAACCCAATCCCATTCCCACCTTCCCATCCCTGCTGTGAGCCCACGGCAAGCTCAGGACTTTGAAAGTAGCTCCAAGCTCGGGGGCGAAGGCGTCTCCATCCTCAATCCCTGATCCCAAACCCCAAATCCCAAATCCCAAACCCCAAACCCCAAATCCCAAACCCCAAATCCTACAAATTCCAAATCCCAGACGCCAAAAACCCCAAAACCCCCAAATCCCACCTTGCCATCCCTGCTGTGAGCCGACTGCAGGCTCAGGACATCGAATGCAGCTCCCAGCTCAGGGGCGAAGGTGTCCCCATCCCTGACCCCAAACCCCAAACCCCAGAAATCCTAAATCCCAAACACTCCAAACCTGACCCCAAAAAACCCCAAACACCCCAAAAAACTCCCAAAACCCCAAATTTCACCTTGCCATCGCGGCTCTGCGCCCACTGCAGGCTGAGGATGTCGAACGCCGCTCCCAGCTCAGGAGCGAAGGTGAACCCATCCCCAATCCCTGATCCCAAACCCCAAACCCCAAACCCCAGAAATCCTAAATCCCAAACACCCCAAACCCCAAACACCCCAAACACCCCAAATTTCATCTTCCCATCGCGGCTCTGCGCCCACTGCAGGCTCAGGATGTCAAAGGCCGCTCCCAGCTCGGGGGCGAAGGCGTCCCCATCCCCAATCCCTGATCCCTGATCCCAAACCTGACCCCAAATCCCAAACCCCAAACACCCTAAAACCCCCAAAAACCCCAAAACCTCCAATCCTGACCCCAAATTTCACCTTCCCATCGCGGCTCTGCGCCCACTGCAGGCTGAGGATGTCAAAGGCTGCTCCCAGCTCGGGGGCGAAGGCGTCCCCATCCCCAATCCCTGATCCCTGATCCCAAACCTGACCCCAAATCCCAAACACCCCAAAACCCCAAAAACCCCAAACACCCCAAAAAACTTCCAAAAACCCCAAATCCCACCTTGCCATCCCTGCTCTGAGCCCACTGCAGGCTGAGGATGTCAAAGGCAGCCCCAAACTCGGGGGCGAAGGCGTCCCCATCCCCAATCCCTGATCCCAAACCCCAAACCCCAAACCCCAAACCCCAAACCCCAAACACCCCAAACACCCCAAACACCCCAAAAACCCCAAAACCTCCTGTCCTGACCCCAAATTTCACCTTGCCATCCCTGCTCTGAGCCCACTGCAGGCTGAGGATGTCAAAGGCAGCCCCAAGCTCGGGGGCGAAGGCGTCCCCATCCCCAACCCCTGATCCCAAACCCCAAACCTGACCCCAAATCCCAAACGCCCCAAAAACCCCAAACGCCCCAAAACCCCAAACACCCCAAACACCCCAAAAAACTTCCAAACACCCCAAATTTCACCTTGCCATCCCTGCTCTGCGCCCACTGCAGGCTGAGGATGTCAAAGGCAGCCCCAAGCTCGGGGGCGAAGGCGTCCCCATCCCCAATCCCTGATCCCAAACCCCAAATCCCAAACCCCAAACACCCCAAACCCCAAACACCCCAAAACCTCCAATCCTGACCCCAAATTTCACCTTCCCATCCCTGCTCTGCGCCCACTGCAGGCTGAGGATGTCAAAGGCCGCTCCCAGCTCGGGGGCGAAGGCGTCCCCATCCCCAATTCCCGATCCCAAACCCCAAACCTGACCCCAAATCCCAAACCCCAAGAACCCCAAACCCCCCAAACACCCCAAAAACCCCAAACACCCCAAAAACCCCAAAACCTCCAATCCTGACCCCAAATTTCACCTTCCCATCGCGGCTCTGCGCCCACTGCAGGCTGAGGATGTCAAAGGCCGCTCCCAGCTCGGGGGGAAGGCGTCCCCATCCCCAATCCCCAATCCCAAACCCCAAACCTGACCCCAAATCCCAAACCCCAAACCCCAAACACCCCAAAACCTCCAATCCTGACCCCAAATTTCACCTTCCCATTGCGGCTCTGCGCCCACTGCAGGCTGAGGATGTCAAAGGCCGCTCCCAGCTCGGGGGCGAAGGCATCCCCATCCCCAAACCCCGATCCCAAACCCCAAACCTGACCCCAAATCCCAAACCCCAAAAACCCCAAACCCCAAACCCCAAACACCCCAAAAACCCCAAAACCCCCAGTCCTGACCCCAAATTTCACCTTGCCATCCCTGCTCTGAGCCCACTGCAGGCTGAGGATGTCAAAGGCTGCTCCCAGCTCGGGGGTGAAGGCGTCTCCATCCCCAATCCCTGATCCCAAACCCCAAACCTGACCCCAAATCCCAAACACCCCAAACCCCAAACACCCCAAAAACCCCAAACACCCCAAAAAACTCCCAAACACCCCAAATTTCACCTTCCCATCGCGGCTCTGCGCCCCCTGCAGGCTGAGGATGTCAAAGGCCGCTCCCAGCTCGGGGGCGAAGGCGTCCCCATCCCCAATCCCTGTTCCCTGATCCCAAACCTGACCCCAAATCCCAAACACCCCAAAACCCCAAAAACCCCAAACACCCCAAAAAACTCCCCAAAACCCCAAATTTCACCTTCCCATCGCGGCTCTGTGCCCACTGCAGGCTGAGGATGTCAAAGGCCGCTCCCAGCTCAGGGGCGAAGGCGTCCCCGTCCCCAATCCCTGATCCCAAACCCCAAACCTGAACCCAAATCCCAAACAGCCCAAACCCCAAACACCCCAAACACCCCAAAACCTCCAATCCTGACCCCAAATTTCACCTTCCCATCGCGGCTCTGAGCCCACTGCAGGCTGAGGATGTCAAAGGCCGCTCCCAGCTCGGGGGCGAAGGCGTCCCCATCCCCAATTCCCGATCCCAAACCCCAAACCTGACCCCAAATCCCAAACAGCCCAAACACCAAACACCCCAAACACCCCAAGAAACTCCCCAAAACCCCAAATTTCACCTTCCCATCGCGGCTCTGTGCCCACTGCAGGCTGAGGATGTCGAACGCCGCTCCCAGCTCGGGGGCGAAGGCGTCCCCGCGCACGGTGGGGTCGGGGCCCTGCTCCTGCCCCGCCAGGTACTCCTGGATGCTCTCGCTGAAACGCTGCAGGGCTGGGGACAAAATATTTCAGAAATTTCTGGGAATTTGGGGAATTTTTTGGGGATTTTTTTGGGAATTTTTTGGAATTTGTTTAGAATTTTTTAGGATTTTCTGGGGTATTTTGGTCAGGGTTCTGCTCCTGCCCCTCCAGGTACTCCTGGATGCTCTCGCTGAAACGCTGCAGGGCTGGGACACAGAATGGTCCAGAAAATTCGGGAATTTGGGGGATTTTTGGGGGCATTATTTGGGATTTTTTGGGATTTTTGGAGAATTTTGGGGGGATTTTTTGGGAATTTTTTGGAATTTTTTTAGATATTTTTAGGATTTTCTGGGTATTTTGGTGGGGGCCCTGCTCCTGCCCCGCCAGGTACTCCTGGATGCTCTCGCTGAAACGCTGCAGGGCTGGGGACAGAATATGCCAGAAAATTCTGGGAATTTGAGGGATTTTTGGGGGAATTATTTGGGATTTTTGGGGATTTTTGGAGAATTTTGGGGAGATTTTTTGGGAATTTTTTGGAATTTTTTTAGATTTTTTTAGGATTTTTTGGGGTATTTTGGTGGGGGCCCTGCTACTGCCCCGCCAGGTGCTCCTGGATGCTCTCGCTGAAACGCTGCAGGGCTGGGACACAGAATGTTCCAGAAATTTCTGGGAATTTGGGGGATTTTTTGGGGAATTTTTTGGGATTTTTTGGGGAATTTCTTGGAATTTTTTTAGATATTTTTAGGATTTTTTGGGTATTTTGGTGGGGGCCCTGCTCCTGCCCCGCCAGGTACTCCTGGATGCTCTCGCTGAAACGCTGCAGGGCTGGGACACAGAACGTGCCAGAAAATTCGGGAATTTGGGGGATTTTTTGGGGCATTATTTGGGATTTTTGGGGATTTTTGGAGATTTTTGGGGGGATTTTTGGGGAATTTTTTCGAATTTTTTTAGATTTTTTTAGGATTTTCTGGGGTATTTTGGTGGGACCCCTGGTCCTGCCTCTCCAGGTACTCCTGGATGCTCTCGCTGAAACGCTGCAGGGCTGGGGACAGAATGTGCCAGAAATTTCTGGGAATTTGGGGGATTTTTGGGGGCATTATTTGGGATTTTTGGAGATTTTTGGGGGGATTTTTTGGGAATTTTTTGGAATTTTTTTAGATATTTTTAGGATATTCTGGGGTATTTTGGTCGGGGCCCTGCTCCTGCCCCTCCAGGTACTCCTGGATGCTCTCGCTGAAACGCTGCAGGGCTGGGGACAGAATGTGCCAGAAAATTCGGGAATTTGGGGGATTTTTGGGGGAATTATTTGGGATTTTTGGGGATTTTTGGAGAATTTTGGGGGGATTTTTTGGGATTTTTTGGGGAATTTCTGGAAATTTTTTTAGATTTTTTTAGGATTTTCTGGGGTATTTTGGTGGGGGCCCTGCTCCTGCCCCGCCAGGTACTCCTGGATGCTCTCGCTGAAACGCTGCAGGGCTGGGACACAGAATGTTCCAGAAAATTCGGGAATTTGGGGGATTTTTGGGGGCATTATTTGGGATTTTTTGGGATTTTTGGATATTTTTGGGGGAATTTTTTGGGATTTTTTTTGGAGTTTTTTTAGATATTTTTAGGATTTTTTGGGGTATTTTGGTCGGGGCCCTGCTCCTGCCCCGCCAGGTACTCCTGGATGCTCTCGCTGAAACGCTGCAGGGCTGGGGACAGAATGTGCCAGAAAATTCGGGAATTTGGGGGATTTTTGGGGGAATTATTTGGGATTTTTGGGGATTTTTGGAGAATTTTGGAGATTTTTGGGGCAATTATTTGGGAATTTGTTTAGATATTTTTAGGATTTTCTGGGGTATTTTGGTGGGGGCCCTGCTCCTGCCCCGCCAGGTACTCCTGGATGCTCTCGCTGAAACGCTGAAGGGCTGGGGACAGAATGTTCCAGAAATTTCTGGGAATTTTGGGGATTTTTTGGGGGAACTTTTTGGGATTTTTTGGGATTTTTGGAGAATTTTGGGGGGATTTTTTGGAGAATTTTTTGGGATTTTTTGGGGAATTTTGGAGATTTTTGGGGGGATTTTTTGGGAATTTTTTGGAATTTGTTTAGATTTTTTTAGGATTTTCTGGGGAATTTTGGTCGGGGGCCTGCTCCTGCCCCGCCAGGTACTCCTGGATGCTCTCGCTGAAACGCTGCAGGGCTGGGGACAGAATGTGCCAGAAAATTCTGGGACTTTGGGGGATTTTTTGGGGGAACTCTTTGGGATTTTTTGGGGAATTTCTTGGAATTTTTTTAGATATTTTTAGGATTTTTTGGGTATTTTGGTGGGGGCCCTGCTCCTGCCCCGCCAGGTACTCCTGGATGCTCTCGCTGAAACGCTGCAGGGCTGGGGACAGAATGTGCCAGAAAATTCGGGAATTTGGGGGATTTTTTGGGGAATTTTTTGGGATTTTTTGGGGAATTTCGTGGAATTTGTTTAGATTTTTTTAGGATTTTTTGGGTATTTTGGTGGGGGCCCTGCTCCTGCCCCTCCAGGTACTCCTGGATGCTCTCGCTGAAACGCTGCAGGGCTGGGACACAGAATGTGCCAGAAAATTTAGGAATTTGGGGGATTTTTGGGGGCATTATTTGGGATTTTTTGGGATTTTTGGAGAATTTTGGGGGGATTTTTTGGGAGTTTCTTGGAATTTGTTTAGATATTTTTAGGATTTTCTGGGGTATTTTGGTGGGGGCCCTGCTCCTGCCCCGCCAGGTACTCCTGGATGCTCTCGCTGAAACGCTGCAGGGCTGGGGACAGAATATGCCAGAAAATTCTGGGAATTTGAGGGATTTTTGGGGGAATTATTTGGGATTTTTGGGGATTTTTGGAGAATTTTGGGGAGATTTTTTGGGAATTTTTTGGAATTTTTTTAGATTTTTTTAGGATTTTTTGGGGTATTTTGGTGGGGGCCCTGCTACTGCCCCGCCAGGTACTCCTGGATGCTCTCGCTGAAACGCTGCAGGGCTGGGACACAGAATGTTCCAGAAATTTCTGGGAATTTGGGGGATTTTTTGGGGAATTTTTTGGGATTTTTTGGGGAATTTCTTGGAATTTTTTTAGATATTTTTAGGATTTTTTGGGTATTTTGGTGGGGGCCCTGCTCCTGCCCCGCCAGGTACTCCTGGATGCTCTCGCTGAAACGCTGCAGGGCTGGGACACAGAACGTGCCAGAAAATTCGGGAATTTGGGGGATTTTTTGGGGCATTATTTGGGATTTTTGGGGATTTTTGGAGATTTTTGGGGGGATTTTTGGGGAATTTTTTCGAATTTTTTTAGATTTTTTTAGGATTTTCTGGGGTATTTTGGTGGGACCCCTGGTCCTGCCTCTCCAGGTACTCCTGGATGCTCTCGCTGAAACGCTGCAGGGCTGGGGACAGAATGTGCCAGAAATTTCTGGGAATTTGGGGGATTTTTGGGGGCATTATTTGGGATTTTTGGAGATTTTTGGGGGGATTTTTTGGGAATTTTTTGGAATTTTTTTAGATATTTTTAGGATATTCTGGGGTATTTTGGTCGGGGCCCTGCTCCTGCCCCTCCAGGTACTCCTGGATGCTCTCGCTGAAACGCTGCAGGGCTGGGGACAGAATGTGCCAGAAAATTCGGGAATTTGGGGGATTTTTGGGGGAATTATTTGGGATTTTTGGGGATTTTTGGAGAATTTTGGGGGGATTTTTTGGGATTTTTTGGGGAATTTCTGGAAATTTTTTTAGATTTTTTTAGGATTTTCTGGGGTATTTTGGTGGGGGCCCTGCTCCTGCCCCGCCAGGTACTCCTGGATGCTCTCGCTGAAACGCTGCAGGGCTGGGGACAGAATGTGCCAGAAAATTCGGGAATTTGGGGGATTTTTGGGGGAATTATTGGCGATTTTTGGGGATTTTTGGGGCAATTTTTTGGAATTTGTTTAGATATTTTTAGGTTTTTTAGGTATTTTGGTCGGGGCCCTGCTCCTGCCCCTCCAGGTACTCCTGGATGCTCTCGCTGAAACGCTGCAGGGCTGGGACACAGAATGTTCCAGAAATTTCTGGGAATTTGGGGGATTTTGGGGGGAATTTTTTGGGGATTTTTTGGGGAATTTCTTGGAATTTTTTTAGATATTTTTAGGATTTTCTGGGGTATTTAGGTCGGGGCCCTGCTCCTGCCCCGCCAGGTACTCCTGGATGCTCTCGCTGAAACGCTGCAGGGCTGGGACACAGAATGTGCCAGAAATTTCTGGGAATTTCGGGGATTTTTGGGGGCATTATTTGGGATTTTTGGGGATTTTGGGGGGGATTTTTTGGGAATTTTTGGAATTTTTTTAGATATTTTTAGGATTTTCTGGGGTATTTTGGTGGGGCCCTGCTCCTGCCCCGCCAGGTACTCCTGATGCTCTCGCTGAAACGCTGCAGGGCTGGGGAAAGAATGTTCCAGAAAATTCGGGAATTTGGGGAATTTTTTGGGGAATTTTTTGGGATTTTTGGAGATTTTTGGGGGGATTTTTGGGAATTTTTTGGAATTTGTTTAGATATTTTTAGGATTTTTTGGGTATTTAGGTCGGGGCCTGGTCCTGCCCCGCCAGGTACTCCTGGATGCTCTCGCTGAAAACGCTGCAGGGCTGGGGACAGAATGTGCCAGAAAATTCGGGAATTTGGGGATTTTTGGGGGCATTATTTGGATTTTTTGGGGATTTTTGAGATTTTTGGGGGGATTTTTATGGGAATTTTTGGGATTTTTTTAGATATATTTAGGATTTTTTGGGTATTTTGGTGGGGCCCTGGTCCTGCCCCGCCAGGTACTCCTGGATGCTCTCGCTGAAACGCTGCAGGGCTGGGACACAGAATGTGCCAGAAAATTCAGGAATTTGGGGGATTTTTGGGGGCATTATTTGGGATTTTTGGATTTTTGGAGAATTTTGGGGGGATTTTTTGGGAATTTTTTCGAATTTTTTTAGATATTTTTAGGATTTTTTGGGTATTTTGGTGGAGGCCCTGCTCCTGCCCCGCCAGGTACTCCTGGATGCTCTCGCTGAAACGCTGCAGGGCTGGGACACAGAATGTGCCAGAAAATTCAGGAATTTGGGGGATTTTTGGGGGAATTTTTTGATTTTTGGAGATTTTTGGGGATTTTTTTAGGATTTTTTGGGGATTTTTTGGGTAATTTATGCTGAATTTTAAAGAATTTTTCAGAAATTTGACGGGGATTTTTTTGAGAAGCATTGGGGTTTTGTGGGTTTGTTTGGGGATTTTTCTGGGGATTCTTGGAGAATTTTTTGTGGAATTTTTTGGGAATTTTTGGGGATTTTTTTAGATTTTTTTAGGATTTTTTTAGGATTTTTTGGGTATTTTGGTCGGGGCCCTGCTCCTTCCCCCCAGGTACTTGTGGTTGCTCTCGCTGAAACGCTGCAGGGCTGGGGACAGAATGTTCTGGACATTTCTGAGAATTAGGGATCTTTTGGAGAATTTTTAGGAATTTTTGGGATTTTTGGGGGGATTTTTTGGGAATTTTTTTAAATTTTTTTAGATATTTTTAGGATTTTTTGGGTATTTTGGTCGGGGCCCTGCTCCTGCCCCGCCAGGTACTCCTGGATGCTCTCGCTGAAACGCTGCAGGGCTGGGGACAGAATGTTCCAGAAAATTCGGGAATTTGGGGATTTTTGGGGGCATTATTTGGGATTTTTGGAGAATTTGGGGGGGATTTTGGGGATTTTTTTTGGGGAATTTTCTTGGAATTTTTTAGATATTTTTAGGATTTTCTGGGGTATTTTGGTCGGGGCCCTGCTCCTGCCCCCCCAGGTACTCCTGGATGCTCTCGCTGAAACGCTGCAGGGCTGGGGACAGAATATGCGAGAAAATTCTGGGAATTTGAGGGATTTTTGGGGGAATTATTTGGATTTTTGGGGATTTTTGGAGAATTTTGGGGAGATTTTTTGGAATTTTTGGAATTTTTTTAGATTTTTTTAGGATTTTTTGGGGTATTTTGGTGGGGGTCCTGCTACTGCCCCGCCAGGTGCTCCTGGATGCTCTCGCTGAAAACGCTGCAGGGCTGGGACACAGAATGTTCCAGAAATTTCTGGGAATTTGGGGGATTTTTTGGGGAATTTTTTGGATTTTTTGGGGAATTTCTTGGAATTTTTTTAGATATTTTTAGGATTTTTTGGGTATTTTGGTGGGGCCCTGCTCCTGCCCCGCCAGGTACTCCTGGATGCTCTCGCTGAAACGCTGCAGGGCTGGGACACAGAACGTGCCAGAAAATTCGGGAATTTGGGGATTTTTTGGGGCATTATTTGGGATTTTTGGGGATTTTTGGAGATTTTTGGGGGATTTTTGGGGAATTTTTTCGAATTTTTTTAGATTTTTTTAGGATTTTTTGGGTATTTTGGTGGGACCCCTGGTCCTGCCTCTCCAGGTACTCCTGGATGCTCTCGCTGAAACGCTGCAGGGCTGGGGACAGAATGTGCCAGAAATTTCTGGGAATTTGGGGGATTTTTGGGGGCATTATTTGGGATTTTTGGAGATTTTTGGGGGGATTTTTTGGAATTTTTTGGAATTTTTTTAGATATTTTTAGGATATTCTGGGGTATTTTGGTGGGGCCCTGGTCCTGCCCCGCCAGGTACTCCTGGATGCTCTCGCTGAAACGCTGCAGGGCTGGGACACAGAATGTGCCAGAAAATTCGGAATTTGGGGATTTTTGGGGGAATTTTTTGGGATTTTGGAGATTTTTGGGATTTTTTTAGGATTTTTTGGGATTTTTTGGGTAATTTATGCTGAATTTTTAAAGAATTTTTCAGAAATTTGACGGGGATTTTTTTGAGAAGCATTGGGGGTTTTGTGGGTTTGTTTGGGGATTTTTCTGGGGATTCTTGGAGAATTTTTTGTGGAATTTTTTGGGAATTTTTGGGGATTTTTTTAGATTTTTTTAGGATTTTTTAGGATTTTTTGGGTATTTTGGTCGGGGCCCTGCTCCTTCCCCCCAGGTACTTGTGGTTGCTCTCGCTGAAACGCTGCAGGGCTGGGGACAGAATGTTCTGGACATTTCTGAGAATTTAGGGGATCTTTTGGAGAATTTTTAGGAATTTTTGGGATTTTTGGGGGGATTTTTTGGGAATTTTTTTAAATTTTCTTAGATATTTTTAGGATTTTTTGGGTATTTTGGTCGGGGCCCTGCTCCTGCCCCGCCAGTACTCCTGGATGCTCTCGCTGAAACGCTGCAGGGCTGGGACACAGAATGTGCCAGAAAATTCGGGAATTTTGGGGGATTTTTGGGGGGATTTTTTGGGATTTTTTTGGGAATTTTTGGAATTTGTTTAGAATTTTTTAGGATTTTCTGGGGTATTTTGGTCAGGGTTCTGCTCCTGCCCCTCCAGGTACTCCTGGATGCTCTCGCTGAAACGCTGCAGGGCTGGGGACAGAATGTGCCAGAAAATTCTGGGAATTTGGGGGATTTTTTGGGGAATTTTTTGGGATTTTTTTGGGAATTTCTTAGAATTTGTTTAGATATTTTTAGGATTTTTGGGTATTTTGGTGGGGGCCCTGCTCCTGCCCCGCCAGGTTACTCCTGATGCTCTCGCTGAAACGCTGCAGGGCTGGGACACAGAATGTGCCAGAAAATTTGGGAATTTGGGGGATTTTTGGGGGCATTATTTGGGATTTTTGGGATTTTTGGAGAATTTTGGGGGGGATTTTTTGGGAATTTTTGGAATTTTTTTTAGATATTTTAGGATTTTCTGGGGTATTTTGGTTGGGGCCCTGCTCCTGCCCCGCCAGGTACTCCTGGATGCTCTCGCTGAAACGCTGCAGGGCTGGGGACAGAATGTGCCAGAAAATTCGGGAATTTGGGGAATTTTTGGGGGAATTATTTGGGATTTTGGGGATTTTGGAGAATTTTGGGGCAATTTTTGGGGATTTTTTGGGGACTTTATGTTGAATTTTAAAGAATTTTCCAGAAATTTGACGGGGATTTTTTTGAGAAGTATTGGGGGTTTTGTGGGTTTGTTTGGGGATTTTTCTGGGATTCCTGGAGAATTTTGGGGGATTTTTGGGGTTTTTTTTGGGAATTTTTGGGATTCCTTTAGGATTTTTTTAGGATTTTTGGGGTATTTTGGTTGGGGGCCTGGGATTTGGGGGATTTTTGGGGGGATTTTTCGAGATTTTTTTCTGATTTTTTTGGGATTCTATTCTCAATTTTTAGAAATTTTATTCACAATTTTTAAAGAATTTTCAAAAATCTTCAGGGCATTTTCTGGTGAAGAAATTGGGGATACTTTTTAGGAATTTTGGGGGATTTTTTGGGCACTTTTTGAGAATTTGTTGGGGAATTTTCCCAAGATGTTTTTGCGAATTTTTCAGGGTTTTTGGGGAATATTTCCAGGTGTTTTAAAGAATTCCCCGGTTGTTTTTTAATGAATTCTCCAGTGGTGTTTTTGGAAAATTTTTAGAGGATTTGGAGAAATTTTGGGACACTTAAATTTATTTTTTTTTTCAATTTTGGGGGAGTATTTTGGGATTTTTTTGGGAATTTTTTGGAACTTTTGAGGAATTTGGGGCGGGGGCATTTCTTGGTATTTTTGAGGGATTTTTAGGAATTTTTGTGGGAATTTTTAGAAATGTTTGGAATTTTTGGGGGATTTTTGGGGAGCTTTCCAGCTGTTTGTTGGGAATTTTCCCATGGCTTTTCTTTTAATTTTTTTTTAAATTTTCCAGGGGGTTTTGGGATTTGTCAGGGGTTTTATGGGGACTTTCCCAGGGATTTTGGGGATTTTTAAATTTTTTTTTAATTTTGGGGGGATTTTTGGTGGGATTTTTTGGAATTTTTCGGGGATTTTTGGGGAATTTGGGGAGGGTTTGGAATTTTGGGGGATTTTTTGGAAATTTTGGGGAAATTTCGGGGGGACTTTTTTTAATTTTTGGAGGATTTTGGGGAATTCTGGGGAATTTGGGGGGATTTTTTGTAAATTTCCAGGGATTTTTTGGGATATTCTGAGGAAAATTTTCCTTTATTTTTTGGAAGTTTTCCAGGGTTTTTTTAAATTATCCAAGGGTTTTTGGGGAATTATTTTTTAATTTTTTTTTTTTTATAATTTTGGGGGATTTCTTGGGGAATTTGGTGAGGGTTTGGAATTTTTGGGGATTTTTGGGGGGGTTTTGGAGGGATTTTTTGGGGAATTTTGGGGGGAAGTTGGAATTTTTGCAATTTTTTTTTTATTTTGGGGGGAATTTGGGGGGGAATTTTGGGGGAAATTGGGGGGATTTATTTGTTAATTTTCAGGGAATTTTTGGGGTATTTTGGGGAATTTTGGGGAATTTTCCAGGGTTTTTGGGGAATTTTAGGGGGGTTTTGGGGGATTTTGGGGGAATTTTCCAGGTTTTTCAGGGAATTTTTGGGGGATTTGGGGGGAATTTTCCAGGGTTTTCTGGGAAATTTTGGGGGAAATTTGGGGGATTTTTTGTTAATTTTCAGGGAATTTTGGGGGAATTTTGGGAGGTTTTGAGGGGAATTTTCCAGGTTTTTTTGGGGAATTTTGTGGGGGATTTTGTGGAATTTTCCAGGGTTTTTCAGGGAATTTTGGGGGAAATTTGGGGGGATTTGTTTTGTTAATTTTCAGGGAATTTTGGGGTATTTTGGGGAAATTTTCCAGGGTTTTTCAGGGAATTTTTGGAGGAAATTTGGGGGATTTTTTTTGTTAATTTTCAGGGGATTTTCAGGGGCTTTTGGGGGGAATTTTCCAGTCCTTTTGGGGAATTTTGGGGGGGATTTTGTGGAATTTTCCAGGGTTTTTCAGGGAATTTTGGGGGAAATTTGGGGGGATTTTTTTGTTGATTTTCAGGGAATTTTGGGGGGAATTTGGGGGGAATTTTGGGGGGTTTTGAGGGGAATTTTCCAGGTTTTTTTGGGGAATTTTTGGGGGATTTTGGGGGAATTTCCCAGGGTTTTTCAGGGAATTTTTGGGGGAATTTGGGGGGATTTTTTTGTTAATTTTCAGGGGATTTTTGGAGTATTTTGGGGAATTTTCCAGGATTTTTCAGGGAATTTTTGGGGGGAATTTGGGGGGATTTTTTTGTTAATTTTCAGGGAATTTTGGGGGAATTTTGGGGGTTTTGAGGGGAATTTTCCAGGTTTTTCAGGGAATTTTGGGGGGATTTTGTGGGAATTTTCCAGGGTTTTTCTGGGAAATTTTTGGGGGAAATTTGGGGGGATTTTTTTGTTAATTTTCAGGGAATTTTGGGGGAATTTTGGGGGGTTTTCAGGGGAATTTTCCAGGTTTTTTGGGGGAATTTTGTGGGGGATTTTGTGGGAATTTTCCAGGGTTTTTCAGGGAATTTTTGGGGGGAATTTGGGGGGATTTTTTCGTTAATTTTCAGGGGATTTTTGGAGTATTTTGGGGAAATTTCCCAGGGTTTTTCAGGGAATTTTTGGGGAAATTTGGGGGGATTTTTTTGTTAATTTTCAGGGAATTTTGGGGGCATTTTGGGGGGAGTTTTGAGGGGAATTTTCCAGTCTTTTTTGGGGAATTTTGTGGGGATTTTGTGGGAATTTTGGGGGTTTTCTGGGAAATTTTTGGGGGAAATTTGGGGGATTTTTTTATTAATTTTCAGGGAATTCTGGGGGAATTTTGGGGGGAATTTGGGGGGATTTATTTGTTAATTTTCAGGAATTTTTGGGGTATTTTGGGGGAATTTTCCATGGTTTTTTGGGGAATTTAGGGGGGTTTTGGAGGGATTTTGGGGGAATTTTCCAGGTTTTTCAGGGAATTTTTGGGGGGAATTTGGGGGGATTTTTTCGTTTAATTTTCAGGGGATTTTTGGAGTATTTTGTGGGGAATTTTCCAGGTCGGTTTTTCAGGGAATTTTTGGAGGAAATTTGGGGGGATTTTTTTTGTTAATTTTCAGGGAATTTTCAGGGGCTTTTGGGGGGAATTTCCAGGGTTTTTCAGGGAATTTTGGGGGGGAATTTGGGGGATTTTTTTGTTAATTTTCAGGGAAGTTTTGGGGGAATTTTCCAGGGTTTTTCAGGGAATTTTTGGGGGGGCGGTTTGGGGAGGAATTTGGGGGGATTTTTTCGTTAATTTTCAGGGGATTTTGGGGGTATTTTGGGGGAATTTTCCAGGGTTTTTCAGGGAATTTTGGGGGGAAATTTGGGGGGATTTTTTTGTTAATTTTCAGGGAAGTTTTGGGGGGAATTTTCCAGGGTTTTTCAGGGAATTTTGGGGGGGGGGGTTTAGGGAGGAATTTGGGGGGATTTCTTCGTTAATTTTCAGGGGATTTTGGGGTATTTTGGGGGATTTTTTTTGTTCATTTTCAGGGAATTTTGGGGGGGATTTTGGGGGGATTTTCCAGTTTTTAGTGTCACTTTTACCATAGCAGAGGGTGCATTTCATGGAGTCTGCCCGGGCCGTTCCCAGCAGGGGCAGCAGCGTCCCCAGGATGGAGCTCAGGAACGGAACCATCCCGAAAACTTGGGGGGAAAATGGGAAAAGGATCAAAAACACAAAATTCCCAATCCCACAGCCCAAAATTCCCCCATTTTCCCCAGAATTCCCAGATGAATTCCCGGATTATTTCCCAGATTTTCCCCATAATTCCCAGATTATTTCCCAGATTAATTCCCAGATAATTTCCCAGATTTTCCCCATAATTCCCACATTAATTCCCAGATTATTTCCCATATTTTCCCCATAATTCCCAGATTAATTTCCAATATTTTCCAATATTTTCCCCATAATTCCCAGAATAATTTCCAATATTTTCCAATATTTTCCCCATAATTCCCAGATTAATTCCCAGATAAATTCCCAGATTAATTCCCAGATCATTTCCCAGATTTTCCCCATAATTCCCATTTTAACTCCCAGATTATTTCCCAGATTTTCCCCATAATTCCCAGATTAATTTCCAATATTTTCCAATATTTTCCCCATAATTCCCAGATTAATTCCCAGATGAATTCCCAGATTATTTCCCAGATTTTCCCCATAATTCCCAGATTAATTCCCAGATTATTCCCAGATTTTCCCCATAATTCCCAGATTAATTTCCAATATTTTCCAATATTTTCCCCATAATTCCCAGATTAATTCCCGGATTATTCCCAGATTTTCCCCACAATTCCCAGATGAATTCCCGGATTATCTCCATATTTTCCCCATAATTCCCAGATTAATTCCCGGATTATTTCCCAGATTTTCCCCATAATTCCCAGATTAATTCCCGGATTTTCTCCCAGATTATTCCCCCTGGTCTCACCGTTGGCAGCAGCCAGGTCGGTGAGGGCATCACCGCGGGCGGCAGCAGCCGCAGCAGCTCCTCCATTTTCCCCACAATTCCCAGATTAATTCCCGGATTATTTCCCAGATTTTCCCCATAATTCCCGGATTAATTCCCGGATTATTTCCCAGATTTTCCCCATAATTCCCAGATTAATTCCCAGATCATTTCCCAGATAATTTCCCAGATTTTCCCCATAATTCCCAGATTAATTCCCAGATTAATTTCCATATTTTCCAATATTTCCCCCACAATTCCCAGATGAATTCCCAGATTATTTCCCAGATTTTTCCCCATAATTCCCGGATTTTTCCCGGATTTTTCCCTCTCACCGTTGGCAGCAGCCAGGTCAGTGAGGGTGCGCACGAGCCCCGGCTGGGGCAGCGCCGCGGGCGGCAGCAGCTGCAGCAGCTCCTCCATTTGCCCCACAATTCCCAGATGAATTCCCGGATTATCTCCCATATTTTCCCCATAATTCCCACATTAATTCCCGGATTTTTTCCTGGATTTTTTCCCCCGATCTCACTGTTGGCAGCAGCCAGGTCGGCGAGGGCAGCGCCGCGGGCGGCAGCAGCCGCAGCAGCTCCTCCATTTGCCCCACAATTCCCAGATGAATTCCTGGATTATCTCCCATATTTTCCCCATAATTCCCAGATTAATTCCGGATTTTTTCCTGTTTTTTTTTCCCCCGATCTCACTGTTGGCAGCAGCCAGGTCAGCGAGGGCGCGCACGAGGCCGGGCTGGGGCAGCGCCGCGGCGGCAGCAGCTCCTCCATTTTCCCCACAATTCCCAGATGAATTCCCGGATTATTTCCCAGATTTCCCACATTAATTCCCGGATTATTTCCCATATTTTCCCCATAATTCCCAGATTTTTTCCGGGATTAATTCCCGGATTTTTTCCCGGATTTTTTCCCCCCACTCTCACCGTTGGCAGCAGCCAGGTCAGCGAGGGTGCGCACGAGCCCCGGCTGGGGCAGCGCCGCGGGCGGCAGCAGCCGCAGCAGCTCCTCCATTTGCCCCACAATTCCCACATTAATTCCTGAATTAATTTGGATTTTTTCCCGGATTTTTCCCTGGATTTTTTCCCGGATTTTTCCCCCCCACTCTCACCATTGGCAGCGGCCAGATTGGCGAGGGTGCGCACGAGCCCTGGCTGGGGCAGCGCCGCGGGCGGCAGCAGCTCCTCCATTTTCCCCACAATTCCCACATGAATTCCCGAATTAATTTGGATTTTTTCAGTAATAATTCCCAGATTTTTCCCCCTTTCCCCTCTCACCGTTGGCAGCAGCCAGGTCTGCGAGGGTGCGCACGAGCCCCGGCTGGGGCAGCGCCGCAGGCGGCAGCAGCCGCAGCAGCTCCTCCATTCTCCCCACAATTCCCACATTAATTCCTGGATTATTTCCCATATTTCCCACATTAATTCCCGGTTATTTCCCAGATTTTCCCCATAATTCCCAGATTTTTTCCCAGATTATTTCCCCCACTCTCACCGTTGGCAGCGGCCAGGTCGGCGAGGGTGCGCACGAGCCCCGGCTGGGGCAGCGCCGCGGGCGGCAGCAGCCGCAGCAGCTCCTCCATTTGCCCCACAATTCCCACATTAATTCCCAGATTATTTCCCATATTTCCCACATTAATTCCTGGATTATTTCCCATATTTTCCCCATAATTCCCAGATTAATTCCCGGATTTTTTCCCGGGTTTTTCCCCCCACTCTCACCGTTGCAGCAGCCAGGTCAGCGAGGGTGCGCACGAGCCCCGGCTGGGGCAGCGCCGCGGGCGGCACCAGCTCCTCCATTTGCCCCACAATTCCCACATTAATTCCTGAATTAATTTGGATTTTTTCCAGGAATAATTCCCAGATTATTCCCCCACTCTCACCATTGGCAGCGGCCAGGTCGGCGAGGGTGCGCACGAGCCCCGGCTGGGGCAGCGCCGCGGGGCGGCAGCAGCCGCAGCAGCTCCTCCATCACCCGCGCCAGGAAGCGCCGGCCCAGCTCCACCAGCAGCGCCCCCCGCCGCCTCCTGCCACTCCCCGTGCGCGTCCTGAACACCGGGAAAATTGGAAAAATCAGGGGAAAGTATGGGGAAAGTACGGGAAAATTCGGGGAAATTATGGGGAAAGTATGGGAAAAATAGGGGGAATATTGGGGAAAATTTGGGGAAAAATCATGGAAAAACATGGGAAGAGTCGGGGACAATTAGAGGAAAATCGTGGAAAATCTGGGGAAAATTTGGGGGAATTGTGGGGAAAATTTGGGGAAAATTCGGGGGAATTATGCAGAAAATTTGGGGAAAATTCAGGGAAAATATGGGGAAAATTCGGGGGAATTATGGGGGAAAATCACGGAAAAATTGGGGAAATTATGGGGAATGTATGGGAAAAATAGGGGGAATATTGGGGAAAATTTGGGGAAAAATCATGGAAAAATATGGGAAGAGCTGGGGAAAATTAGAGGAAAAATCGTGGAAAATCTGGGGAAAATTTGGGGGAATTATGGGGAAAATTTGGGAAAAATTTGGGGAAATTATGCAGAAAATTTGGTGAAAATTCAGGGAAATATGGGGAAAATTTGGGGAAATTATGGGGGAAAATCACGGAAAAATTGGGGAAATTATGGGGAAGATTTGGGGAAATTATGGGGAATGTACGGGAAAAATAGGGGGAATATTGGGGAAAATTTGGGGAAAAATCATGGAAAAATATGGGAAGAGCTGGGGAAAATTAGAGGAAAAATCGTGAAAATCTGGGGAAAATTTGGGGAAATTGTGGGGAAAATTTTGGGAAAATTCGGGGGAATTATGCAGAAAATTTGGGGAAAATTCAGGGAAAATATGGGGAAAATTCGGGGAAATTATGGGGGAAAATCACGGAAAATTTGGGGAAATTATGGGGAAGATTTGGGGAAATTATGGGGAATGTACGGGAAAAATAGGGGGAATATAGGGGGAAATTAGGGGAAAAATCATGGAAAAATATGGGAAGAGCTGGGGAAAATTAGAGGAAAAATCGTGGAAAATCTGGGGAAAATTTGGGGGAATTGTGTGGGAAAATTTGGGGAAAATTCGGGGGAATTATGCAGAAAATTTGGGGAAAATTCAGGGAAAATATGGGGAAAATTCGGGGGAATTATGGGGAAAAATCATGGAAAATTTGGGGAAATTATGGGAAGATTTGGGGAAATTATGGGGAAAGTACGGGAAAAATAGGGGGAATATAGGGAAAATTTGGGGAAAAAACATGGAAAAATATGGGAAGAGCTGGGGAAAATTAGAGGAAAAATCGTGGAAAATCAGGGGAAAATTTGGGGAAATTGTGGGGAAAATTTGGGGGAAATTATGGGGATATTATGGGGAAAATTCGGGGGAACTATGGGGAATTGTGGAGAAGTTTCAGGGGAATTATGGGGAAAATTTGGGGGAAATTACAGGGAAAATTTGGGGAAGTTATGAGGAAATTATGGGGATATTATGGGGAAAATTCGGGGGAATTATGGGGAAAATTGAGGGATAATTTGAGGAAATTATGGGGAAAATACGGGGAAATTATGGGGAATGTACGGGAAAAATGGGAAATATTGGGGAAAATTCGGGAAAAATCATTGAAAAATATGGGAAGAGGTGGGGAAAATTAGAGGAAAAATCGTGGAAAATCTGGGGAAAATTTGGGGAAATTATGGGGAAAATTTGGGAAAAATCTGGGGAAATTATGGGGAAAATTCGGGGGAACTATGGGGAAATTGTGGAGAAGTTTCAGGGGAATTATGGGGAAAATTTGGGGAAAATTTGGGGGAATTACAGGGAAAATTTGGGGAAGTTATGGGGAAATTATGGGGATATTATGGGGAAAATTCGGGGAATTATGGGGAAAATTCGGGGGATAATTTGAGGAAATTATGGGGAAAATTTGGGGGAATTATGGGGAATGTATGGAAAAATAGGGGGAATATTGGGGAAAATTTGGGGAAAAATCATGGAAAAACATGGGAAGAGTCGGGGACAATTAGAGGAAAAAATCGTGGAAAATCTGGGGAAAAATTTGGGGGAATTGTGGGGAAAATTTGGGGAAAATTCTGGGGAATTATGCAGAAAATTTGGGGAAAATTCAGGGAAAATATGGGGAAAATTGGGAAAATTATGGGGAAAAATCACGGAAAAATTGGGGAAATTATGGGGAAGATTTGGGGAAATTATGGGGAAAGTACGGGAAAAATAGGGGGAATATTGGGGAAAATTTGGGGAAAAATCATGAAAAAACATGGGAAGAGTCGAGGACAAATTAGAGGAAAAATCGTGGAAAATCTGGGGAAAATTTGGGGGAATTGTGGGGAAAATTTGGGGAAAATTCGGGGGAATTATGCAGAAAATTTGG
>CM063127.1:1520619-1650792 GCA_031885435.1 Passerculus sandwichensis | reverse complement strand
AAAAGATTCTCAAAACTCCCAAAATAATTTAAAAAAATCCCCAAAAAATCCCCAAAAAATCCCAAAAAATCCCCAAAAAATCCCAAAAAATCCCAAAAAATCCCAAAAATCCCAAAGCTGCTGCAGCTCCTGCAAGGTGGAAAAACCAAAGAAATCCAAAAATCTCCAGCAAAATCCCCACAAAAAAAAAAAAAAAAAAAAAACCCAAAAATCTCCATCGAAATTCCCCCATAAAATAAAAAAAATTCCCCCCAAAAATGAAAAATCAAAAAAAAGAAAAAAAATCCCAAAGAAACCCCCAAAAATTCCCCCCAAAATTACAAAAAATTCCAAAAGATCCCCCAAAAACTCCCAAAATAATAAAAAAAAAATCCCAAAAAAATAAAAAAAAAATCCCCAAAAAAAATCCCGAAGCTGCTGCAGCTCCTGCCAGGTGGGGAACCCCAAAATAATCCCAAAAATCTCCAGCGAAATCCCCCAAAAAATAAAAACAATTGCCCAAAAATCTTCATCAAAATCCCCCCCAAGAAGAAAAAAAATTCCCCCCAAAAATGAAAAAGAAATCCAAAAAAAGGTAAAAAAAAATCCCAAAAGAAACCCCCAAAAATTCCCCCCAAAAATAAAAATAAAAAATCCCTCAAAAAATCCCAAAAAATCCCAAAAAATAATAATATTAAAAAATCCCCCAAAACTCCCATAATAATGAAAAAAACTCCCAAAAAATATCCCCAAAAATCCCCAAAAATCCCAAAAAATCCCAAAGCTGCTGCAGCTCCTGCCAGGTGGGAATGAACCCCAAAATAATCCCAAAAATCTCCAGCAAAATCCCCCCAAAAAATAAAAAAAATCCTCCAAAAAATGAACAAGAAATCAAAAAAAAAGAAAAAGAAATCCCAAAAGAAACCCCCAAAAATTCCCCCCAAAATTACAAAAAATTCCAAAAGATCCCCCAAAAACTCCCAAAATAATAAAAAAAAAAAATCCCAAAAAATCCCCAAAAAATCCCAAAAAATCCCAAAAAATCCCCCAAAAAATCCCCAAAATCCCGAAGCTGCTGCAGCTCCTGCCAGGTGGGGAACCCCAAAGAAATCCCAAAATAATCCCAAAAATCCCCAGCAAAATCCTCAAAAAAATAAAAAAAATCCCCAAAAATCTCCATCGAAATTCCCCCAAAAAGAAAAAAAATTCCCCAAAAATCTCCAGCAAAATTCCCCCAAAAAATAAAAAAAAAAATCCCCCCAAAAATGAAAAAGAAATCCAAAAAAAAGAAAAAAAATTCCCAAAAGAAACTTCAAAAAAATTCCCCCAAAAAATTCCAAAAAATCCCCCAAAACTCCCAAAATAATTTTAAAAGTCCCCAAAGAAATCCAAAGAAATCACAAAAAGAGAAAAAAAATCCCAAAAATAAAAAAATCCCCCAAAAATGGAAAAGAAATCCCAAAAAAGAAAAAAAAAATCCCAGAAGAAACTTCCAAAAAATCCCCCCAAAATTCAAAAAAAATTCCGCAAAAACTCCCAAAATAATTTAAAAAATCCCCAAAAAATCCCAAAGAAATCCCAAAAATATCCCAAAAAATCCCAAAGCTGCTGCAGCTCCTGCAAGGTGGGGAACCCCAAAGAAACCCCAAAGAAACCCCAAAAAGAGAAAAAAAATTCCCGAAAAAATTGACAAAAAAACTCCCCCAAAAATGAAAAAGAAATCCAAAAAAAGAAAAAAAATCCCAAAAGAAACCCCCAAAAATTCCCCCCAAAAATTCCACGAAATCCCCCAAAAAACTCCCAAAATAATAAAAAAAATCCCCAAAAAAATCCCCAAAAAATCCCCAAAAAATCCCAAAGAAATCCCAAAGCTGCTGCAGCTCCTGCCAGGTGGAAAATCCCAAAGAAATCCCAAAGAAACCCCAAAGAAATCCCAAAAAAATCCCCAAAAAATCCCAAAGAAACCCCAAAGAAACCCCAGAGAAACCCCAAAGAAACCCCAAGAAACCCCAAAGAAATCCCAAAGAAACCCCAAAGAAATCCCAAAGAAATCCCAAAGAAACCCCAAAAAAATCCCAAAAAAATCCCAAAGAAATCCCAAAGAAATCCCAAAGAAATCCCAAAGAAACCCCAAAGAAACCCCAGAGAAATCCCAAAGAAATCCCAAAAAAATCCCAAAAAATCCCAAAGAAACCCCAAAGAAACCCCACGAAACCCAAAGAAATCCCAATAAATCCCAAAGAAATCCCAAAGAAATCCCAAAATAGTCCCAAAGAAACCCCAAAGAAACCCCAAGAAACCCCAAATAAACCCCAAAGAAATCCCAAAGAAACCCCAAAGAAATCCCAAAGAAATCCCAAAGAAATCCCAAAATAGTCCCAAAGAAATCCCAAAGAAATCCCAAAGAAACCCCAAAGAAACCCCAAAGAAACCCCAAAGAAATCCCAAAGAAATCCCAAAGAAATCCCAAAAAAATCCCAAAAAAATCCCAAAGAAATTTCAAAGAAACCCCAAAGAAACCCCAAAGAAATCCCAAGAAATCCCAAAAAAATCCCAAAAAAATCCCAAAGAAATTTCAAAGAAACCCCAAAGAAACCCCAAAGAAACCCCAAAAAAATCCCAAAGAAATCCCCAAAAAACCCCAAAGAAACCCCAAAGAAACCCCAAAGAAACCCCAAAAAGAGAAAAAAAAATTCCCGAAAAAATTGACAAAAAAACTCCCCCAAAAATGAAAAAGAAATCCAAAAAAAGAAAAAAAATCCCAAAAGAAACCCCCAAAAATTCCCCCCAAAAATTCCACGAAATCCCCCAAAAAACTCCCAAAATAATAAAAAAAATCCCCCAAAAAATCCCCAAAAAATCCCAAAGAAATCCCAAAGCTGCTGCAGCTCCTGCCAGGTGGAAAATCCCAAAGAAATCCCAAAAAAATCCCAAAAAAATCCCAAAAAAATCCCAAAGAAATCCCAAAGAAATCCCAAAGAAACCCCAAAAAAATCCCAAAAAAATCCCAAAGAAACCCCAAAGAAACCCCAAAGAAACCCCAAAGAAATCCCAAAAAAATCCAAAGAAACCCCAAAGAAACCCCAAAGAAATCCCAAAAAAATCCCAAAGAAACCCCAAAGAAACCCCAAAGAAACCCAAAGAAATCCCAAAGAAACCCCAAAGAAATCCCAAAGAAATCCCAAAGAAACCCCAAAGAAATCCCAAAGAAACCCCAAAGAAATCCCAAAAAAATCCCAAAGAAACCCCAAAGAAACCCCAAAGAAACCCCAAAGAAACCCAAAAAAATCCCAAAGAAATCCCAAAGAAACCCCAAAGAAACCCCAAAGAAACCCCAAAAAAATCCCAAGAAACCCCAAAGAAACCCCAAAGAAACCCCAAAAAATTCCAAAGAAATCCCAAAGAAACCCCAAAAAAACCCCAAATAAACCCCAAAGAAACCCCAAAGAAACCCCAAAGAAACCCCAAAAAAATCCCAAAGAAACCCCAAAGAAACCCCAAAGAAACCCCAAAAAAAACCCCAAAGAAACCCCAAAGAAACCCCAAAAAAATCCCCAAATAAATCCCAAAATAGTCCCAAAGAAACCCAAAGAAATCCCAAAGAAACCCCAAAGAAACCCCAAAGAAACCCCAAAGAAATCCCAAAGAAATCCCAAAGAAATCCCAAAGAAAACCCAAAGAAATCCCAAAGAAATCCCAAAGAAACCCCAAAGAAACCCCAAAGAAATCCCAAAGAAACCCCAAAGAAACCCCAAAGAAACCCCAAAGAAATCCCAAAGAAAACCCAAAGAAATCCCAAAGAAACCCCAAAGAAACCCCAAAGAAACCCCAAAGAAATCCCAAAGAAATCCCAAAGAAACCCCAAAGAAATCCCAAAGAAACCCCAAAGAAATCCCAAAAAAATCCCCAAAAAATCCCAAAGAAACCCCAAAGAAACCCCAAAGAAATCCCAAAAAAATCCCCAAAAAATCCCAAAGAAACCCCAAAGAAATCCCAAAGAAACCCCAAAAAAATCCCCAAAAAAATCCCAAAGAAACTCCAAAGAAACCCCAAAGAAACCCCAAAGAAACCCCAAAGAAACCCCAAAGAAACCCCAAAGAAATCCCAAAAAAATCCCAAAGAAACCCCAAAGAAACCCCAAAGAAACCCCAAAGAAACCCCAAAAAGAGAAAAAAAAATTCCCGAAAAAATTGACAAAAAACTCCCCAAAAATGAAAAAGAAATCCAAAAAAAGAAAAAAAATCCCAAAAGAAACCCCCAAAAATTCCCCCCAAAAATTCCACGAAATCCCCCCAAAAAACTCCCAAAATAATAAAAAAAATCCCCCAAAAAATCCCCAAAAAATCCCAAAGAAATCCCAAAGCTGCTGCAGCTCCTGCCAGGTGGAAAATCCCAAAGAAATCCCAAAAAAATCCCAAAAAAATCCCAAAAAAATCCCAAAGAAATCCCAAAGAAATCCCAAAGAAACCCCAAAAAAATCCCAAAGAAACCCCAAAGAAACCCAAAGAAATCCCAAAGAAATCCCAAAGAAATCCCAAAGAAACCCCAAAGAAATCCCAAAGAAATCCCAAAGAAATCCCAAAGAAACCCCAAAGAAACCCCAAAGAAATCCCAAAGAAATCCCAAATAAATCCCAAATAAACCCCAAAAAAATCCCAAAAAAATCCCAAAGAAACCCCAAAGAAATCCCAAAGAAATCCCAAAGAAATCCCAAAATAGTCCCAAAGAAATCCCAAAGAAATCCAAAGAAACCCCAAAGAAACCCCAAAGAAACCCCAAAAAAATCCCCAAATAAATCCCAAAGAAATCCCAAAGAAACCCCAAAGAAACCCCAAAATAGTCCCAAAGAAATCCCAAAGAAACCCCAAAGAAACCCCAAAGAAACCCCAAAGAAACCCCAAAGAAATCCCAAAGAAATCCCAAAGAAACCCCAAAGAAACCCCAAAGAAACCCCAAAGAAACCCCAAAGAAATCCCAAAGAAACCCCAAAGAAACCCCAAAGAAACCCCAAAAAAAATCCCCAAATAAATCCCAAAATAGTCCCAAAGAAACCCCAAAGAAATCCCAAAGAAACCCCAAAGAAACCCCAAAGAAATCCCAAAGAAACCCCAAAGAAACCCCAAAGAAATCCCAAAGAAATCCCAAAGAAATCCCAAAATAGTCCCAAAGAAACCCCAAAGAAACCCCAAAGAAATCCCAAAGAAATCCCAAAGAAACCCCAAAGAAACCCCAAAGAAATCCCAAAGAAATCCCAAAGAAATCCCAAAGAAACCCCAAAGAAACCCCAAAGAAACCCCAAAGAAACCCAAAGAAATCCCAAAGAAATCCCAAAGAAACCCCAAAGAAATCCCAAAGAAACCCCAAAGAAACCCCAAAGAAACCCCAAAAAAAATCCCAAAGAAAACCCTAAGAAACCCCAAAGAAACCAAAGAAACCCCAAGAAACCCCAAAGAAACCCCAAAGAAATCCCAAAGAAATCCCAAAGAAACCCCAAAAAAATCCCAAAGAAACCCCAAAGAAATCCCAAAGAAACCCCAAAGAAATCCCAAAAAAATCCCCAAAAAATCCCAAAGAAACCCCAAAGAAATCCCAAAGAAACCCCAAAAAAATCCCCAAAAAAATCCCAAAGAAACTCCAAAGAAACCCCAAAGAAACCCCAAAGAAACCCCAAAGAAACCCCAAAGAAACCCCAAAGAAATCCCAAAAAAATCCCAAAGAAACCCCAAAGAAACCCCAAAGAAACCCCAAAGAAACCCCAAAGAAATCCCAAAGAAATCCCAAAGAAACCCCAAAGAAATCCCAAAGAAATCCCAAAGAAACCCCCAAAGAAATCCCAAAGAAATCCCAAAGAAACCCCAAAGAAATCCCAAGAAACCCCAAAGAAATCCCAAAGAAATCCCAAAGAAACCCCAAAAAAATCCCAAAGAAATCCCAAAGAAATCCCAAAGAAACCCCAAAGAAACCCAAAGAAACCCCAAAGAAACCCCAAAGAAATCCCAAAGAAATCCCAAAGAAACCCCAAAAAAATCCCAAATAAACCCCAAAGAAACCCCAAAGAAATCCCAAAGAAATCCCAAATAAACCCCAAAGAAATCCCAAAGAAACCCCAAAGAAACCCCAAAGAAATCCCAAAGAAACCCCAAAGAAACCCCAAAAAAATCCCAAAAAAATCCCAAAGAAACCCCAAAGAAACCCCAAAGAAATCCCAAAAAAATCCCAAAGAAACCCCAAAGAAACTCCAAAGAAACCCCAAAGAAACCCCAAAGAAACCCCAAAAAAATCCCAAAGAAATCCCAAAGAAACCCCAAAGAAATCCCAAAGAAATCCCAAAAAAAATCCCCAAAAAATCCCAAAGAAATCCCAAAGAAACCCCAAAGAAACCCCAAAGAAACCCCAAAATAGTCCCAAAGAAATCCCAAAGAAACCCCAAAGAAACCCCAAAGAAATCCCAAAGAAACCCCAAAGAAACCCCAAAGAAACCCCAAAGAAACCCCAAAGAAATCCCAAAGAAATCCCAAAGAAATCCCAAAGAAACCCCAAGGAAATCCCAAAGAAATCCCAAATAAACCCCAAAGAAATCCCAAAGAAATCCCAAAGAAACCCCAAAGAAATCCCAAAGAAATCCCAAAGAAATCCCAAAGAAACCCCAAAGAAATCCCAAAGAAATCCCAAAGAAATCCCAAAGAAACCCCAAAGAAATCCCAAAGAAATCCCAGAAAGGGAAAAAAAATTCCCAAAAAAAATGAACAAAAAAAATTCCCCCAAAATTGAAAAAGAAATAAAAAAAATTTAAAAAAATCCCAAAAGAAACCCCAAAAAAATGCCCCAAAAATGCCCCAAAGGTGAGATGTGGGATCGGGGATTTGGGATCTTTGGGATCTTTGGGATTTTCGGGGATTTTTTCCCATTTTTTGGGGTTTGGGATAATGGGGGAATGGGGGGTGGGAATTGTGGGATTATGGGATTTATGGGATTTGTGGGATCATGGGATTATGGGATTTATGGGATTTATGGGATCATGGGATTTATGGGATTATGGGATTTGTGGGATTTATGGTAAAATGGGGTTTATGGGATTTTTGGGATAATGGGGTTTATGGGATTATGGGATTTATGGGCTAATGGGGTTTATGGGATTTATGGGATTTTTGGGATAATGGAATTTATGGAATTTATGGGATTTATGGGATTTATGAGATGGGATCCATGGGAAAATGGGATTTGTGGGGTTTGTGGGGTTTATGGGATAATGGGGTTTATGGGATTTATGGGTTAATGGGATTTATGGGATGGGATCCGTGGGAAAATTGGATTTGTGGGATTTATGGGATAATGGGGTTTATGGGATTATGGGGTTTATGGGATTTATGGGATTTATGGGATTTATGGGATAATGGGATTTATGGGATAATGGGGTTTATGGGATAATGGGATTTTTGGGATAATGGGGTTTATGGGATTTATGGGATCATGGGGTTTATGGGATTTATGGGATCCATGGAAAAATGGGATTTGTGGGATTTATGGGATTTATGGGATTTTTGGGATCATGGGGTTTATGGGATTATAGGATTTTTGGGATTTATGGGATGGGATCCATGGGAAAATGGGATTTAGGGGATTTGTGGGGTTTTTGGGATTATAGGATTTATGGGATTTTTGGATTTATGGGATGGGATCCATGGGAAAATGGGATTCATGGGATTTATGGGATTGCTGGGATTTTTGGGATTATGGGGTTTATGGGATTATGGGATTTTTGGGATTATGGGATTTATGGGATCATGGGATTTATGGGATTTGTGGGATTTGTGGGATTTATGGGATCATGGGGTTTATGGGATTTATGGGATCTGTGGGAAAATGGGATTTGTGGGATTGATGGGATTTTTGGGATAAAGGGATTTCTGGGATTTTTGGGATTATGGGATTTATGGGATTTGTGGGATTTATGGGATGGGATCCATGGGGAAATGGGGTTATGGGGATTTATGGGATTTATGGGATACTGGGATTTATGGGATTTGTGGGGTTTGTGGGATTTTTGGGATAATTTGATGGGATCCATTGGGATAATGGGATTTTGGGGATTTTGGGGATTTATGGGATTTATGGGATCCATGGGAAAAATGGGGTTTTTGGGATTTATGGGATTTGTGGGGTTTATGGGATGGGATTGATGGGAAAATGGGATTGATGGGAAAAGGGATAATGGGATGGGATTGATGGCATTTATGGGATTTGTGGGATTTATGGGATAATGGGATCAGTGGGATCCATGGGAGGGGATGGGATAATGGGATTTGTAGGATTTATGGGATTTATGGGATAATGGGATCACTGGGAAAAGGGATAATGGGATGGGAAAATGGGATTGATGGGAAAAGGGATAATGGGATGGCATTTATGGGATTTGTGGGATTGACGGGATTTATGGGATAATGGGATCAGTGGGATCCATGGGAAGCAATGGGATAATGGGATTTGTGGGATTTATGGGATTTATGGGATAATGGGATCACTGGGAAAAGGGATAATGGGATGGGAAAATGCGATTGATGGGAAAAGGGATGGCATTGATGGGATTTGTGGGATTTGTTGGATTTATGGGATAATGGGATCAGTGGGATCCATGGGAAGGGATGGGATAATGGGATTTGTAGGATTTATGGGATAATGGGATTTGTAGGATTTATGGGATTTATGGGATAATGGGATCCATGGGAAAAGGGATAATGGGATGGGAAAAGGGATAATGGCATTTGCGGGATTGATGGGATAATGGGATCAGTGGGAAGAGATGGGATAATGGGATTTATGGGATTTATGGAATTCATGGGATTTGTGGGATTTATTGGATTTATGGCACAATGAGATCAGTGGGATCCATGGGAGGGGATGGGATAATGGGATTTGTAGGATTTATGGGATTTATGGGATAATGGGATCACTGGGATCCATGGGAGGGGATGGGATAATGGGATTTATGGGATTGATGGAATTAATGGGATTTATGGGATGGGATCTGTGGCAAAAGGGACAATGGGATGGGATTTGTGGGATTGATGGGATTGATGGGATAATGGGATCAGTGGGATCCATGGGAAGCAGTGGGATAATGGGATTTGTAGGATTTATGGGATTGATGGGATAATGGGATCCATGGGAAAAGGGATAATGGGATGGGAGAATGGGATTGATGGGAAAAGGGATGGCATTGATGGGATTTGTGGGATTGATGGGATTGATGGGATAATGGGATCAGTGGGATCCATGGGAAGGGATGGGATAATGGGATTTGTGGGATTTATGGGATTTATGGGATTTATGGGATCCATGGGATTGATGGGATAATGGGATCAGTGGGATCCATGGGAGGGGATGGGATTTATGGGATTGATGGGATTGATGGGATGGGATCCGTGGCCAAAGGGACAATGGGATGGGAAAATGGGATTGATGGGAAAAGGGATAATGGGATGGCATTGATGGGATTGATGGGATTGATGGGATTGATGGGATAATGGGATCAGTGGGATCCATGGGAAGGGATGGGATAATGGGATTTGTGGGATTTATGGGATTGATGGGATCAGTGGGATCCATGGGAAGAGATGGGATAATGGGATTGATGGGATTTATGGGATCCATGGGATAATGGGATCACTGGGAAAAGGGATAATGGGACGGCATTTATGGATTTGTGGGATTGACGGGATTGATGGGATAATGGGATCAGTGGGATCCATGGGAGGGGATGGGATAATGGGATTTCTAAGATTTATGGGATTGATGGGGTGGGATCCGTGGGAAAATGGGATTTATGGGAAAAGGGATAAGGCGATGGGATTGATGGGATTGATGGGATTTATGGGATTTGTGGGATTTATGGGATTTATTGGATTTATGGGCTAATGGGATCAGTGGGATCCATGGGAAGAGATGGGACAATGGGATTTATGGGATTTATGGGATTTATGGAACTCATGGGATTTATGGGATGGGATCCATGGCAAAAGGGATTATGGGATTTATGGAATTCGTGGGATTTATGGGGTGGGATCCATGGGAAATGGGATTGATGGGATTGATGGGATTTATGGGATTTATGGGATTTATGGGATTCATGGGATTCATGGGATTCATGGGATTGATGGGGTGGGATCCATGGCAGAAGGGATTATGGCATTTATGGGATTTATGGGATTTATGGAACTCATGGGATTTATGGGATGGGATCCATGGCAGAAGGGATTTATGGGATTTATGAGATTTATAGGATTTATGGGATTTATGGAATTTATGGGATTTATGGGATTTATGGGATGGGATCCATGGCAAATGGATTATGGGATTTATGGGATTTATGGGATTGATGTTGTTGATGGGATTGATGGGATTGATGGGGTGGGATCCATGGCAGAAGGGATTTATGGGATTTATGGGATTTATGGGATTTATGGAATTCATGGGATTTATGGGATGGGATCCATGGCAGAAGGGATTATGGGATTTATGGAATTCGTGGGATTTATGGGATTTATGGGGTGGGATCCATGGGAACAGGGATTGATGGGATTGATGGGATTGATGGAATTCATGGGATTTATGGGATTTATGGGATTCATGGGATTCATGGGATTTATGGGATTTATGGGATGGGATCCATGGCAGAAGGGATTTATGGGATTTATGGGATTTATGGAATTCATGGAATTCATGGGATTTATGGGATTTATGGGGTGGGATCCATGGGAACAGGGATAATGGGATTTATGGGATTTATGGGATTGATGGGATTGATGGGGTGGGATCCATGGCAGAAGGGATTTATGGGATTTATGGGATTTATGGGATTTATGGAACTCATGAGATTTATGGGATGGGATCCATGGCAGAAGGGATTTTTGGGATTTATGGAATTTGTGGGATTTATGGGATTTATAGGGTGGGATCCATGGGAACAGGGATAATGGGATTTATGGGATTTATGGGATTTATGGGATTTATGGGATTGACGGGGTTGATGGGATTGATGGGATTTATGGGGTGGGATCCATGGCAGAAGGGATTTATGGGATTTATGGGATTCGTGGGATTGATGGGATTGATGGTGTTGATGGGATTATGGGATTTATGGGATGGGATCCATGGAAAATGAGATTCATGGGATTCATGGGATTCATGGGATTCATGGGATTTATGGGATTTATGGGGTGGGATCCTTGGGAAATGGGATTGATGGGATTGATGGGATCTATGGGATTGATGGAATTCATGGGATTCATGGGATTTATGGAATTTATGGAACTCATGGGATTTATGGGATGGGATCCATGGAAAATGGGATTTATGGGATTCATGGGATGTATGGGATTGATGGGATTCATGGGATTTATGGGATTTATGGGGTGGGATCCATGGGAACAGGGATAATGGGATTTATGGGATTTATGGGATTGATGGGATTCATGGGATTTATGGGATTTATGGGATGGGATCCATGGCAGAAGGGATTTATGGGATTCATGGGATTTATGGGATTTATGGGATTATGGGATGGGATCCATGGGAAATGGGATTTGTGGGATATATGGGATTTATTGGATCATGGGGTTTGTGGGGTTTGTGGAATTTGTGGAATTTGTGGGATTTATGGGATTTATGGGATTTATGGGGTGGGATCCATGGGAACAGGGATAATGGGATTTATGGGATTTATGGGATTTGTGGGATTTATGGGATTGATGGGATTTATGGGGTGGGATCCATGGAAAATGGGATTTATGGGATTTGTGGAATTCATGGGATTTATGGGATTTATGGGGTGGGATCCATGGCAGAAGGGATTATGGGATTTATGGGATTTATGGAATTCATGGGATTCATGGGATTTATGGGATCCATGGGAACAGGGACAATGGGATTTGTGGGGATTCTCCCCTCATTCCCAGAGCCCTCAGAATTCCCAAAATTCCCAATTTTTTTTTTTCCCAGAGAGCAGCGAGGATCCCCCGGCCCAGGAGCAGTGGGAGGAGCGGCTGCTCCAGGTGCGGATCCCGGAATTCCGGCATGTGCCAAAGCGGAATTGCCCTTTTCCAAAAAATTTTGGGATGGAAAATCCAGAATTCCAAAGGAATTTGGGGATGGGAATTGGGAATTCCAAAGGGATTTTATTGTGAATTTGGGATAGGAAATGAGAATTCCAAAGGATTTTGGGATGGGAATTGAGAATTCCAAAGGATTTTGAGGTGGAAAAGCAGAATTCCAAAGGGAATTGGGGATGGGGAGCCAGAATTCCAAAGGGGTTTTGGGGTGGGAAATGAGGATTCCAAAGGGGTTTTCCATGGGAATTTGGGATGGGAAATCAGAATTCCAAAGGGAATTTGGGATGGGAAATGAGAATTCCTAAAAGAATTTTCCAGATAAATTTGGGATGGAAAACCAGAATTCCAAAGGGATTTTCCATGGGAATTTGTGGTGGGAAATCAGAATTCCAAAGGAATGTTGGGATGGGAATTGGGAATTCCAAAGGGATTTTAATGCAAATTTGGGATGGGAAATGAGAATTCCAGAGGGATTTTGGGATGGGAAATCCAGAATTCCAAAGGATTTTGAGGTGGAAAACCCAGAATTCCAAAGGGAGTTGGGGATGGGAAACCAGAATTCCAGAGGGATTTTTCCATGGGAATTTGGGGTGGGGAACCAGAATTCCAAAGGAATTTTGGGATGGGAAATGAGAATTCCGGAGGGAATTTGGGATGGAAAACCAGAATTCCGAAGGATTTTTCCATGGGAGTTTGGGGTGGAAAACCGGAATTCCAGAGGGATTTTTCCATGGGAATTTGGGGTGGGAAACCAGAATTCCCAAGATCTTTTCCATTGGAATTTGGGGTGGGAAAGCGGAATTCCCAAGATCTTTTCCATTGGAATTTGGGGTGGGAAACCGGAATTCCAAAGGGATTTTTCTGTAGGAATTTGGGGTGGGAAACCGGAATTCCAAAGGGATTTTTCCATGGGAAATTGGGGTGGGAAACTGGAATTCCAAAGGAATTTTGGGATGGGAAATGAGAATTCCGGAGGGAATTTGGGATGGAAAAGCAGAATTCTGAAGGGAATTTGGGATGGGAAACTGGAATTCCAGAGGGATTTTCCTTGGGAATTTGGGATGGGAAACCGGAATTCCAAAGGGATTTTTCCATGGGAATTTGGGGTGGGAAATGGGAATTCCAAAGGGATTTTCCTTGGGAATTTGAGGTGGGGAACCAGAATTCCAAAGGGATTTTTCCATGGGAGTTTGGGATGGAAAACCAGAATTCCAAAGGGATTTTCCTTGGGAATTTGAGGTGGGGAACCAGAATTCCAAAGGAATTTTGGGATGGGAAATGAGAATTCCGGAGGGAATTTGGGGTGGGAAACCGGAATTCCAAAGGGATTTTTCCATGGGAATTTGGGGTGGGAAACCGGAATTCCGAAGGGATTTTCCATGGGAATTTGGGGTGGGAAACCGGAATTCCAAAGGGATTTTTCCATGGGAATTTGGGGTGGGAAATGGGAATTCCAAAGGGATTTTTCCATGGGAATTTGGGGTGGGAAATGGGAATTCCAAAGGGATTTTTCCATGGGAATTTGGGGTGGGAAATGGGAATTCCAAAGGGATTTTCCATGGGAATTTGGGGTGGGAAACCCGGAATTCCAGAGGGATTTTCCATGGGAATTTGGGGTGGGAAACCGGAATTCCAGAGGGATTTTTCCATGGGAATTTGGGGTGGGAAATCAGAATTCCAGAGGGATTTTTCCATGGGAATTTGGGGTGGAAACCCGGAATTCCAAAGGGATTTTTCCATGGGAATTTGGGATTCCCGGCTGGAATTCCCGGAATTCCCACCTTGCCCCCATTCCCTGTGCCAGTTTCTGCAGGAATCCCTGGAATCCCTCCCGGATAAATCCTGGATTTGTCCCTTGGTGACCGAAACCTCGCGGCAGCTCCGCGCCTCCGACGGATCCCAGCGGGAAAAGGTGGGGGAAAATGGGGAAAATCCGGGGAAAATCTGGGAAAAATGGGGAAATTTGGGGATGGGGAAAACCTGGGATTAGGGAAACATCTGGGAATGGGGAAAAATCTGGGAATGGGACAAAATGGGAGTGGGAAATTTGGGAATGGGGAAAAAATGGGAATGGGGAAAAAATGGGAATGAGGAAAATCTGGGAATGGGGAAAATGGGAATGGGGAAAATCTGGGAATGGGGAAAATGGGAATGGGAATGGGGGAAAATGGGAAAAATCTGGGAATGGGGAAATGGGAATGGGGAAAAAATAGGAATGGAAAAATCTGGGGATGGGGAAAGAATGGGAATGAGGAAATCTGAGAATGTGGAAAATGGGAATGGGGAAAATCTGGGAATGGGGAAAATCTGGGAATGGGGAAAATTTGGGAATGGGAATGGGGGAAAATGGGAAAAATGGGAATGGGGACATCTAAGAATGGGAAAAATCTGGGAATGGGGAAAAGTGGGGAAATGTGGGAAAGGGGAAAATCTAGGAATGAGGAAAATGGAAAATCTGGGAATGGGGAAATCTGGGAATGGGGAAATTTGGGAATGGGGAAAGAATGGGAATGAGGAAATCTGAGAATGGGGAAAATTGGAATGGGAAAAATCTGGGAATGGGGAAATGGGAATGGGGAAATCTAAGAATGGGAAAAATCTGGGAATGGGGAAAAATGGGGAAATGTGGGAATGGGGAAAGTCTGGGAATGAGGAAAATGGAAAATCTGGGAATGGGGAAAATGGGAAATGGGAAAATCTGGGAATGGGGAAATCTGGGAATGGGGAAAAAATAGGAATGGAAAAATCTGGGAATGGGGAAAGAATGGGAATGGGGAAAATTTGGGAATGGGGAAAATTTGGGAATGGGAATGGGGGAAAATGGGAAAAATCTGGGAAGGGGGAAATGGGAATGGGGAAATCCGGGAATGGGAAAAATCTGGGAATGGGGAAAAGTGGGGAAATGTGGGAAAGGGGAAAATCTGGGAATGAGGAAAACGGGGAAAATCTGGAAATGGGGAAAATCTGGGAATGGGGAAATCTGGGAATAGGGAAACATCTGGGAATGGGGAAAAATCTGGGAATGGGACAAAATGGGAGTGGGAAATTTGGGAATGGGGAAAAAATGGGAATGGGGAAAAATGGGAATGGGGAAATCTGGGAATGGGGAAAATCTGGGAATGGGGAAAAAATGGGAATGGGGAAAATCTGGGAATGGGGAAAATGGGAATGGGAATGGGGAAAAATGGGAAAAATCTGGGAATGGGGAAATGGGAATGGGGAAAAATGGGAATGGGAATGGGGAAAAATGGGAAAAATGGGAATGGGGAAATCCGGGAATGGGAAAATCTGGGAATGGGGAAAAGTGGGGAAATGTGGGAAAGGGGAAAATCTAGGAATGAGGAAAACGGAAAATCTGGGAATGGGGAAAATGGGAAATGGGAAAATGGGAAAATCTGGGAATGGGGAAAATCTGGGAATGGGGAAAATCTGGGAATGGGGAAAAATGGGAATGGGGAAAGAATGGGAATGAGGAAATGTGGGAATGGAAAAATTTGGGAATGGGGAAAAATGGGAGTGGGAAATTTGGGAATTGGGAAAACACGGGAATGAGGAAATCTGAGAATGTGGAAAATGGGAATGGGGAAAAAATGGGAATGGGAAAAATCTGGGAATGGGGAAAAAATGGGAATGGGGAAAAATGGGAAAAATGGGAATGGGGAAATGGGAATGGGGAAATCTAAGAATGGGAAAAATCTGGGAATGGGGAAAAGTGGGGAAATGTGGGAAAGGGGAAAGTCTGGGAATGAGGAAAACGGGGAAAATCTGGGAATGGGGAAAATGGGAAATGGGAAAATCTGGGAATGGGGAAATCTGGGAATGGGGGAAAAATAGGAATGGGGAAAAAACAGGAATGGAAAAATCTGGGAATGGGGAAAAATGGGAAGGGGGAAAAAATAGGAATGGAAAAATCTGGAAATGGGGAAAATGGGAATGAGGAAATCTGAGAATGTGGAAAATGGGAATGGGGAAAATCTGGGAATGGGGAAAATGGGAATGGGAATGGGGAAAATGGGAAAAATCTGGGAATGGGGAAATGGGAATGGGGACATCTAAGAATGGGAAAATCTGGGAATGGGGGAAAATGGGGAAATGTGGGAAAGGGGAAAATCTAGGAATGAGGAAAACAGGGAAAATCTGGAAATGGGGAAAATGGGAAATGGGAAAATGGGAAAATCTGGGAATGGGGAAAATCTGGGAATGGGGAAAAAATAGGAATGGAAAAATCTGGGAATGGGGAAAATCTGGGAATGGGGAAATTTGGGAATGGGGAAAATGCGAATAGGAAAAATCTGGGCATGGGGAAAACCTGGGAATTTTCCCTGCTCCATCCTGAGGTTTTCCCAGCTGCAATTCCGGATGTTTTTATTTTATTTTATTTTATTTTATTTTATTTTATTTTATTTTATTTTATTTTATTTTATTTTAATTTAATTTTATTTTATTTTATTTTATTTTATTTTATTTTATTTTATTTTATTTTATTTTATTTTATTTTATTTTATTTTATTTTATTTTATTTTATTTTATTTTATCCCAGTTGTTCCTGTACCGGTGCCTGGGCCCTGGGCAGGGCCGGTGCGGGAATCCCTTGGGAATTCTGGGTTTCCCACCCCAAATCCTTTTGGAATTCCCAATTTTTTCCATCATTCCCAGCTAAAATTCCCAATTTTTAATTTTATTTCATTCCAGCTGTTCCTGTACCGGGCGCTGGGGCTGTCGCTGTCGCTGTGTCCCCGGGCGGGGCCGGTGCAGGAATCCCTTTGAAATTCTGGGTTTCCCATCCCAAAATCCCATTGGAATTCTGGATTCCCACCCCAAAATCCCATTGGAATTCCCAATTTTTTCCATCGATCCCAGCTAAAAATTCCCAAATTTTTTATTTTATTTCATCCCAGCTGTTCCTGTGCCGGTGCCTGGGCCTGTCCCTGGCTCTGTGTCCCCGGATGGGGCCGGTGTGGGAATCCCTTGGGAATTCTGGGTTTTCCACCCCAAAATCTCTTCAGAATTCCCAATTTTTTCCATCATTCCAAGCTAAAATTCCCAAATTTTAATTTTTGTTCCATCCCAGCTGTTCCTGTACCGGGCGCTGGGGCTGTCGCTGTCGCTGTGTCCGCGGGCGGGGCCGGTGCGGGAGCAGCTCCGGGAGCTCCTGGACGGCGCCCGGGGAAACCACGAGGCCGACAGGGAGGTGGGGAACCCGCGGGGAAAATACCCCGGAATTCTGGGAATGATGGGGAAAATGGGGAAAATCTGGGAATGGGGAAAATCTGGGAATGGGGAAAATGGGGAAAATCTGGCAATGGGGAAAAATGGGAGTGGGGAAATCTGGGAATGGGAATGGGAAAAATGGGAATGGGGAAATCTGGGAATGGGGAAAATGGGGAGAATCTGGGAATGGGGAAAATGGGGAGAATCTGGGAATGGGGAAAATCTGGGAATGGGGAAATGGAAATGGGGGAAAATGGAAATGGGGAAAATGGGAATGGGGAAAAATGGGGAAAATCTGGCAATGGGGAAAAATGGAGAAAATCTGGGAATGGGGAAAAATGGGGAAAATCTGGGAATGGGGAAGTCTGAGAATGGGAAAAATGGGAATGGGGGAAAATCTGGGAATGGGGAAATGGGAATGGGGAAATTTGGGAGTGCAGAAATCTGGGAATGGGAAATGGGAATGGGGAAATCTGGGAATGTGGAAATCTGGGAATGGGGAAAAGTGGGGAAAATCTGGGAATGGGAAAATCTGGGAATGGGAAAATCTGGGAATGGGGAAAATGGGAATGGGGAAAGTCTGGGAATGGGGAAATCAGGGAATGGGGAAATTTGGGAATGGGGAAACGGGAATGGGGAAATGGGAATGGGAAATGGGAGTGGGGAAATCTGGGAATGGGGAAAAGTGGGGAAAATCTGGGAATGGGAAATCTGGGAATGGGGAAAATCTGGGAATGGGAAAATCTGGGAATGGGGAAAATCTGGGAATGGGGAAAATAGGAATGGGAAATAGGAGTGGGGAAATCTGGGAGTGGGGAAATGGGAATGGGGAAAAATGGGGAAAATCTGGGATTGGGACATCTGGGAATGGGGAAATGGGAGTGGGGAAATCTGGGAATGGGGAAAAGTGGGGAAAATCTGGGAATGGGATGTCTGGGAATGGGGAAAATCTGGGAATGGGAAAAATGGGAATGGGGAAATCTGGGAATGGGGAAATGGGAACGGGGAAAATGGGATTGGGGGAAATCTGGGAATGGGAATTCCCAGAAAATTCCCCAGAAGATCCTGGGGTTTTCCTGCTGGGAGGTGCCGGATGATTCGGGAATTTCTGGCTGGGGGTTGGCAATGGGAATTTTTTAGGGGATGGGGGCAAAAAAAAGGGTGGAATTCCAGGGAAATTGTGGATAAAATCACGGAATTCCAGGAATTCCCAGATTTTGGGAAGGGGTTTCTGGCTGGGAGGGGGGGGTGGGATGGAATTTCCAGGGAATTCTGGTGGAATTCCTGGGATTTCAGCCCGAGGTGGTTGTGGACAAGGAAAATGGGAATTGGGAGTGTTGGAAAAAATTTTTTCACCTTTTTTCCATCTTTTTTTCCCCAACTTTTTTCCTGTTTTTTTTTTTTTCCAGATTTTTTCCTTTTTTTCCAGCTTTTTTTCCAATTTTTCCATATTTTTTCCATTTTCCAGGGTTTTTTTCACTTTTTTTTTCCAGCTTTTTCCCCGTCTTTTTTCCAGATTTTTTTTCCATTTTCCAGCTTTTTCTTCTCCATTTCTTGGAGCTTTTTTTTTTCCATATTTTTTCCAACTTTTCCAGCTGGAAAAAAAGGGTGGGAAAAAGGTGGGAAAAAATGGAAATAAAAGATGGAAAAAAGATGGGAAGAAAGATGAAAAAACAGGAGAAAAGGTGGAAAAAAGATGGGAAAAAGGTGGAAAAAAGAGAATTCCCTTGACGCAACCCAAGAGCTCGGGAATAAATCCTGGAAAAACTTTGGGAATTTTGCTGCAGGATTTCATTCCCAAAATTCCTTCCAGGGTCTCTCGTTGTGCTTTGGGATCTGTGCCCGGAAGCACCTGGAGGAAACTTTGGAGAAATTGGAGGAATTTGTGAAATCCGACGTCTTCAGGAAATCCCAGGGCCTGTTCAGCATCTTCAAGGTGGGAATTTGGGGAAAAAACGGGAAAAAATTGGGAAAAATTGGGAAAAATTGGGAAAAATTGGGAAAAATTGGGAAAAATTGGGAAAAAATTGGGAAAAATGGGGAAAAATTGGGAAAAACTGGGAAAAATTGGGAAAAATTGGGAAAAATGGGAATTCCCAGCAGCAGCTGAGGGAGGTTTCCATTCATTTTCTATTCACTTCTCGTGAAATTTCCAGCAATTTTTTGGGATTTCCTGGGAATTTTCCAAAGAATTTTCTGGGAATTTCCTGGGATTTTTTTGGGGGAATTTTCTGGGAATTTTTGGGAGTTTTCTGGAAAATTTTTAGGATTTCTCTGCCCCAGTTTCTCCCCCCATTTTCCCCATATTTTTCCCCACATTTTTCCCGTATTTTCCCCCATTTCCCCCCATTTTTCTTTATTTATCCCCCCAATTTTCCCCATATTTTTCCCCACATTTTTCCCATATTTTCCCCCATTTCCCCCCATTTTTCTATATTTATCCCCCAAATTTCCCCATATTTTTCCCCAAATTTTTCCCCCATTTCTTCCCATTTTTTCTTTATTTATCCCCCCAATTTTCCCCATATTTTCCCCCACATTTTTCCCATATTTTCCCCCATTTCCCCCCATTTTTCTCTATTTATCCCCCCAAATTTCCCCATATTTTTCCCCATATTTTTCCCCATTTCCCCCCATTTTTTCTGTATTTATCTCCCCAATTTTCCCCATATTTTCCCCTACATTTTTCCCATATTTTTCCCCCTTTTCCCCCAATTTTTCTTTATTTATCCCCCCAAATTTCCCCATATTTTTCCCCACATTTTCCCCATATTTTTCCCCCATTTACCCCCATTTTTTTTATTTTTCCCCCCAATTTTCCCCTCATTTTTCCCCACATTTTCCCCATATTTTTCCCCCGTTTCCCCCCAATTTTCCCCTCCCATTTTGCACAAATTTCCCCTCCATTTTCCCCAATTTTTCCTCAATTATCCCCCATATTTTCCCCCATTTCCCCCCATTTTTCTTTATTTATCCCCCCAATGTTCCCCATATTTTTCCCCACATTTTTCCCATATTTTTCCCCCATTTCCCCCATTTTTTCTATATTTATCCCCCCAATTTCCCCATATTTTCCCCCACATTTTCCCCATATTTTCCCCCATTTCCCCCCATTTTTCTTTATTTATCCCCCCAATTTTCCCCATATTTTCCCCTACATATTTCCCATATTTTCCCCCCATTTCCCTCCATTTTTCTATATTTATCCACCCAATTTTCCCCTTATTTTCCCTTGCATTTTTCCCATATTTTCCCCATTTTCCCCCATTTTTCTTTATTTATCCCCCCAATTTTCCCCATATTTTTCCCCATATTTTTCCCATATTTTTCTCCCGTTTCCCCCCATTTTTTCTTTATTTATCCCCCCAATTTTCGCCATATTTTTCCCCACATTTTCCCCATATTTTTCCCCCATTTCTCCCCATTTCTCTACATTTATCCCCCAAATTTCCCCATATTTTCCCCACATTTTCCCCACATTTTCCCCCATTTCCCCTCCTATTTCCTCTCATTTATCCCATATATTTCCCCCCATTTCCCCACCTTTTTTCCATGTTTTTTCCATGTTTTCCCTACATTTCCCCTCCTGTTTTTACCCCTGTTTCCCCCCCACTTCCCTGCTTTTTTCCTTCATTTTCCCTCCAATTTTTCCCTATTTTTCCCCTCATTCTCCGCTCATTTTCCCTCTTTTCCTCCCTCCCTTCCCTCCTTCCTCCCCATTTTCCCCCCAATTTTCCCCTCCCATTTTGCACAAATTTCCCCTCCATTTTCCCCAATTTTTCCTCAATTATCCCCCATATTTTCCCCCATTTCCCCCCATTTTTCTTTATTTATCCCCCCAATTTTCCCCATATTTTTCCCATATTTTCCCCCATTTCCCCCCATTTTTCTTTATTTATCCCCCCAATTTTCCCCATATTTTTCCCATATTTTCCCCCATTTCCCCCCATTTTTCTTTATTTATCCCCCCAATTTTCCCCACATTTTTCCCCACATTTTTCCCCATATTTTTCCCTACATTTTTCCCCCATTTCCCCCCATTTTTCTTTATTTATCCCCCCAATTTTCCCCATATTTTTCCCTACATTTTCCCCATATTTTTCCCCCATTTCCCCCCATTTTTTCTTTATTTATCCCCCCAAATTTCCCCATATTTTTCACCACATTTTTCCCATATTTTCCCCCATTTCCCCCCATTTTTCTTTATTTATCCCCCCAATTTTCCCCATATTTTTCCCACATTTTTCCCATATTTTCCCCCATTTCCCCCATTTTTCTTTATTTATCCCCCCAATTTCCACATATTTTTCCCCATATTTTTCCCCATTTCCCCCCATTTTTTCTATATTTATCTCCCCAATTTTCCCCATATTTTTCCCACATTTTTCCCATATTTTTCCCCCATTTCCCCCCCATTTTTCTTTATTTATCCCCCCAATTTTCCCCATATTTTTCCCCATATTTTTCCCCCATTTTCCCCCATTTTTCTTTATTTTTCCCCCAAATTTCCCCCATATTTTCCCTACATTTTTCCCATATTTTTCCCCCATTTCCCCCCATTTTTCTTTATTTATCCCCCCAATTTTCCTCATATTTTTCCCCACATTTTTCCCATATTTTTCCCCATTTTCCCACATTTTTCTTTATTTATCCCCCCAATTTTCCCCATATTTTCCCCACATTTCCCCCCCTATTTCCCCCCATTTTTCTTTATTTATCCCCCCAATTTACCCCACATTTTTCCCCTCATTTTTCCCATATTTTTCCCCATTTCCCCCATTTTTCTTTATTTATTTCCCCCATTTTTCTATTTTTTTCCCCCCAATTTTCTCCACATTTTCCCCACATTTTCCCCCATTTCCCCCCCTATTTCCTCTCATTTATCCCATATATTTCCCCCATTTCCCCACGTTTTTTCCATGTTTTTTCCATTTTTTCCCTACATTTTCCCTCCTGTTTTTACCCCTGTTTCCCCCCCACTTCCCTGCTTTTTTCCTTTATTTTCCCTCCAATTTTTCCCTATTTTTCCCCTCATTCTCCGCTCATTTTCCCTCTTTTCCTCCCTTCCTTCCCTCCTTCTTCCCCATTTTCCCCCCAATTTTCCCCTCCCGTTTTGCACAAATTTCCCCTCCATTTTCCCCAATTTTTCCTCAATTATCCCCCAGATTTTTTCTCCCGTTTCCCCCATTTTTCCCATATTTATCCCCCCAAATTTCCCCATATTTTTCCCTTTATTTTTCCCATATTTTCCCCCATTTTCCCCCATTTTTCTTTATTTATCCCCCAATTTTCCCCATATCTTCCCCTACATTTTTCCCATATTTTCCCCCATTTCCCCCCATTTTTCTTTATTTATCGCCCCAATTTCCCCACATTTTTCCCATATTTTTTCCCCATTTCCCCCCATTTTTTCTACATTTATCCCCCCAATTTTCCCCATATTTTCCCCCACATTTTTCCCATATTTTTCCCCCATTTCCCCCATTTTTCTTTATTTTTCCCCCCAATTTTCCCCATATTTTTCCCCACATTTTCCCCATATTTTCCCCCCATTTCCCCCCATTTTTCTTTATTTTTCCCCCAAATTTCCCCATATTTTTCCCTTTATTTTTCCCATATTTTCCCCCCATTTCCCCCCATTTTTCTTTATTTATCCCCCCAATTTCCCCATATTTTTCCCCACATTTTTCCCATATTTTTCCCCCGTTTCCCCCCATTTTTCTGTATTTATCCCCCCAATTTCCCCCACATTTTCCCCATATTTTCCCCCCATTTTTCTATATTTATCCCCCCAATTTTCCCCATATTTTTCCCCACATTTTTCCCATACTTTCCCCCCATTTCCCCCCATTTTTCTTTATTTATCCCCCCAATTTCCCCATATTTTTCCCCACATTTTTCCCATATTTTTCCCCCATTTTCCCCCATTTTTCTTTATTTATCCCCCCAATTTTCCCCACATTTTTCCCCCACATTTTCCCCATATTTTTCCCTCATTTCCCCCCAATTTTTCTTTATTTTTCCCCCCAATTTTCCCCACATTTTTCCCATATTTTCCCCCATTTCCCCCCATTTTTCTTTATTTATCCCCCCAATTTTCCCCATATTTTCCCCTACATTTTTCCCATATTTTTCCCCCATTTACCCCCATTTTTCTTTATTTATCCCCCCTTTTTTTCCGCACATTTTCCCCATATTTTTCCCCACATTTTTCCCATATTTTCTCCCATTTCCCCCCATTTTTCTTTATTTATCCCCCCAATTTCCCCCATATTTTCCCCCACATTTTCCCCATATTTTCCCCCATTTCCCCCCCTATTTCCTCTAATTTATCCCATACATTTCCCCCCATTTCCCCACGTTTTTTCCATGTTTTTTCCATGTTTTCCCTACATTTCCCCTCCTGTTTTTTACCCGTTTCCCCCCTCACTTCCCTCCTTTTTTCCTTTATTTTCCCTCCAATTTTTCCCCGTTTCCCCAATCCTTCCCCCCATTTTTCCTATTTTTCCCTCCATTTCCCCCGTTTTACCCCATTTTCCCCCATTTTTCCCTCCTATTTCTCCCCCCATTTCCCCTCTTTTTTTCCTGTACTTTCCCCCTATTACTCCCAATTTTTCCCTGATATTTTCCCCCTAATTTTCCCATGTTTTCCCCCCATATCCCCCTATTTTCTCACCCCATTTTTTCCTCATTTTCTCCCCATTTTTTCCTCCTTTTCCCCCCATTTTTTCCTCATTTTCCCCCCATTTTTCCCATATGTTCCCCCAATTTTCCCCCATGTTTGCCCCAATTTCATCCCCCCATTTTCCCCCATATTTCCCCCCTATTTCCCACATTTTCCCTCCATTTTCCCCCCCATTTTTCCACATTTTTTCCCCATTTTTCCTCCCATTCTTCCTCAATTTTCCCCTTGTTTCCCCCATGTTTTTCCCCCTATTTTTCCATGTTTTCCCCCTATTTTTCCCCCTATTTTTCCACGTTTTCCCATATTTTTTCCCCCAGTTTTTCCACGTTTTTCCCATATTTCCCCCCCCAGGAGCGCAGCGAGGCGGAGCAGGAGCGGCAGCGCGCGGCCCTGGTGCTCCCCCATTTTCCCATGGTTTTCTCATGGTTTATTCCATGGTTTTCCGTGGTTTATTTATTCCATGTTTTTCCCATGGTTTATCCCATGTTTTCCCCATGTTTATCCCATGTTTTTCCCGTGTTTTCTCGCCCAGGAGCGCAGCGAGGCGGAGGAGGAGAAGCAGTGGCTGCCCTCGTGCTCCCCCTATTTTCTCATGTTTTTCCCATGGTTTATTCCGTGTTTTTCCCGTGGTTTATTCCCTGTTTTTCCCATGGTTTATCACATGTTTTCCTCATGTCTATCCCATGTTTTCCCCATGTTTATCCCATGTTTTTCCCATGTTTTCTCCCCCAGGAGCGGAGCGAGGCGGAGCAGGAGCAGCAGCGCGCGGCCCTGGTGCTCCCCCATTTTCCCATGGTTTTTTCATGGTTTATTCCATGGTTTTCCCATGGTTTATTTATTCCATGTTTTTCCCATGTTTTGCTCCACATTTTCCCATGTTTTTCACATGTTTTTCCCGTGTTTTTCCCCCCCAGGAGCGCAGCGAGGCGGAGCAGGAGCGGCAGCGCGCGGCCCTGGTGCTCCCCCATTTTCCCACGTTTTTCCCATGGTTTATTCCATGTTTTTCCCATGGTTTATCCCACGTTTTCCCATGTTTTTCACATGTTTTTCCCATGTTTTTCTCCCCCAGGAGCGGAGCGAGGCGGAGCAGGAGCGGCAGCGCGCGGCCCTGGTGCTCCCCCATTTTCCCATGGTTTATCCCATGTTTTATTCCATGTTTTTCCCATGTTTTTCCCACGTTTTCCCATGTTTTTCACATGTTTTTCCCATGTTTTCCCCCCCAGGAGCGGAGCGAGGCGGAGCAGGAGCGGCAGCGCGCGGCCCTGGTGCTCCCCCATTTTCCCATGGTTTATCCCATGTTTTTCCCATGTTTTCCCCCACATTTTCCCATGTTTTTCCCATGGTTTATCCCATGTTTTTCCCATGTTTTGCCCCACATTTTCCCATGTTTTTCACATGTTTTTCCCATGTTTTCCCCCCCAGGAGCGCAGCGAGGCGGAGCAGGAGCGGCAGCGCGCGGCCCTGGTGCTCTGTTACGGCCGCGTGGCGGCGGCGGCGCCCCCGGAGCTGCTGCGCTCGCGCCTGGAGCCGCTGCTGCTGCCCCGGCTCCTGCAGCACGCCAGGACCAAGGTCAGGATTGCGGGAATTTCATCGGAAATTCACGGGGATTCATCGGGAATTTATTGCAAATTTATTGGGAATTTATTGGAAATTTATTGGAATTTATTGGGAATTTATTGGGAATTTACTGGGAATTTATTGAGAATTTTCGGGGATTTTTTTGGGATTTTTTTGGAATTTCTTTGGAATTTTTTTGGAATTTTTTTGGGATTTTTTTCGTACTTTTCTGAGAATTGTTGGTGGAATTTTTGGGGATTTTTTCAAATTGTTGGGGGAATTTGGAGGGAATTTGTAAATCAATTTTTATTGAATTTTTAATGACTGGCGGAGCCCACTGAGCTGCTGCCCCGGCTCCTGCAGCACGCCAGGACCAAGGTCAGGATCGTGGGAATTTCATCGGAAATTCACGGGGATTCAGCGGGAATTTATTGCAAATTTATTGGGAATTTATTGGAAATTTATTGGAAATTTATTGGAAATTTATTGGGAATTTACTGGGAATTTATTGAGAATTTTCGGGGATCTTTTGGGATTTTTTTGGAATTTTTTTGGAATTTTTTTGGGATTTTTTAAAATTTTTTTCGTACTTTTCTGAGAATTGTTGGTGGAATTTTTGGGGATTTTTTCAAATTGTTGGGGGAATTTGGAGGAAATTTGTAACTCAATTTTTATTGAATTTTTAATGACCGGCGGCGCCCCTGGAGCTGCTGCCCCGGCTCCTGCAGCACGCCAGAACCAAGGTCAGGATTCCAGGAATTTTATCGGAAATTCATGGGGATTCATCGGGAATTTATTGCAAATTTATTGGGAATTTACTGGGAATTTACTGGGAATTTAATGAGAATTTTTGGGGATTTTTGGGGATTTTTTTGGGATTTTTTTGGAATTTTTTGGAATTTTTTTAGAATTTTTTTGGAATTTTTTTCGTACTTTTCTGAGAATTGTTGGTGGAATTTTTGGAGATTTTTTGGGGGATTTTTTCAAATTGTTGGGGGAATTTGGAGGGAATTTTTAAATCAATTTTTATTGAATTTTTAATGACTGGTGGTGCCCCCGGAGCTGCTGCCCCGGCTCCTGCAGCACGCCAGAACCAAGGTCAGGATCGTGGGAATTTCATCGGAAATTCACGGGGATTCAGCGGGAATTTATTGCAAATTTATTGGGAATTTATTGGAAATTTATTGGAAATTTATTGGAAATTTATTGGGAATTTACTGGGAATTTATTGAGAATTTTCGGGGATCTTTTGGGATTTTTTTGGAATTTTTTTGGAATTTTTTTGGGATTTTTTAAAATTTTTTTCGTACTTTTCTGAGAATTGTTGGTGGAATTTTTGGGGATTTTTTCAAATTGTTGGGGGAATTTGGAGGAAATTTGTAACTCAATTTTTATTGAATTTTTAATGACCGGCGGCGCCCCTGGAGCTGCTGCCCCGGCTCCTGCAGCACGCCAGGACCAAGGTCAGAATTCCGGAGATTTTATCGGAAATTCACGGGGATTCATCGGGATTTTATTGCAAATTTATTGGGAATTTATTGGGAATTTACTGGGAATTTAATGAGAATTTTTGGGGATTTTTTGTGATTTTTTTGTGATTTTTTTGGAATTTTTTTGGAATTTTTTTGGAATTTTTTGGGGATTTTTTTTCTTACTTTTCTGAGAATTGTTGGTGGAATTTTTGGGGAATTTTTGGGGATTTTTTTCAAATTGTTGCGGGAATTTGGAGGGAATTTGTAAATCAATTTTTATTGAATTTTTAATGACTGGCGGAGCCCCCGGAGCTGCTGCCCCGGCTCCTGCAGCACGCCAGGACCAAGGTCAGGATTGCGGGAATTTTATCGGAAATTCACGGGGATTCATCGGCAATTTATTGCAAATTTATTGGGAATTTATTGGGAATTTACTGGGAATTTACTGGGAATTTATTGGGAATTTATTGGGAATTTACTGGGAATTTAATGAGATTTTTCGGGGGTTTTTTTGGAAATTTTTTGGAATTTTTTTAGAATTTTTTTAGAATTTTTTTAGAATTTTTTTCTTACTTTTCTGAGAATTGTTGGTGGAATTTTTGGGGATTTTTTCAAATTTTTGGGGGAATTTGGAGGGAATTTTTAAATCAATTTTTATTGAAATTTTAATGACCGGCGGCGCCCCTGGAGCTGCTGCCCCGGCTCCTGCAGCACGCCAGGACCAAGGTCAGAAATGGGAATGTAAGGGAATTTTTGGGGAATTTTCTTTGGGATTTTCTTTTGGAATTTTTGGGGAATTTTTAGAAATTTTTTGGATTTTTTGGGGATTTTTTTCTAATTTTCTGGTAATTTTGGGGGGAATTTGTGGGAATTTTGTGGGATTTTTGGGGGGATTTTTTTGGTTTTTTGGGGGGAATTTTTAAGGAATTTTTTTGTAATTTTCCCAGGATTTTGAGGGAAATTTTCTGGGACTCTCCTGGGAATTCATTGAGAATTTTTTGGGAATTCTGGGGGATTTTATGGCGTTTTATTGGGAATTTTTGGAGAATTTATTGGGAGTTTTCAGGGATTTTTGGAGATTTTTTTCTGATTTTTTTTTATTTTTTTCTAATTTTCTGGTAAATTTTTGGGGAACTTTTGGGGATTTACGGGGAATTTTAAAGGAATTTTTGGTGATTTTTTAGGGAATTTTCTGGGAATTTTCCAAAAATTTTCTGGGAATTTTCCAGGAAGTATCCAAACACTTTCTGGGAGTTTTTCGGGATTTTTTTTTTTTTTTAATTTACAGGGAATTTAATGGGATTTTTGGGGAATTTTTGGGGAAATTTTGAGGGAATTTTGAAACAAAAATTTATTGAATTTTCAGTGAGGGGTGGCGGCACCTGGAGGAACTGGTCAGCACTGGAATTTTCTGGGAATTCCATGGGAAATTTATTGGGAATTTATTAGGAATTTTATGGGAACTTACAGGGAATGTTTAGGGATTTTTGGGAATTTTTAGGGGATTTTTTTTTTTGAAATTTCTGTGAATTCCCTGTGAATTTTCAGAGAATTTCCCAGGAATTTTCTGGGAATTTTTTTGGCATTTTCCAGGAATTTTCTGGGAATTTTTCATGATTTCTTTTTTTTTATTTTCCATCAATTTCTTGGAAATTTTCTGGGAATTTTCAATTAATTTTCCAGGATTTTCCCAGGGTTTCTTGGGAGGTTTAAAAAAAATCATTCCAAGGGTTTTGAAAGTTTTGGGATTGGGTTTCTTCGCCTGGAATTTCATTTTTTTTCCTGATGGAATTTCAGAATTTCCAATGGAATTTTGTTTTTTCCAGGGGAATTTTGGGGTTTTTCCATGGGAATTTTGCTCTTCCCAGTGGAATTTCATTTTTTTCCCACTGGAATTTCGATTTTTTCCAATGGGATTTTGGCTTTTCCTTTATGGAATTCCATTTTTCCTGCTGGAATTCTGTCCCTTCCCAGGGAAATTTGGGATTTTCCTGATGGAAATTTTGTTTTTTTCGACTCGTTCAGGTTCTGGGAATAAAAGTAGAGACCAAGGTAGGGAATTTTGGGATTGGCCTTGGAATTTTCTCTCTTTCTGCTTTTTCTTCTCATTCCGGGCTGGAAGCGCTTCTTGAGGAAAATCGGGAATTCTGGGGAAATTCCCAGGAAAATTCCTGAGAAGAGGGAGGGGAAAAGGATTTTCTTGGCACAGGGACCTGGAAATTCCTGCCCAGAATTCCATTATCCCGAAACTCCATTCATTCCCCAACCCTAAAATTCAATAATTCCATTTTTCTGCAATTCCGCAATTCCACAATTCCATAACTTCAATACATTTAATAAATTCCATGATCCCAAAATTCCACGATCCTGCAACTCCGTAATTCCATAACTCCATTATTTTGTAATTCCGCAATCCCAGAATTCCAGAAATTCCATGATGCCAAAATTCAGTAATTCCAGAATTCCAAAATTCAATACTTCCCTGAATCTGTAATTCCACAATCCCAGAATTCCATGAATTCCACGATTCCCTAAATTCCACCATTCCATAAATTCCACATTTCCCAGATTCAATGATTCCCTGATTCTGGAATTCCACGATCCCAGAATTCCATGAATTCCATAAATTCCTCTATCCCAAAATTCAATTATTTCCTGATTCTGGAATTCCAGAATGCCCTGGATTCCACAAATTCCACAATTCCATGATCCCAGAATTCCATCAATCTGGAATTCCACAATCCCAGAATTCCACAATCTCAGAATTCCATGAATTCCATCAATTCCACAATCCCAGAATTCCATCATTGTGGAATTCCTCAAATCCCTTAAATTCCACAATTCTGGAATTCCAAAATCCCATTGTTCTGGAATTCCAAAATTCCATAAATCCCACGAGCGCACAATTCCATCATTCCATGGTTCTCAAATTCTGCAATTTCTGAATTCCGTGATCCCAGAATTCCATCAATCCCATGATCCCACGATTCATTAATTCCCTGCTTCTGGAATTCAATGATTTCAAAATTCCATCAATTCCAGGATCTCAGAATCCATGAATTCCATCAATCCCATGATCCCACGATTCCATCATTCCCAGATCCCAGAATTCCATTAATTCCAGAAATTCCATTAATTCCAGAAATTCAATAATTCCCTGATTCTGGAATTCCATGATTTCAAAATTCCATCAATTCCAGGATCTCAGAATCCATGAATTCCATCAATCCCATGATCCCACGATTCCATCATTCCCTGATCCCGGAATTCCCTGATCCCAGAATTCCGTTAATTCCAGAAATTCCATCATTCCCTGATTCTGGAATTGCATGGATTCCATAAATCCACGATTCCATTGATTCCATGAATTCCACAGTTCCGTGAATTCTGTAAATTCCACAATCCCAAAATTCAATCATTCCCTGATCCCAGATTTCCCCTAACTCCAGGAATTCCATCATTCCCTGATTCTGGAATTGCATGGATTCAATACATCCACGATTCCATAAATTTAATAAATTCCATCATCCCACGATTCCATCATTCCCTGATCCCGGAATTCCATTAATTCCAGAAATTCCATCAATTCCAGAAATTCCATCATTTCCTGATTCTGGAATTGCATGGATTCAATAAATCCACGATTCCACAAATTCCATGAATTCCACAGTTCCGTGAATTCTGTAAATTCCACAATCCCAAAATTCAATCATTCCCTGCTTCTGGAATTGCATGATCCCAGAATTCCGTCCATCTGGAATTTCACAATTCCATAAATTCCATGATCCCAGAATTCAATATTTCCACGATCCCAGAATTCCTTTAATTCCATCAATTCCACAATTCCGTGCTCCCAGAAGTCCACCAATCTGGAATTCCACAACCTCAGAATTCCATGAATTCCATACATTCCACGATCCCAGAATTCCATCATTGTGGAATTCCTTAAATCCCACGAATCCACAATTCTAGAATTCCAAAATCCCATTGTTCTGGAATTCCAAAATTCCATCAATCCCACGAGCGCACAATTCCATCATTCCAGGGTTCTGAAATTCTGCAATTTCTGAATTCCGTGATCCCAGAATTCCATCAATCCCATGATCCCACGATTCCATCATTCCCTGATCCCAGAATTCCTTGATCCCAGAATTCCACTAACTCCAGAAATTCCATAATTCCCTGATTCTGGAATTGCATGAATTCAATACATCCACCATTCCATAAATTTAATAAATTCCATCATCCCACAATTCAATAATTCCCTGATCCCGGAATTCCATTAATTCCAGAAATTCCATTAATTCCAGAAATTCCATTAATTCCAGAAATTCCATCATTCCCTGATTCTGGAATTGCATGGATTCAATAAATCCACGATTCCACTGATTCCATGAATTCCACAGTTCCGTGAATTCTGTAAATTCCACAATCCCAAAATTCAATCATTCCCTGCTTCTGGAATTCCATGATCCCAGAATTCCATCCATCCGGAATTTCACAATTCCATAAATTCCATGATCCCAGAATTCAATATTTCCACGATCCCAGAATTCCTTTAATTCCATCAATTCCACAATTCCGTGATCCCAGAATTCCACCAGTCTGGAATTCCACAACCTCAGAATTCCATGAATTCCATCAATTCCACGATCCCAGAATTCCATCATTGTGGAATTCCTCAAATTCCTTAAATTCCACAATTCTAGAATTCCAAAATCCCATTGTTCTGGAATTCCAAAATTCCATAAATTCTATGATCCCACAATTCCGTCATTCCATGGTTCTGAAATTCTGCAATTTCTGAATTCCGTGATCCCAGAATTCCATCAATCCCATGATCCCACGATTCCATCATTCCCTGATCCCAGAATTCCATGATCCCAGAATTCCCTTAACTCCAGGAATTCCATAATTCCCTGATTCTGGAATTGCATGAATTCAATACATCCACCATTCCATAAATTTAATAAATCCCATCATCCCACGATTCAATAATTCCCTGATCCCGGAATTCCATTAATTCCAGAAATTCCATTAATTCCAGAAATTCCATTAATTCCAGAAATTCCATCATTCCCTGATTCTGGAATTGCATGGATTCAATAAATCCACGATTCCATTGATTCCATGAATTCCACAGTTCCGTGAATTCTGTAAATTCCACAATCCCAAAATTCAATCATTCCCTGCTTCTGGAATTGCATGAATTCAATACATCCACCATTCCATAAATTTAATAAATCCCATCATCCCACAATTCAATAATTCCCTGATCCCGGAATTCCCTGATCCCGGAATTCCATTAATTCCAGAAATTCCATTAATTCCAGAAATTCCATCATTCCCTGATTCTGGAATTGCTTGGATTCAATAAATCCACGATTCCATTGATTCCATGAATTCCACAGTTCCGTGAATTCTGTAAATTCCGCAATCCCAAAATTCAGTCATTCCCTGATCCCAGAATTCCCTGATCCCGGAATTCCACTAACTCCAGAAATTCCATCATTCCCTGATTCTGGAATTGCATGGATTCAATAAATCCACGATTCCATAAATGTAATAAATTCCATGATCCCACAATTCAATAATTCCCTGATCCCAGAATTCCATTAATTCCAGAAATTCCATTAATTCCAGGAATTCCATAATTCCCTGATTCTGGAATTGCATGAATTCAATACATCACCGATTCCATAAATTTAATAAATCCCATCATCCCACAATTCAATAATTCCCTGATCCCGGAATTCCATTAATTCCAGAAATTCCATTAATTCCAGAAATTCCACTAACTCCAGGAATTCCATCATTCCCCGATTCTGGAATTGCATGGATTCAATAAATCCACGATTCCACAAATTCCATGAATTCCACAGTTCCGTGAATTCTGTAAATTCCACAATCCCAAAATTCCATCATTCCCTGCTTCTGGAATTCCATGATCCCAGAATTCCATCCATCCGGAATGTCACAATTCCATAAATTCCATGATCCCAGAATTCAGTATTTCCACGATCCCAGAATTCCTTTAATTCCATCAATTCCACAATTCCGTGATCCCAGAATTCCACCAGTCTGGAATTCCACAACCTCAGAATTCCATGAATTCCATAAATGCCACGATCCCAGAATTCCATCATTGTGGAATTCCTTAAATCCCACGAATCCACAATTCTAGAATTCCAAAATCCCATTGTTCCGGAATTCCAAAATTCCATAAATTCTATGATCCCACAATTCCATCATTCCATGGTTCTGAAATTCTGCAATTTCTGAATTCCGTGATCCCAGAATTCCATCAATCCCATGATCCCACGATTCCATCATTCCCTGCTTCTGGAATTCCATGATTTCAAAATTCCATCAATTCCAGGATCTCAGAATCCATGAATTCCATCAATCCCATGATCCCACGATTCCATCATTCCCTGATCCCGGAATTCCATTAATTCCAGAAATTCCATTAATTCCAGAAATTCAATAATTCCCTGATTCTGGAATTCAATGATTTTAAAATTTCATCAATTCCATAATCTCAGAATCCATGAATTCCATCAATCCCATGATCCCATGATTCCATCATTCCCTGATCCCAGAATTCCATTAATTCCAGAAATTCCATCATTCCCTGATTCTGGAATTGCATGGATTCAATAAATCCACGATTCCATTGATTCCATGAATTCCACAGTTCCCTGAATTCTGTAAATTCCACAATCCCAAAATTCAATCATTCCCTGATCCCAGAATTCCACTAACTCCAGGAATTCCATCATTCCCTGATTCTGGAATTGCATGAATTCAATACATCCACCATTCCATAAATTTAATAAATTCCATGATCCCACAATTCATTCATTCCCTGATCCCGGAATTCCATTAATTCCAGAAATTCCATTAATTCCAGAAATTCCATCATTCCCTGATTCTGGAATTGCATGAATTCAATAAATCCACGATTCCATTGATTCCGTGAATTCCACAGTTCCGTGAATTCTGTAAATTCCACAATCCCAAAATTCCATCATTCCCTGATCCCAGAATTCCCTTAACTCCAGGAATTCCATCATTCCCTGATTCTGGAATTGCATGAATTCAATAAATCCACGATTCCACAAATTCCATGATCCCACAATTAAATAATCCTGGAATTCTGGAATTCCACAATCCCAGAATTCCACAAATTTCACCATTCCGTGATCCCAGAATTCCACAATTCCCGAAATTCCGTGACCTTGCACCTCCATAATTCCATGATTCTGGAATCCCACCATTTCGGAATTCCAGAAATTCCACGATCCCATAATTCAATAATTCCACTATTCCAAAATTGGGTAATTCCCAGATTTGGATTGGGGCATTCCAGAATTTTCCATCGGATTTTCCCCTCATAATTCCCAGATTTGGATTGGGGCGTTCCAGAATTTTCCATGGAATTTTCCCCTCTGGAATTCCCTCCTTGGGCTCCGCTAACGCCTCTCTCTCGCTGCCACTAACGGCTTCCGCAAGAATTCCCAGATTTTTTGGGGAATTCCTGGATTATTTTTTGGGCATTCCCAGATTTTCCTGGAATTCCTGGATTATTTTTTGGGAATTCCCAGATTTCGCTGGAAATTCCCAGATTTTCCTGGAATTCCTGGATTATTTTTTGGGAATTCTCGGATTTTTCTGGAAATTCCCGGCTTTTTCTGGAAATTCCTGGATTTTCTGGAAATTTTCAGGTTTTGCTGGGACTCTTGGATTTTTTTTGTTGAATTTTATTTTATTTTATTTTATTTTATTTTATTTTATTTTATTTTATTTTATTTTATTTTATTTTATTTTCATTCTCTTCCAGTGTATTTTTAGGGTTGATCCCGGTTTCCGGGATGATTCTGGAATATCCAAATAATCCCAATCCCAATGATCCCTAACCCAATAATCCCAATGATCCCAATGATCCCAATGATCCCAGTAATCCCAGTGCTCCCAATGACCCCAATCCCAATGATCCCTAACCCAATAATCCCAATGATCCCAATGATCCCAATGATCCCAGTAATCCCAGTGCTCCCAATGACCCCAATCCCAATGATCCAATAATCCAAATGATTGCAATCCAATAATCCCAATCCCAATAATCCCAATCCCAATAATCCAAATAATCCCAATCCCAATAATCAAATCATCCCACCAATCCGAATAATCCCAATCCCAGCGATCCCAATCCCAATAATCCAAATAATTAATCCCAGTCCTAATTATCTCAATCCAAATAATCCCAATCCCAGTGATCCCAATTCAAATAATCCAAATAATCCCAGTCCAAATAATTTGGAATAACCCAAGTCCAGATAATCCAAATCCCAATAATCGAAATAATCCCAGTCCAAATAATCCCAATCCAAATGATCCAAATAATCCAAATCCCAATAATCTCAATCCCAATAATCCCAATTCCAGTGACTCCATTCCAAATAATCCAGATCCCGATGATCCCAATCTCAATAATCCCAATCCAAATGACCCCGATCCCAATCCCAGTGATCCCAATCCCAAATAATCCAAATAATCCCAACAATCCAAATGATCCCAATCCCAGTGATCCCACTCCCAATAATCCCAGTCCCAATAATCCCACTCCCAATGATCATAATCCAAATAATCCAAATAATCCCAGCAATTTAAATGATCCCAATCCCAGTGAGCCCAATCCCAATAATCCAAGTAATCCCAACAATCCAAATAATCCCAATCCCAGTGATCCAAATCCCAATAATTCAAATAATCCCAGTCTCAATAATCCAAATAATCCCAGTCCAAATAATTCCAATCCCAGTGATCCCAATCCCAATGATCCAAATAATCCAAATCCCAATAATCTCAATCCCAATAATCCCAATGCCAGTGACACCAATCCAAATAATCCAGATCCCAATGATCCCAATCACCCAAATCCCAATGATCCCAATCTCAATAATCCCAATCCAAATGACACCAATCCGAGTGATCCCAATCCCTATAATCCAAATAATCCCAACAATAAATAATCCCAACAATCTAAATAATCCCAATCCCAGCAATCCAAATAATCCCAGTCCAAATATTTCCAATCCCAATGATCCTAATCCAAATAATCCAAATAATCCCAACAATCCAAATTATCCAAATCCCAGTGATCCCAATCCCAATAATCCCAATCCCAGTGACCCCAATCCCCATACTACAAATGATCCCACTCCCAATGATCCTAATCCAAATAATCCAAATAATCCCAACAATCCAAATAATGCAAATCCCAGTAATCCCAATCCCAATAATCCCAATCCCAGAGACCCCAATCCCAATACTACAAATGATCCCAGTCCCAATGATCCTAATCCAAATAATCCAAATAATCCCGACAATCCAAATGATCCCAACAATTCAAATAATCCCAATCCCAGTGATCCCAATAATCCAAGTAATCCCAACAATCTAAGTAATCCCAATCCCAATGACCCCAATCCCCATACTACAAATAATCCCAGTCCCAATAATCCCAGTCCCTATAATCCCACTCCCAATGATCCTAATCCAAATAATCCAAATAATCCCAACAATCCAAATGATCCCAATCCCAGTGAGCCCAATCCCAATAATCCAAGTAACCCCAACAATCTAAATAATCCCAATCCCAGTGCTCCCAATCCCAATAATTCAAATAATCCCAGTCTCAATAATCCAAATAATCCCAGTCCAAATAATTCCAATCCCAGTGATCCCAATCCCAATAATCCAAATAATCCCAATAATCCAAATCCCAGTGATCCCAATCCCAATAATCCCAATAATCCCAGTCCCAATAATCTGAATAATCCAAGTCCAGATAATCCAAATCCCAATAATCGAAATAATCCCAGTCCCAATAATCCCAATCCAAATGACACCAATCCGAGTGATCCCAATCCTTATAATCCAAATAATCCCAACAATAAATAATCCAAACAATCTAAATAATCCCAATCCCAGCAATCCAAATAATCCCAGTCCAAATATTTCCAATCCCAATGATCCTAATCCAAATAATCCAAATTATCCAAATCCCAGTGATCCCAATCCCAATAATCCCAATCCCAGTGACCCCAATCCAATACTACAAATGATCCCACTCCCAGTGATCCTAATCCAAATAATCCAATTAATCCCTACAATCCAAATAATCCCAACAATTCAAATAATCCCAATCCCAGTGATCCCAATCCCAATAATCCAAGTAATCCCAACAATCTAAATAATCCCAATCCCAGTGCTCCCAATCCCAATAATTCAAATAATCCCAGTCTCAATAATCCAAATAATCCCAGCCCAAATAGTTCAAAACCCAGTGATCCCGATCCCAATGATCCAAATCCAAATAATTCCAACAATCCCAATAATCCCAATCCCAGTGATCCCAATCCCAATAATCCAAATAATCCCAGTCCCAATAATCTGAATAATCCAAGTCCAGATAATCCAAATCCCGATAATTGAAATAATCCCAGACCCAATAATCCCAATCCCAATGATCCAAATAATCCAAATCCCAATAATCTCCATCCCAATAATCCCAATGCCAGTGACACCAATCCAAATAATCCAGATCCCAATGATCCCAATCTCAATAATCCCAATCCAAATTATCCAAATAATCCAAATCCCAATAATCTCAATCCCAATAATCCCAATGCCAGGGACACCAAATAATCCAGATCCCAATGATCCCAATCTCAATAATCCCAATCCATATGACCCCGATCCCAATCCCAGTGATCCCAATCCCAAATAATCCAAATAATCCCAACAATCCAAATTATCCCAATCCCAGTGAGGCCACTCCCAGTAATCCCAGTCCCAATGATCCCACTCCCAATGATCCTAATCCAAATAATCCAAATAATCCCAACAATCCAAATGATCCCAATCCCAGTGAGCCCAATCCCAATAATCCAAGTAATCCCAACAATCTAAATAATCCCAATCCCAGTGCTCCCAATCCCAATAATTCAAATAATCCCAGTCTCAATAATCCAAATAATCCCAATCCAAATAATTTCAATCCCAGGGATCCTAATCCCAATTATCCAAATCCAAATAATCCCAACAATCCCAATAATCCAAATCCCAGTGATCCCAATCCCAATAATCCCAATAATCCCAGTCCAAATAATTTGGAATAATCCAAGTCCAGATAATCCAAATCCCGATAATCAAAATAATCCCAGACCCAATAATCCCAATACCAATGATCCAAATAATCCAAATCCCAATAATCTCAATCCCAATAATCCCAATTCCAGTGACTCCATTCCAAATAATCCAGATCCCAATGATCCCAATCACCCAAATCCCAATGATCCCAATCTCAATAATCCCAATCCATATGACCCCGATCCCAATCCCAGTGATCCCAATCCCAAATAATCCAAATAATCCCAACAATCCCAATAATCCCAATCCCAGTGATCCCAATCCCAATAATCCAAATAATCCCAGTCCCAATAACCTGAATAATCCAAGTCCAGATAATCCAAATCCCGATAATTGAAATAATCCCAGACCCAATAATCCCGATCCATATGATCCAAATAATCCAAATCCCAATAATCTCAATGGCAATAATCCCAATGCCAGTGACACCAATCCAAATAATCCAGATCCCAATGATCCCAATCTCAATAATCCCAATCCAAATGACCCCGATCCCAATCCCAGTGATCCCAATCCCAAATAATCAAAATAATCCCAACAATCCAAATTATCCCAATCCCAGTGATCCCACTCCCAATAATCCCAGTCCCAATAATCCCATTCCCAATAATCCTAATCCAAATAATTCAAATAATCCCAACAATCCAAATGATCCCAATCCCAGTGAGCCCAATCCCAATAATCCAAGTAATCCCAACAATCTAAATAATCCCAATCCCAGTGACCCCAATCCCAATAAGTCAAATAATCCCAGTCTCAATAATCCAAATAATCCCAGTCCAAATAATTCCAATCCCAGTGATCCTAATCCCAATGATCCAAATAATCCCAACAATCCGAATAATCCCAATCCCAGTGTTCCCAATCTCCATAATCCCAATCCCAGTGATCCTAATAATCCAAATAATCCCATCCTGGTTCCAGGCTGATCTCAGTTCTGGGCTGATCCCAATCCCAATCCTGCTGATCCCAGTTCCAGTCTGATCCCATTGATCCCGGTTCTGGGCTGATCCCATTGATCCCGGTCTCAGTTCCAATCTGATCCCGGTTCCAGGCTGATCCCAGTCCCAGTTCCGGGCTGATCCCATTGATCCCGGTCCCGGTTCCAGGCTGATCCCAGTCCCGGTTCCGGGCTGATCCCAGTCCCGGTTCCGGGCTGATCCCATTGATCCCAGTCCCAGTTCCGGGCTGATCCCAGTCCCAGTTCTGGGCTGATCCCATTGATCCCGGTCCCGGTTCCAGGCTGATCCCAGTCCCAGTTCCAGGCTGATCCCATTGATCCCGGTCCCGGTTCCAGGCTGATCCCAGTCCCAGTTCCGGGCTGATCCCATTGATCCCGGTCCCGGTTCCAGGCTGATCCCAGTCCCAGTTCCAGGCTGATCCCATTGATCCCGGTCCCAGTTCCGGGCTGATCCCAGTCCCAGTTCCAGGCTGATCCCAGTCCCAGTTCCAGGCTGATCCCATTGATCCCAGTCCCAGTTCCGGGCTGATCCCAGTCCCAGTTCCAGGCTGATCCCATTGATCCCAGTCCTGGTTCCAGGCTGATCCCAGTCCCAGTTCCAGGCTGATCCCATTGATCCCAGTCCCAGTTCCGGGCTGATCCCAGTCCCAGTTCCGGGCTGATCCCATTGATCCCAGTCCTGGTTCCAGGCTGATCCCAGTCCCAGTTCCAGGCTGATCCCATTGATCCCAGTCCCAGTTCCGGGCTGATCCCAGTCCCAGTTCCGGGCTGATCCCATTGATCCCAGTCCTGGTTCCAGGCTGATCCCAGTCCCAGTTCCAGGCTGATCCCAGTCCCAGTTCCAGGCTGATCCCATTGATCCCAGTCCCAGTTCCGGGCTGATCCCAGTCCCAGTTCCAGGCTGATCCCAGTCCCAGTTCCAGGCTGATCCCATTGATCCCAGTCCTGGTTCCAGGCTGATCCCAGTCCCAGTTCCAGGCTGATCCCAGTCCCAGTTCCAGGCTGATCCCATTGATCCCAGTCCCGGTTCCAGGCTGATCCCAGTCCCGGTTCCGGGCTGATCCCATTGATCCCGGTCCCGGTTCCAGGCTGATCCCAGTCCCTGTTCCAGGCTGATCCCATTGATCCCGGTCCCGGTTCCAGGCTGATCCCAGTCCCAGTTCCAGGCTGATCCCATTGATCCCAGTCCTGGTTCCAGGCTGATCCCAGTCCCAGTTCCAGGCTGATCCCATTGATCCCAGTCCCAGTTCCAGGCTGATCCCATTGATCCCAGTCCCGGTTCCAGGCTGATCCCAGTCCCAGTTCTGGGCTGATCCCATTGATCCCGGTCCCGGTTCCAGGCTGATCCCGGTTCTGGGCCAATCCCAATCCCAGTTCTGGGCTGATCCCTCTGACCCCAATCCCAGTTCCAGGTTGATCCCAGTTCCGGCTGATCCCACTGATCCCAGTTCCAGGCTGATCCCGGTTCTGGGCCAATCCCAATCCCGGTTCCAGGCTGATTCCACTGATCCCAATCCCATTTCCAGGCTGATCCCAGTTTTGGGCTGATCCCAGTGCCAGGCTGATGCCAGTCCTGGGTCTGCGCTGATCCCAATCCTGATCCTGGGCTGATCCCGCTGATCCCAGTCTGAGTTCTGGGCTGATCCCGCTCCTGGTTCTGGGCTGATCCCACTGATCCTGATCCCCATTCCGGGCTGATCCCACTGATCCCAATCCTGGTTCTGGGCTGATCCCAGTTTTGGGCTGATCCCAGTCCCACTTCTGGGCTGATCCTGATCCCGCTGATCCCAATCCCGGTTCTGGGCTGATCCTGTTGATCCCAATCCCGGTTCTGGGCTGATCCTGTTGATCCCAATCCCGGTTCTGGGCTGATCCCGCTGATCCCAATCCCGGTTCTGGGCTGATCCTGTTGATCCCAATCCCGGTTCTGGGCTGATCCTGTTGATCCCAATCCCGGTTCCAGGCCAATCCCACTGATCCCTATCCCAGTCCCAGGCTGATCCCAATTCCACGTTTATCCCAGTTCTGAGCTGATCCCAGTTCCAGGGTGATCCCAGTCCCAGTTCTGGGCTGATCCCAATCCCAGTTCTGGGCTGATCCCAATTCCAGTTCCAGACTGATCCCGATCCCGGTGCTGGGCTGATCCTGATCCCGGTGCTGGGCTGATCCTGGTTCTGGGCTGATCCCGATCCCGGTGCTGGGCTGATCCCGATCCTGGTTCTGGGCTGATCCCGGTTCTGGGCTGATCCCGATCCCAGTGCTGGGCTGATCCCAATCCTGGTTCTGGGCTGATCCCGATCCCGGTGCTGGGCTGATCCCGATCCTGGTTCTGGGCTGATCCCGATCCCGGTTCTGGGCTGATCCCGCTGATCCTGATCCCAGTTCTGGGCTGATCCCGATCCCGGTGCTGGGCTGATCCCACTGATCCTGATCCCCATTCCGGGCTGATCCCACTGATCCCAATCCCAGTTCCAGGGTGATCCCAGTCCCAGTTCTGGGCTGATCCCAATTCCAGTTCCAGACTGATCCCAATCCCGGTGCTGGGCTGATCCCGATCCCAGTGCTGGGCTGATCCCGATCCCAGTTCCAGACTGATCCTGATCCCGGTGCTGGGCTGATCCCGATCCCAGTTCTGGGCTGATCCCGATCCCGGTTCTGGGCTGATCCCAATCCCAGTTCCAGACTGATCCTGATCCCGGTTCTGGGCTGATCCCGATCCCGGTGCTGGGCTGATCCCGATCGCGGTGCTGGGCTGATCCCGATCCCGGTTCTGGGCTGATCCCGATCCCAGTGCTGGGCTGATCCCGATCCTGGGTCTGGGCTGATCCTGATCCTGGTTCTGGGCTGATCCCGATCCCGGTTCTGGGCTGATCCCGATCCTGGGTCTGGGCTGATCCTGATCCTGGTTCTGGGCTGATCCCGATCCTGGTGCTGGGCTGATCCCGCTCCTGGTTCTGGGCTGATCCTGATCCCGGTTCCAGGCTGATCCAAGCTCCAGGATGGTCCCAATCCCAATAATCCCAATCCCAATAATCCCAATCCAAATGATCCAGGTTCCAGGCTGATCCCGCTCCTGGTTCTGGGCTGATCCTGATCCCGGTTCCGGGCTGATCCCGATCCCGGTGCTGGGCTGATCCAAGCTCCAGGATGGTCCCAATCCCAATAATCCCAATCCCAATAATCCCAATCCCACTGATCCCGGTTCCAGGCTGATCCCGGTTCCGGGCTGATCCCAATCCCAATGATCCCGATCCCAATAATTCCGATCCTGTTGATCCCGGTTTCGGGGTTGATCCCAGTTCCAGGCTGATCCCAATCCGGATAATCCCAATCCCACTGATCCCAGTTTCCAGGCTGATCCCAGTTTCCAGACTAATCCCGGTGTCCAGGATGGTTCCAATCCCAATAATCCCAATCCCAATGACCCCGATCCTGTTGATCCCAGTTCCGGGCTGATCCCAGTTCTGGTTCTGGGCTGATCCTGATCCCAATTCCAGGCCAATCCTGCTGATCCCGATCCCAGTTCTGGGCTGATCCCAGTCCCACTTCTGGGCTGATCCTGATCCCGGTGCTGGGCTGATCCCGATCCCGGTGCTGGGCTGATCCCGATCCCGGTGCTGGGCTGATCCCAATCCCGGTGCTGGGCTGATCCCGATCCCGGTGCTGGGCTGATCCTGATCCCGGTGCTGGGCTGATCCCAATCCCGGTTCTGGGCTGATCCCGATCCCGGTGCTGGGCTGATCCCAATCCCGGTTCTGGGCTGATCCTGATCCCGGTGCTGGGCTGATCCCGATCCCGGTTCGAGGCTGATCCAAGCTCCAGGATGGTCCCAATCCCAATAATCCCAATCCAAATGATCCAGGTTCCAGGCTGATCCCAATCCCGGTTCTGGGCTGATCCCGCTGATCCCGATCCCAGTTCTGGGCTGGTCCCAATTCCAGTTCCAGACTGATCCCGCTCCCGGTGCTGGGCTGATCCTGGTTCGGGGCTGATCCCGATCCCGGTTCTGGGCTGATCCCGATCCCGGTGCTGGGCTGATCCCGGTTCTGGGCTGATCCCGATCCCGGTGCTGGGCTGATCCCGATCCCGGTGCTGGGCTGATCCCGCTCCTGGTGCTGGGCTGATCCAAGCTCCAGGATGGTCCCAATCCCAATAATCCCAATGCCAATAATCCCAATCCAAATGATCCTGGTTCCGGGCTGATTCCGGTTCCAGGCTGATCCCAATCCCAATGATCCCAATCCCAATAATCCCAATCCAAATGATCCAGGTTCCAGGCTGATCCTGGTTCCAGGCTGATCCAAGCTCCAGGATGGTCCCAATCCCAATAATCCCAATCCCAATAATCCCAATCCAAATGATCCAGGTTCCAGGCTGATCCCGCTCCTGGTTCTGGGCTGATCCCGATCCCGGTTCTGGGCTGATCCCGCTCCTGGTGCTGGGCTGATCCAAGCTCCAGGATGGTCCCAATCCCAATAATCCCAATGCCAATAATCCCAATCCCAATCATCCCAATCCCACTGATCCTGGTTCTGGGTTGATCCCAGTCCCATTCCAGGCTGATCCCGGTTCCAGGCTGATCCAAGCTCCAGGATGGTCCCAATCCAAATGATCCCAATCCCAATAATCCCAATCCAAATGATCCAGGTTCCAGGCTGATCCCGATCCCGGTTCTGGGCTGATCCTGCTGATCCCGATCCCAGTTCTGGGCTGGTCCCGATCCCGGTGCTGGGCTGATCCCGCTGATCCCGATCCCAGTTCTGGGCTGATCCCGATCCCGGTGCTGGGCTGATCCCAATCCCGGTTCTGGGCTGATCCCGATCCCGGTTCTGGGTTGATCCCAATTCCAGTTCCAGACTGATCCCGATCCCGGTTCTGGGCTGATCCCAATTCCAGTTCCAGACTGATCCCGATCCCGGTTCTGGGCTGATCCCAATCCCAGTTCCAGACTGATCCTGATCCCGGTTCTGGGCTGATCCCAATCCCGGTTCTGGGCTGATCCCGATCCCGGTTCTGGGCTGATCCCGATCCCGGTGCTGGGCTGATCCCGATCCCGGTGCTGGGCTGATCCCGATCCCGGTGCTGGGCTGATCCCGATCCCGGTGCTGGGCTGATCCAAGCTCCAGGATGGTCCCAATCCCAATAATCTCAATGCCAGTAATCCCAATCCAAATGATCCAGGTTCCAGGCTGATCCCGATCCCGGTGCTGGGCTGATCCCGCTGATCCCGATCCCAGTTCTGGGCTGGTCCCAATTCCAGTTCCAGACTGATCCCGCTCCCGGTGCTGGGCTGATCCCGCTGATCCCGATCCCAGTTTTGGGCTGATCCCGATCCCGGTTCTGGGCTGATCCCGATCCCGGTGCTGGGCTGATCCCGCTCCTGGTGCTGGGCTGATCCCACGGATCCTGATCCCCATTCCGGGCTGATCCCACTGATCCCAATCCCAGTTCCAGGGTGATCCCAGTCCCAGTTCTGGGCTGATCCCGCTGATCCCGATCCCAGTTCTGGGCTGATCCCGATCCCGGTGCTGGGCTGATCCAAGCTCCAGGATGGTCCCAATCCCAATAATCCCAATCCCAATAATCCCAATCCCAATAATCCCAATCCAAATGATCCCGGTTCTGGGCTGATCCCGATCCCGGTTCTGGGCTGATCCCACTGATCCCGATCCCGGTTCCGGGCCCATCCCGATCCCTCTGATCCCGTTCCCATTCCCGCCCCCAGGACCCGGTGCTGAGGCTGAGCCTGGCCCGCAGCGTCTCCATGATCAGCCAGGCCCTGGCCGGTGGGAATTCCGGGAACGATTCCGGCAACGATTTCGGGAATTTCGGGAATTACCCCGGGAACGGCCCCGGCGGCTGCGGCAGCATCGCCCACAAGGCCGAGCTGGTGGCGCTCATGGTGGTGAGACTGGGACGGACTGGGACGGACTGGGAATGGACTGGGAGGGACTGGGATGGGACTGGGATGGACTGGGAGGCACTGGGAGGGACTGGGAGGGACTGGGATGGACTGGGATGGGACTGGAAGGGACTGGGATGGACTGGGATGGGATAATGTCATACTGGGAGGGACTGGGATGAACTGGGATGGACTGGGATGGGATTGGGAGGGACTGGGAGGGACTGGGAGGGACTGGGATGGACTGGGAGGGACTGGGAGGGGATTGGGAGGGACTGGGATGGACTGGGAGGGACTGGGATGGACTGGGATGGGACTGGGAGGGACTGGGATGGGACTGGGAGGGACTGGGATGGACTGGGATGGACTGGGAGGCACTGGGATGGGATAATGGGATACTGTTATGGACTGGGAGGGACTGGGACTGACTGGGATGGACTGGGATGGACTGGGATGGGACTGGGAGGGATTGGGATGGGATAATGGGACCCTGGCATGGACTGGGATTAACTGGGATTAACTGGGATGGGGCCATGGGATACTGGGAGGGACTGGGATGAGACACCGGCTCCCTTTGGATCCCATTGGGATATTCCAGAGGGGCCATTCCAGAACATTCCAGGGTTCCATTCCAGAACATTCCGGAAGGTTCCGTCCCCATTCCCGTTGTTTTTTTTTTCCCTTTTCCCAGGAATTCCTGAGGGCGGAGCCTCCGGAGGCGCCGCGGACGCGGCTGCGGCAGGAAGCGCTGAGCGCCTGCGCACACCTCCTGTATCCTTGGGAATTCCCAAAATTCCCAAAATTCCCAAAATTCCAGGAATTCCGGTAGTGCCGGGATTGGGATTTGGGGTTGGATCCATGGGAATTATCCCGGAAATTTCAGGAATTCCGGATGTGGCAGGAAGCGCTGAGCGCCTGCGCGCACCTGGTGCATCCTTGGGAATAATCCCGGAATTCCCAAAATTCCGGGAATGCTGGGATCGGGATTTGGGGTTGGATCCTTGGGAAATATCCAGGGAATTGTGGTGTATCCTTGGGAATAATCCCGGAATTCCCAAAATTCCCAAAATTCCGGGAGTTCTGGGATTGGGATTTGGGGTTGGGTCCTTGGGAATTATCCCGGGAATTCCAGGAATTCCGGGAATTCCGGCTGTGGCAGGAAGCGCTGAGCGCCTGCGCACACCTGCTGTATCCTTGGGAATAACCCCAGAATTCCCAAAATTCCGGGAATGCTGGGATCGGGATTTGGGCTTGGGTCCTTGGGAATTTCCAACCCCAAATCCTGACTGCAGAATTCCCAACATTCCCAAAATTCTGGGAGTTCTGGGAGTTCTGGGATTGGGATTTGGGGTTGGGTCCATGGGAATTATCCAGGGAATTCTGGTGTATCCTTGGGAACAATCCCGGAATTCCCAAAATTCCAAAAATTCCGGGAGTTCTGGGAGTTCTGGGATTGGGATTTGGAGTTGGATCCATGGGAATTATCCCAGGAATTCCAGGAATTCCGGGAATTCCGGCTGCGGCAGCGAGCGCTGAGCGCCTGCGCACACCTGGTGTATCCTTGGGAATAACCCCGCAATTCCCAAAATTCCCAAAATTCCGGGATTGGGATTTGGGGTTGGATCCTTGGGAATTATCCCAGGAATTCTGGTGTATCCTTGGGAATAACCCTGGAATTCCAGGAATTCTGGGATTGGGATTTGGGGTTGCATCCATGGGAATTATCCAGGGAATTCTGGTGTGTCCTTGGGAATTCCCAAAATTCCGTGAATTCCGGGAATTCTGGGATCGGGATTTGGGGTTGCATCCACGGGAATTCCCAACATTCCCAAAATTCCGGGAGTTCCGGGTTTGGGATTTGGGAATGGGCGGAGATTTGGGATTTGGGATTTGGGATTGGGTCCTTGGAAGTTTTCAACATTCCCGGATTTCCGGGAATTCCGGGAATTCCGGGATTGGGATTTGGGGTTGGGCCCTTGGGAATTTCCAACCCCAAATCCTGACTGCAGAATTCCCAAAATTCTCAAAATTCCAGGAGTTCTGGGAGTTCTGGGATTGGGATTTGGGGTTGGATCCATGGCAAATATCCAGGGAATTCTGGTGTGTCCTTGTGAATAATCCTGGAATTCCCAAAATTCCAAAAATTCCGGGAGTTCCGGTAGTGCCGGGATTGGGATTTGGGGTTGGATCCATGGGAATTATCCCAGGAATTCCAGGAATTCCGGGAATTCCGGCTGCGGCAGGAAGCGCTGAGCGCCTGCGCACACCTGCTGTATCCTTGGGAATAACCCCAAAATTCCGGGAATTCCGGGAGTTCTGCGAATTCGGGAATTGGGATTTGGGGTTGGGTCCATGGGAATTATCCCGGGAATTCCAGGAATTCCGGGATGGGGATTTGGGATTTGGGGTTGGGATTTGGGATTTGGGGTTGGGATCGTTGGGAATTTTGGGAATTCCAGGAATTCCGGGATCGGGATTTGGGATCGTTGGGAATTTTGGGAATTCCAGGAATTCCGGGATTTGGGATTTGGGGTTTGGGGTTGGATCCTTGGGAATTCTGGGAATTCCAGGAATTCCAGGATCGGGATTTGGGAATGGGCCGGGATTTGGGATTTGGTGTTTGGGGTTGGGATCGTTGGGAATTTTGGGAATTCCAGGAATTCCAGGATCGGGATTAGGGATCGTTGGGAATTCTGGGAATTCCAGGAATTCTGGGATGGGGATTTGGGATTTGGGGTTTGGGATCATTGCGAATTCCCGAAGTTCCTGGAATTCCGAGAACTCCAGAGCCTCCTGGGAATTCCGGGATGGGGATTTGGGATTTGGGGTTGGGATTGTTGGGAATTTTGGGAATTCCAGGAATTCTGGGATTTGGGAATGGGCTGGGATTTGGGATTTGGGGTTTGGGGTTGAAACCTTGGGAATTTTTGGAATTTTGGGAATTCCATGAATTCCAGGATCGGGATTTGGGATCGTTGGGAATTTTGGGAATTCCAGGAATTCGGGATGGGGATTTGGGGTTTGGGGTTGGATCCTTGGGAATTCTGGGAATTCCGGGAATTCCGGGATCAGGATTTGGGATTTGGGGTCGGGATCGTTGGGAATTCCCGGAAATCTGGGGATTCCAGGATCGGGATTTGGGATAGTTGGGAATTTTGGGAATTTTGGGAATTCTGGGATGGGGATTTGGGATTTGGGGTTTGGGGTTGGGAATTTTGGGAATTCCCGGAATCCTGGGGATTGCAGGAATTCTGGGATTTGGGATTGGGGATTGGATTCTCGGGATTTTGGGGAATTCTGGGAATTCCGGTGTCCCCGGAGCCTCCCCTTGGAATTGCAGGGATTTTGGGAATTCCCAAATAATTCCTAATAATTCATAATAATTCACAATAATTACTAATAATTCACAATTAATTCACAAATAATTCCCATTAATCCCCAATAATTCCCATTAATTCCCAATAATTCCCAATAATTTCCCATAATTTTCCGAAATCCCCAATAATTCCAGTTAATTCCCAATTAATCCCCAATAACTCCCATTAATTACCAATCAATTCTTATTAATTCCCATTAATTCCCCAGTAGTTCTCAATAATTGCCAATAATTCCCATTAATCTCCAGTAAATCCCCAATTAATCCCCAATAATTCCCATTAATTACCAATCAATTCTTATTAATTCCCATTAATTCCCCAGTAGTTCTCAATAATTCCCAATAATTCCCGTTAATTGCCAATAATTCCCATTAATCTCCAGTAAATCCCCAATTAATCCCCAATAATTCCCATTAATTCCCATTAATTCCCCGTAATTCTCAATTAATTTCCAATAATTCCCATTAATCCCCAAGAATTCCCAGCAAATCCCAATTAATCCCCAGGAATTCCCAATAATTCCCAATTAATCCCCAATAATTCCCAATTAATCCCCAATAATTCCCATTAATTACCAATCACTTCTCATTAATTCCCATTAATTCCCCAGTAGTTCTCAATAATTCCCAATAATTCCCATTAATCTCCAGTAAATCCCCAATTAATCCCCAATAATTCCCCATAATTCCCATTAATTCCCCATAATTCTCAATTAATTCCCCGTAATTCTCAATTAATTTCCAATAATTCCCATTAATCCCCAAGAATTCCCAACAAATCCCAATTAATCCTCAGGAATTCCCAATAATTCCCAATTAATCCCCAATAATTCCCATTAATTCCCAATATTTCCTAATAATTCCCATTAAGTTCCAATCAGTTCCCATTAATTCCCATTAACCTCCAATAATCCCCATTAATTCCCATTAATTCCCAATAATTCCCGGTAATTTCCCGTAATTCCCCATGATCCCAAACAATTCTCATTAATCTCCAATAATTCTTAATAATTCCCAGTAATCCCTAATAATTCCCAATAAATTCCCAATAATCCCCATTAATTCCCAATAACTGCTAATTAATTCCCAATAAATTCCAATTAATCCCCAATAATTCTCAATTAATCCCCAATATTTTGCAATAATTCCCACTAACCCCCAATAATTCCCAATTAATTGCCAATAATTCTCAATTAATCCCTATTAATTCCCAATAATTCCCATTAATCTCCAACAATTCCCAATTAATTCCCAATAATTCCTAATTAATCCCTATTAATTCCCATTAATTCCCAATAATTCCCAATTAATTCCCAATAATTCTCAATTGATGCCTATTAATTCCCAATAATTCCCAATAACCCCCAATAATTCCCAATTAATTCCCAATAATTCCCAGCAAATCCCCAATAAATCCAATTAATCCCCAGCAATTCTCAATAATTACTAATAATCCCCACTAATTTCCAATAATTCCCAATTAATTCCCAATGGTTCCTAATAATCTCCAACAATTGCCAACTAATTCCCAATAATTCCTAATTAATGCCTATTAATTCGCAGTAATTCCCAATAATTCCCAATTAATTCCCAATAATTCTCAATTATTCCCTATTAATTCCCAATAATTCCCATTAACCCCCAATAATTCCCAATTAATTCAAAATAGTTCCCAATTAATCCCCATTAATTCCCAATAAATTCCAATTAATCCCCAATAATTCCCAATTAGTTCCCAATAATTCTCAATTAATCTATATTAATTCCCAATAATCCCCATTAATCCCCAATAATTCCCAATTACTTCCCAATAATTCTCAATTGATGCCTATTAATTCCCAATAATTCCCATTATTCTCCAACAATTCCCAATTATTTCCAATAATTTCCAGTAAATCCCCAATAATTCCCAATAACTCCCACTAATTATCAATAATTCCCTATAATTGCCTTCAAATTCTTCCTAATCCCCAATAATTCCCAATTAATCCCCAATAATTCTCAATTAATCCCTATTAATTCCCAATAATTCCCATTAATCCCCAGTAATTCCCAATTAATCACCAATAATTCCCAATAAATTGCTATTAATTCCCAATAATTCCCATTAATCCCCAATAATTCCCAATAATTCTCAATTATTTCCTATTAATTCCCAATAATTCCCATTAACCACCAATAATTCCCAATTAATTCAAAATAGTTCCCAATTAATCCCCATTAATTCCCAATAAATTCCAATTAATCCCCAATAATTCCCAATTAGTTCCCAATAATTCTCAATTAATCTATATTAATTCCCAATAATTCTCAATTAATGCCTATTAATTCCCAATAATTCTCAATTAATGTCTATTAATTCCCAATAATCCCCATTAATTCCCAATAATTCCCAATTAGTTCCCAATAATTCTCAATTAATCTATATTAATTCCCAATAATCCCCATTAATCCCCAATAATTCCCAATTAATTGCCGATAATTCTCAATTAATCCCTAATAATTCCCAATAATTCCCATTAATCCCCAATAATTCCCAATTAATCACCAATAATCCTCAATTAATCCCTATTAATTCCCAATAATTGCCATTAATTCCCAATTAATGGCCGATAATTCCCATCCCCTTGCCCGGTGGCCGTTGCCGTGTTTTCCTCAGCGCGCGTTCCCAATAAATTTCCCATAATCCTCAGTAATTCCAATTAATTCCCAATAAATCACAACTAATTCACAACCTCCCCATAAATCCCCCCTAATTCCCAATTAATTCCCAATAATTCCTAATTAATGCCTATTAATTCCCAGTAATTCCCATTAATCCACAATAATTCCCAATTAATTCCCAATAATTCCCAATTAATCTATATTAATTCCCAATAATTCTCAATTAATGCCTATTAATTCCCAATAATCCCCATTAATCCCCAATAATTCCCAATTAATCACCAATAAATTCCCAATAATTCCCAATAATTCCCAATAAATTCCCATTAATCCCAATAAATTCCCAATTAATCCCCAATAATCCTCAATTAATTCATATTAATTCCCAATAATTGCCATTAATTCCCAATTAATCCCCGATAATTCCCATTAATCTCCAATAATTCCCAATTAATCACCAATAAATTCCCAATTAATCCCCAATAATTCTCAATTAATCCATATTAATTCCCAATAATTCCCATTAATCTCCAATAATTCCCAATTAATCACCAATTCCCAATAATTCCCAATAAGTTCCTATTAATCCCCAAAAATCCTCAATTAATCTCTATTAATTCCCAATAATTCCCAATTAATCACCAATAATTCCCAATAAATTGCTATTAATTCCCAATAATCCCCATTAATCTCCAATAATCGCCATGAATTCCCAATTAATGGCCGATAATTCCCATCCCCTTGCCCGGTGGCCGTTGCCGTGTTTTCCTCAGCCCGGGTTCCCAATAAATTTCCCATAATCCTCAGTAATTCCAATTAATTCCCAATAAATCACAACTCATTCACAACAACTTCCCCGTAAATCCCCAATAATTCCCAATAACCCCCACTAATTATCAATAATTCCCTGTCATTCCCTTCAGTTCTCTATAAATTCTTCCTAATTCCCAATAATTCCCAATTAATCCCCAATAATTCTCAATTAATCCCTATTAATTCCCAATAATTCCCATTAATCCCCAATAATTCTCAATTAATCCCTATTAATTCCCAATAATTCCCATTAATCCCCAATAATTCCCATTAATCCCCAATAATTCCCAATTAATCACCAATAATTCTCAATTAATCCCTATTAATTCCCAATAATTCCCATTAATCTCCAGTAATTCCCAATTAATCACCAATAAATTCCCAATAATTCCCAATAAGTTCCTATTAATTCCCAAAAATTCTCAATTAATCCCTATTAATTCCCAATAATTGCCATTAATTCCCAATTAATCCCCGATAATTCCCATTAATCTCCAATAATTCCCAATTAATCACCAATAGATTCCCAATAATCCCCAAGAATTCCCCATAAATTCCCATTAATCCCAATAAATTCCCAATTAATGGCCGATAATTCCCACCCCCCTTGCCCCGTTCCCGTTGCCGTGTTTTCCTCAGCGCGCGTTCCCAATAAATTTCCCATAATCCTCAGTAATTCCAATTAATTCCCAATAAATCACAACTCATTCACAACAACTTCCCCGTAAATCCCCAATAATTCCCAATCACCAATAATTGCCATTAATCCCCAATAATTCCCAATAATCCCCAATAATTCCCAATAAATACCTATTAATCCCAATAAATTCCCAATTAATCCCCAATAATCCTCAATTAATCCCTATTAATTCCCAATAATTGCCATTAATTCCCAATTAATGGCCGATAATTCCCAATAAATACCTATTAATTCCCAATAATTCCCAATAAATTCCCATTAATCCCAATAAATTCCCAATTAATCACCAATAATTCCCAATTAATCACCAATAATTCCCAATAAATTGCTATTAATTCCCAATAATTCCCATTAATCCCCAATAATTCCCATTAATCCCCAATAATTCCCAATTAATCACCAATAATTCCCAATAAATTGCTATTAATTCCCACTAATTCCCATTAATCCCCAATAATTCCCATTAATCCCCAATAATTCCCAATTAATCACCAATAATTCCCAATAAATTGCTATTAATTCCCAATAATTCCCATTAATCCCCAGTAATTCCCAATTAATCACCAATAATTCCCAATAAATTGCTATTAATTCCCAATAATTCCCATTAATCCCCAATAATTCCCAATTAATCACCAATAATTCCCAATAAATTGCTATTAATCACCAATAATTCCCCATTAATTCCCATTAATCCCAATAAATTCCCAATTAATGGCCGATAATTCCCACCCCCCTTGCCCGGTGGCCATTCCCATTCCCGGATTTTCCTCAGCGCGGGTTCGCAGGGCGCTGGAGCCGCCGCTGAGCGATGCCGAGCGCTCGGAGCTGCTGGACGCCGCCCTGGCCGCCGTCCTGGCCCTGCCCGCGCCCCAAACCCCCAAAAACCGGGAGGAGGCGGCAGCACAGGTGGGGATCCCGCGGGATTTTGGGGGGAAAAACGGGAATTCCGGGAAAAAACCACCGGAATTCCCATCCCGATATTCCGGGTTTGTCCTGGGCTCTGTGCTGGGACGGGGCGGCTCCGGATTTCCTGGGAATTTGCTCCCGGGCTCTGTGGGGGAAGTGGGAATTTCCTTCTTGTTCCTGTTTTTCCCTTCCCGATGTCCCATCCCAAATTGTTCCGCTCCCATCGCTCCCATTTTGCCCATTTTTCCCCATTTTTCCCGTTCCAAATTTCACATTCCCATCATTCCCATTCCCATCATTCCCATTCCCAAATTCCCATTCCCATTATTCCCACTATTCCCATTTTACCTATTCCCATTTTTCCATTCCCATTATTCCCACTATTCCCATTATTCCCATTCCCAATTTCCCATTATTCCCATTTTTCCATTCCCATTTTTCCATTCCCATTCCCAATTTCCCATTATTCCCATTAATTCCCATTTTTCCTGTTTTAATTAATTTAATTAATTTAATTCCCATTTTTCCATTCCCACTATTCCCATTATTCCCATTCCCATTATTCCCATTTTACCTATTCCCATTTTTCCATTCCCATTATTCCCATTATTCCCATTCCCAATTTCCCATTATTCCCATTTTACCTATTCCCATTTTTCCATTCCCATTATTCCCATTCCCATTATTCCCATTATTCCCATTTTACCCATTCCCATTATTCCCATTCCCATTATTCCCATTATTCCATTCCCAATTTCCCATTATTCCCATTTTACCTATTCCCATTATTCCCATTCCCATTATTCCCATTATTCCCATTTTACCTATTCCCATTTTTCCATTCCCATTATTCCCATCATTCCCATTCCCAATTTCCCATTATTCCCATTTTACCTATTCCCGTTTTTCCATTCCCATTCCCATTATTCCCATTATTCCCATTTTACCTATTCCCATTTTTCCATTCCCATTCCCAAATTCCCATTCCCATTATTACCATTATTCCCATTTTACATATTCCCATTTTTCCATTCCCATTATTCCCATTATTCCCATAATTCCCATTTTACCTATTCTCCTTTTTCCATTGCCATTCCCAATTTCCCATTATTCCCATTTTACCTATTCCCATTTTTCCATTCCCATTCCCAAATTCCCATTCCCATTATTCCCATTATTCCCATTTTACCTATTCCCATTTTTCCATTCCCATTCCCATTATTCCCATTATTACCATTTTACCTATTCCCATTTTTCCATTCCCATTTTTCCATTCCCATTCCCAATTTCCCATTATTCCCATTTTACCTATTCCCATTTTTCCATTCCCATTATTCCCATTCCCATTATTCCCATTATTCCCATTTTACCTATTCCCATTTTTCCATTCCCATTATTCCCATTATTCCCATTCCCAATTTCCCATTATTCCCATTTGGCATATTCCCATTTTTCCATTCCCATTCCCATTATTCCCATTATTCCCATTATTCCCATTATTCCCATTTTTCCATTCCCATTCCCAAATTCCCATTCCCATTATTCCCATTATTCCCATTTTACCTATTCCCATTATTCCCATTCCCATTATTCCCATTATTCCCATTTTTCCATTCCCATTCCCATTTTTCCATTCCCATTATTCCCATTATTCCCATTTTACCTATTCCATTTTTCCATTCCCATTATTCCCATTATTGCTGTTCCAAATTTCCCATTATTCCCATTTTACCTATTCCCATTATTCCCATTATTCCCATTATTCCCATTATTCCCATTTTACCCATTCCCATTATTCCCATTACTGCTGTTCCAAATTTCCCATCATTCCCATTCCCAATGTTTCCATTTCTCCAGATTTTCTGGGAATTCGCTTCCGGGTGGGAATTCCGGCCCCAGGCTCTGTGGGAGAAGTGGGAATTTCCCTTTCCCATCCCTGTTCCCATTATTCCCATTTTTCCTTTCCATTTCCTTTCCAGTTCCCATTCCCAATCTCCAATTCCCATTATTCCCATTAATCCCATTTCACCTATTCCCATTTTTCCATTCCCATTCCCAAATTCCCATTCCCATTATTCCCATTATTCCCATTTTACCTATTCCCATTTTTCCATTCCCATTCCCAAATTCCCAATTTCCCATTATTCCCATTATTCCCATTATTCCCATTATTCCCATTTCCCCATTCCCATCATTTCCATCATTCCCATTTTTCCCACTTCCATTCTTCCCATTCCTATTTTTTCCCATTTCCCCCCATTCCTGTTCCCTTTATTCCCAATTTTCCTGTTCCCGTTTCTCCCATTCCCGCCATTCCCACGATTCCCACTTTCCCCATTCATCCCAAAATTCCCATTCTTGCCGTTTTTCCCATTCATCCCAAAATTCCCATTCTTGCAGTTTTCCCCATTCATCCCAAAATTCCCAGTCTTGCCGTTTTCCCCATTCATCCCAAAATTCCCATTCTTGCCGGTTTTCCCATTCATCCCAAAATTCCCATTCTTGCCGGTTTTCCCATTCATCCCCAAATTCCCATTCTTGCCGTTTTTCCCGATTTCCCATTCCCATTTTTCCCATTCCCTTTCCCCATTTCCTCAGATGGATTTGGGGATTCCAGGGCTCTTCCCAAGCCCCGAAATTCCAGGATTTTCTCCCTTTTCCCAAATTTTCCTGTTTTTTTAAACAGTGTCCTTCCTTCATCCACAAAGAATTTGCCCCAAAAATCGGGAAAAATCCCAAAATTCCCATTTTTTCCTGGGATAAGAATGGATTGGGTGGGTTTGGGCTTTTCCCAAGCCCCGAAATTCCAGGATTTTCTCCCTTTTCCCAAATTTTCCTGGGATTTTTAACGCTGTCCTTCCCTCACCCACAAAGAATCCACCGCAAAAATCGGGAAAAATCCCAAAATTCCCATTTTTTTCTGGGATAAGAATGGATTGGATGGATTTGGGAATTCCAGGGCTCTTCCCAAGCCCCAAAATTCCAGGATTTTCTCCCTTTTCCCAAATTTTCCTGTTATTTTGAACAGGCTCCTTCCCTCATCCACAAAGAATTTGCCCCAAAAATCGGGAAAAATCACAAAAAATTCCCATTTTTTTCTGGGATAAGAATGGATTGGATGGATTTGGGGTTTTTCCAAGCCCTAAAATTCCAGGATTTTCTCCCTTTTCCCAAATTCTCCTGTTATTTTTACCAGGCTCCTTCCCTCATCCACCAAGAATTTGCCCCAAAAATCGGGAAAAATCCCAAAATTCCCATTTTTTTTCTGGGATAAGAATGGATTGGATGGATTTGAGAATTCCAGGGATCTTCCCAAGCCCCAGAATTCCAGGATTTTCTCCCTTTTCCAAAATTTTCCTGTTTTTTTAAACAGTTTCCCTCCCTCATCCACAAAGAATTTGCCCCAAAAATCGGGAAAAATCCCAAAAATTCCCATTTTTTTTTCTGGGATAAGAATGGATTGGATGGATTTGGGCTTTTCCCAAGCCCCAAAATTCCAGGATTTTCTCCCTTTTCCCAAATTTTCCTGGGATTTTTAACGCTGTCCTTCCCTCATCCACAAAGAATCCACCGCAAAAATCGGGAAAAATCCCAAAATTCCCATTTTTTTCCTGGGATAAGAATGGATTGGATGGATTTGGGTTTTCCCAAGCCCCAAAATTCCAGGATTTTCTCCCTTTTCCCAAATTTTCCTGTTTTTTTAAACAGTTTCCCTCCCTCATCCACAAAGAATTTGCCCCAAAAATCGGGAAAAATCCCAAAATTTCCCATTTTTTTCCTGGGATAACGATGACGTTGGATGGATTTGGGAATTCCAGGGCTCTTTCCAAGCCCAAAATTCCAGGATTTTCTCCCTTTTCCCAAATTTCCTGTTATTTTTAACGCTGTCCTTCCCTCATCCACCAAGAATTTGCCCCAAAAAATTGGGAAAAATCCCAAAATTCCCTTTTTTTTTTTCGGTATAAGAATGGATTGGGTGGATTTGGGCTTTTCCCAAGCCCCAAAATTCCAGGATTTTCTCCTTTCCCAAACAATTTCAACATTTCCAAGGCCTCATCCACTGAGAATTTGCCCCAAAAATTGGGAAAAATCCCAAAATTCCCATTTTTTCTGGGATAAGAATGGATTGGATGGATTTGGGGTTTTTCCAAGCCCCAAAATTCCAGGATTTTCTCCCTTTTCCCAAATTTTCCTGTTTTTTTTAACAGTCTCCTTCCCTCATCCACAAAGAATTTGCCCCAAAAATCGGGAAAAATCCCAAAATTCCCATTTTTTTCTGGGACAAGAATGGATTGGGTGGATTTGGGGATTCCGGGGCTCTTTCCAGGCCCGGAATTCCAGGATTTTTCCGGGATTTTCCAGGCTCTGCTGGGGGACGCTCTGGGGGCTCTCTCGGAGCTGCTCCGGGGGCTCCTGCGCCGGCGCCTCAGCCCCAGCGGCCTCCAGGAGATCTTCGACGTGAGTGCCCACGGGAATTTATTGGGAATTTTTTGGGAATTTTTGGAATTATTTGGGGAATTTGGGACATTCTGGGAATTATTTGGGGATTTTTGGGAATGATTTTGGGACCTTTGGGGGTTTTTTTTGGGAATTATTTGGGGAATTTTGGTGCATTTCAGGAATTATTTGGGGGAATTTTTGGGGAATTTTGTCAGGAATTTTTGGGGATTTTGGGGGATTTTGGGAATTTATTGGGAATTCTGGGAATTATTTGGGGAATTTGGGGGATTTTCAGGAAGAATTTTGGGAATTTTGGGGGATTTTTGGGAATGATTTTGGGACCTTTGGGGGTGATTTTGGGGAATTATTTGGGGAATTTTGGGAATTCTGGGCATTCATTTGGGAACTTTTGGGGAATTTTTGGGGGAATTTTTGGGGAATTTTTTAAGGAATTTTTGGGGAATTTTGGGAATTATTTGGGATTTTTGGGAATGATTTTGGGAACTTTGGGGGTGATTTTGGGAATTATTTGGGGAATTTTGGTGCATTTCAGGAATTATTTGGGGAATTTGGGGCATTTATTTGGGAACTTTTGGGGGAATTTTGGGGGAATTTTTTAAGGAATTTTTGGGGAATTTTGGGAATTATTTTGGGAATTTTGGGAATGATTTTGGGAACTTTGGGGGTTATTTTGGGGAATTATTCGGGGAATTTTGGTGAATTTCAGGAGTTATTTGGGGAATTTTGGGCATTAATTTGGGAACTTTTGGCGAATTTTGGGAATTTTTGGGGAATTTTTTTAGGAATTTTTGGGGAATTTTGGGAATTATTTTGGGATTTTTGGGGGAATTTTTGGGAATGATTTTGGGAACTTCGGGGGTTTTTTTGGGAATGATTTGGGGAATTCTGGTGCATTTCAGGAATTATTTGGGGAATTTTAGGGGGAAATTTTTGGGGAATTTTTTCCGGAATTTTTGGGGAATTTTGGGAATTATTTTGGGATTTTTGGGGAAATTTGGGAATTTATTGGGAATTCTGGGAATTATTTGGGGGATTTGGGGGATTTTCGGGAAGAATTTTGGGGATTTTGGGGGAATTTTGGGAATGATTTTGGGACCTTCGGGGGTGATTTTGGGGAATTATTTGGGGAATTTTGGGCATTCATTTGGGATCTTTTGGGGAATTTTGGGAATTTTTCGGAAATTCTGGGAATTATTTGGGGAATTTGGGACATTTTGGGAATTATTTGGGGAATTTTGGGAATGATTTTGGGACCTTTGGGGGTTATTTTGGGGAATTATTTGGGGAATTTTGGTGCATTTTGGGAATTTTGGGGGGAATTTTCAGGGAATTTTTTTAGGAATTTTTGGGGAATTTTGGGCATTTGGGAACTTTAGGGGAGTTTTGGGAATTATTTGGAAATTCTGGGAATTATTTGGGGAATTTGGGACATTTTGGGAATTTGGGGAATTTTGGGCATTAATTTGGGAACTTTTTGGGAATTTTGGGAATTACTGGGGAATTTTTGGGGAATGATTTTAGGAATTTTTGGGGAATTTTGGGAATTTATTGGGAATTCTGGGAATTATTTGGGGAATTTGGGACATTCTGGGAATTATTTGGGGATTTTTGGGAATGATTTTGGGACCTTTGGGGGTTTTTTTGGGGAATTATTTGGGGAATTTTGGTGCATTTTGGGAACTTTTGGGGGAATTTTGGGGGAATTTTTTAAGGAATTTTTGGGGAATTTTGGGAATTATTTGGGGATTTTTGGGAGGATTTTGGGAACTTCGGGGGTTTTTTTTGGGAATTATTTGGGGAATTTTGGTGAATTTCAGGAATTATTTGGGGAATTTTGGGCATTCATTTGGGAACTTTTGGGGGAATTTTCGGGGAATTTTTTTAGGAATTTTTGGGGAATTTTGGGCATTTGGGAACTTTAGGGGAATTTTGGGAATTATTTGGAAATTCTGGGAATTATTTGGGGAATTTGGGACATTCTGGGATTTTTGGGAATGATTTTGGGAACTTCGGGGGGTTTTTTTGGGAATTATTTGGGGAATTTTGGTGAATTTCAGGAGTTATTTGGGGAATTCTGGGCATTCATTTGGGAACTTTTGGGGAATTTTTAGGGAATTTTTTTAGGAATTTTTGGGGAATTTTGGGCATTTGGGAACTTTTGGGGAATTTTGGGAATTATTTGGAAATTCTGGGAATTATTTGGGGAATTTGGGACATTTTGGGAATTATTTGGGGAATTTTGGGCATTAATTTGGGAACTTTTTGGGAATTTTGGGAATTACTGGGGAATTTTTGGGGAATGATTTTAGGAATTTTTGGGGAATTTTGGGAATTTATTGGGAATTCTGGGAATTATTTGGGGAATTTGGGACATTCTGGGAATTATTTGGGGAATCTTGGGAATGATTTTGGGAACTTCGGGGATTTTTTTTTTTAATTATTTGAGGAATTTTGGGAATTTTGGGCATTCATTTGGGAACTTTTGGGGAATTTTGGGGGAATTTTTGGGGAATTCTTTAAGGAATTTTTGGGGAATTTTGGGAATTATTTTGGGATTTTTGGGAATGATTTTGGGAATTTTGGGGTTTTTTTGGGGGAATTATTTGGGGAATTCTGGTGCATTTCAGGAATTTTTTGGGGAATTTTGGGAATTTTGGGCATTCATTTGGGAACTTTTGGGGAATTTTGGGATTTTATTGGAAATTCTGGGAATTATTTGGGGAATTTGGGACATTCTGGGAATTTTGGGAGGATTTTGGGACCTTTGGGGGTGATTTTGGGGAATTATTTGGGGAATTTTGGTGCATTTGGGGAATTTTTGGGGGAATTTTTGCGGAATTTTGTCCGGAATTTTTTGGGAATTTTGGGAATTATTTGGGAATTTTTGGGGAACTTTGGGAATTTATTGGGAATTCTGGGAATTATTTGGGGAATTTGGGACATTTGGGGAATTATTTGGGGAATTTTGGGCATTAATTTGGCGACTTTTTGGGAATTTTGGGAATTTTTGGGGAATTTTTGGGGAATGATTTTAGGAATTTTTGGGGAACTTTGGGAATTTATTGGGAATTCTGGGAATTATTTGGGGAATTTGGGACATTTTGAGAATTATTTGGGTTTTTTTGGGAATGATTTTGGGAATTTTGGGGGTGATTTTGGGGAATTATTTGGGGAATTTTGAATAATTTCAGGAATTATTTGGGGAATTTGGGGAATTTTTGGGGGGAATTTTTGGGGAATTTTTTCCAGAATTTTTTGGAAATTTTGGGAATTATTTTGGGATTTTTGGGAGGATTTTGGGAACTTCCGGGGTTTTTTTTGGGGAATTATTTGGGGAATTCTGGTGCATTTCAGGAATTTTTTGGGAATTTTGGGCATTAATTTGGGAACTTTTGGGGAATTTTGGGAATTTTTTTGGAAATTCTGGGAATTATTTGGGGAATTTGGGACATTTTGGGAATTTTGGGGGGATTTGGGGGATTTTTGGGAATGATTTTGGGAATTTTGGGGGTTATTTTGGGGAATTATTTGGGGAATTTTGGTGAATTTCAGGAATTATTTGGGGAATTTTGGGGAATTTTGGGCATTAATTTTGGAACTTTTTGGGAATTTTGGGGGAATTTTTGGAGAATTTTGGAAATTCTGGGCATCAATTTGGGAATTTTTGGGGAAATTTGGGAATTATTTGGAAATTCTGGGAATTATTTGGGGAATTTGGGACATTTTGGGAATTATTTGGGGAATTTTGGGCATTCATTTGGGAACTTTTTGGGAATTTTGGGAATTATTGGGGAATTTTTGGGGAATGATTTTGGGACCTTTGGGGGTTATTTTGGGGAATTATTTGGGGAATTTTGGGCATTAATTTGGGATCTTTTGGGGAATTTTGGGAATTATTTTGGGGGGAATTTTTTTAATGAATTTTTTGGGAATTTTGGGAAATATTTTGGGATTTTTGGGATTTTTGGGAATGATTTTGGGAATTTTGGGATTTTTTTGGGGGAATTATTTGGGGAATTTTGGTGCATTTCAGGAGTTATTTGGGGAATTTTGGGAATTCTGGGCATTAATTTGGGAACTTTTGGGGAAATTTGGGAATTTTTTTGGAAATTCTGGCAATTTTTGGGGGAATTTGGGAACTTTTTGGGGAAATTTGGGAATTTTTTGGGGATTTTGGGGAATGATTTTGAGAATTTTGGGGTTTTTTTGGGGGAATTATTTGGGGAATTCTGGTGCATTTCAGGAATTTTTTGGGGAATTTTGGGAATTCTGGGCATTAATTTGGGAACTTTTGGGGAATTTTGGGAATTACTTGGAAATTCTGGGAATTATTTGGGGAATTTGGGACATTTGGGGAATTATTTGGGGAATTTTGGGCATTAATTTGGCGACTTTTTGGGAATTTTGGGAATTTTTGGGGAATTTTTGGGGAATGATTTTAGGAATTTTTGGGGAATTTGGGGAATTTATTGGGAATTCTGGGAATTATTTGGGGAATTTGGGACATTCTGGGAATTATTTGGGGATTTTTGGGAATGATTTTGGGAACTTCGGGGGTTTTTTTGGGGAATTATTTGGGGAATTTTGGTGAATTTCAGGAATTATTTGGGGAATTCTGGGCATTCATTTGGGAACTTTTGGGGGAATTCTCGGGGAATTTTTTTAGGAATTTTTGGGGAATTTTGGGCATTTGGGAACTTTTGGGGAATTTTGGGAATTATTTGGAAATTCCGGGAATTATTGGGGGAATTTGGGACATTCTGGGAATTTTGGGAGGATTTTGGGAACTTCGGGGGGTTTTTTTGGGAATGATTTGGGGAATTTTGGTGCATTTTGGGAATTTTTGGGGGAATTTTTGGGGAATTTTGTCAGGAATTTTTGGGGAATTTTGGGAATTACTTGGGGATTTTGGGGGATTTTTGGGAATGATTTTGGAAATTCTGGGAATTATTTGGGGAATTTGGGACATTTTGGGAATTATTTGGGGAATTTTGGGCATTAATTTGGGAACTTTTTGGGAATTTTGGGAATTTTTGGGGGATTTTTGGGAAATGATTTTAGGAATTTTTGGGGAATTTTGGGAATTTTTTGGGAATTCTGGAAATTATTTGGGGAATTTGGGACATTCTGGGAATTATTTGGGGATTTTTGGGAATGATTTTGGGACCTTTGGGGGTTTTTTTGGGGAATTATTTGGGGAATTTTGGTGCATTTTGGGAATTTTTGGGGGAATTTTCGGGGAATTTTGTCAGGAATTTTTTGGGAATTTTGGGAATTTTTTGGGGATTTTTGGGGATTTTTGGGAATGATTTTGGGAATTTTGGGGTTTTTTTTGGGGAATTATTTGGGGAATTTTGGTGCATTTCAGGAATTATTTGGGGAATTTGGGGCATTAATTTGGGAACTTTTGGGGAATTTTGGGGGAATTTTTTTAGGAATTTTTGGGGAATTTTGGGCATTTGGGAACTTTTGGGGAATTTTGGGAATTATTTGGGGAATTTGGGGAATTTTGGGAATGATTTGGGGTTTTTTGGGAATGATTTTGGGAATTTTGGGGGTTATTTTGGGGAATTATTTGGGGAATTTTGGTGAATTTCAGGAGTTATTTGGGGAATTTTGGGCATTCATTTGGGAACTTTTGGGGAATTCTCGGGGAATTTTTTTAGGAATTTTTGGGGAATTTTGGGCATTTGGGAACTTTTGGGGAATTTTGGGAATTATTTGGGGAATTTGGGACATTCTGGGAATTATTTGGGGATTTTTGGGAAAGATTTTGGGACCTTTGGGGGTTATTTTGGGGAATTACTTGGGGAATTTTGGGAATTTTGGGCATTCATTTGGGAACTTTTTGGGAATTTTAAGGAATTTTTGGGGAATTTTGGGAATTATTTTGGGAACTTTGGGGGTGATTTTGGGGAATTATTTGGGGAATTCTGGTGCATTTCAGGAATTATTTGGGGAATTTGGGGCATTCATTTGGGAACTTTTGGGGGAATTTTTGGGGAATTTTGTCAGGAATTTTTGGGGAATTTTGGGAATTATTTGGGGATTTTTGGGGAAATTTGGGAATTTATTGGGAATTCTGGGAATTATTTGGGGAATTTGGGACATTTTGGGAATTATTTGGGGAATTTTGGGCATTCATTTGGGAACTTTTTGTTCCTTGGCAGCATTTGGGGCCCTGGATCCGCTCCCCGCGGGCCCCGGAGCGGCTGCGAGCGCTCGGCGTCAGCAAAGCCCTGCTGGGAACCTTCCTGCAGACCCTGCGCGTCACCGTGAGTACCCGCTCGTTAAAACAATTAACCTAATTAGCTTAATTAAATCTGTAACATCGAATAAATCATACATACTATATATATATATATATATATATATTCTCCTTCTCTTTATATCTATGTATATATAACAATAATGTACAAATTCCTGCGGCACCTGCGCGTCACCGTGAGTCACCGCTCGTTAAAATAATTAACCTAATTAGCTTAATTAAATCCATAAAATCAAATAAATTATATTTTATATATATATATATATATATTCTCTTTCTCTTTATATCTATGTATATATAAAAATAATGAACAAATTCCTGCGGCACCTGCGCGTCACCGTGAGTCACCGCTCGTTAAACTAATTAACCTAATTAACTTCATTAAATCCGTAAAATCAAATAAATTATATCTTATATATATATACATATATATATATATATATTCTCTTTCTCTTTATATCTATGTATATAACACAATAATGTACAAATTCCTGCGGCACCTGCGCATCACCGTGAATCACCGCTAATTACATTAATTAACTTAATTAACTAAATTAAATTAAATTGAATCAATAAAATAAATTACATATATAGATGTATTATATATATAAATGTATATATCTATATGCATATATATGTATATATAACAATAAAATAAAAATTCCTGCGGCACCAGCGCGTCTGCGTGAGTCGCTGCTCGTTAAACTAATTAACCTAATTAACTTAATTAAATTAGTAAAATCAAATAAATTATATATACTATATAGATATATTCTCTCTCTCTATGTATATGTATATATAACACTAACCTACAAATTCCTGCGGCACCTGCGCCTCCGCATGAGTCACCACTAATTACGTTCATTAACTTAATTAACTTAATTAAATTAAATTTAATCAATAAAATAACTTATATATATATATACGTATTATATACATACATGTATATATCTATATACATATATATGTATATATAACAATAAAAATTCCTGCGGCACCTGCGAGTCACCGTGAGTCACCGCTAATTACATTCATTAACTTAATTAACTTAATTAAATTAAATGTAATCAATAAAATAAATTACATATATATAGATGTATTATATACATACATGTATATATCTATATACGTATATATGTATATATAACAATAAAATAAAAATTCCTGCGGCACCTGCGCGTCACCGTGAGTCACGGCTAATTACATTCATTAACCTAATTAACTTAATTACATTCATAAAATCAAATAAATTATACATACAATATATGTACATATATATGCTCTCTCTCTCTCTATGTATACGTATATATAACAATAATGTACAAATTCCTGCGGCACCTGCGCATCACCGTGAGTCACCGCTCGTTAAAACAATTAACCTAATTAACCTAATTAAATTCATAAAATGAGATAAATTATATACACTATATATATATATTATATATATACACATATATATATATGTATGTATATATAACAATAATGAACAAATTCCTGCGGCACCTGCGCGTCACCGTGAGTCACCGCTCATTAAACTAATTAACCTAATTAACCTAATTAAATCCGTAACATCAAATAAATTATATACACTATATATATATATTATATATATATATACATATATATATATATGTATATATAACAGTAATGTACAAATTCCTGCGGCACCTGCGCGTCACCGTGAGTCACCGCTAATTAACTTAATTAACCTAATTAGCTTAATTAAATTCATAACATGAGATAAATTATATACACTCTATATATATATAATATATATACACATATATATATATGTATGTATATATAACAATAATGAACAAATTCCTGCGGCGCCTGCGCGTCACCGTGAGTCACCGCTTGTTAACCTAATTAACCTAATTAGCTTAATTAAATTCGTGAAATCAGATAAATTATATCTTATATATATATATATATATATTCTCTTTCTCTTTATATATATGTATATATAACAATAATGAACAAATTCCTGCGGCACCCGCGCGTCACCGTGAGTCACCGCTCATTAACTTAATTAACCTAATTAACTTAATTAAATTCGTAAAATCAAATAAATTATATACACTATATATATATATTATATCTATATATATATATATATATATATATATATATATGTATATATAACAATAATGTACAAATTCCTGCGGCACCTGCGCATCACCGTGAGTCCCTGCTCGTTAAACTCATTAACCTAATTAACTTAATTAAATTAAATTGAATCAATAAAATAAATTATATATATATATATGTATTATATACATACATGTATATATCTATATACATATATATAACAATAAAATAAAAATTCCTGCGGCACCAGTGCGTCTGCGTGAGTCACTGCTAATTAACTTAATTACATTAATTACATTAATGAAATTAAATTTAATCAATAAAATAAATTTTATATATATGTGTATTGTATACATATATGTGTATATTTATATATGTATGTATGTATATATAGCAATAAAATACAAATTCCTGCGGCATCTGCGTGTCTGCGTGAGTCACCGCTAATTACATTAATTAACTTAATTAACTTAATTAAATTAAACTTAATCAATAAAATAAATTATATATATAGATGTATTATATACATATATGTGTATATCTACATACATATATATGTATATATAACAATAAAATAAAAATTCCTGCGGCACCTGCGCATCCGCGTGAGTCACCGCTCGTTAAACTAATTAACCTAATTAACTTAATTAAATTGCTAAAATCAAATAAGTTATATATACTATATAGATATATATATTCTCTCTCTCTGTATCTATGTATATATAACAATAATGTACAAATTCCTGCGGCACCTGCGCGTCACCGTGAGTCACCGCTAATTACATTCATTAACCTAATTAACTTAATTACATTCATAAAATCAAATAAATTATACACACAATATATGTACATATATATGCTCTCTCTCTCTCTATGTATACGTATATATAACAATAATGTACAAATTCCTGCGGCACCTGCGCGTCACCGTGAGTCACCGCTCATTAAACTCATTAACCTAATTAGCTTAATTAAATTCATAACATCAAATCAATTATATATACTGTATATATATATATTCTCTCTCTTCCTCTCTATATATATATTAATAATGAACAAATTCCTGCGGCACCTGCGCGTCTGCGTGAGTCACCGCTGATTACATTCATTAACTTAATATAATTAATTAAATAAATTTAATCAATAAAATTATATATATATATGTATTATATACATATATGTATACATCTATATACATATATATGTATATATAACAATAAAATAAAAATTCCTGCGGCACCTGCATGTCACCGTGAGTCCCTGCTCATTAAACTCATTAACCTAATTAACTTAATTAAATTGCTAAAATCAAATAAATTATATATACTGTATATATATATACTCTCTCTCTCTGTATATACATAACAATAATGTACAAATTCCTGCGGCACCAGCGCATCTGCGTGAGTCACTGCTCATTAAACTAATTAACCTAATTAACTTAATTAAATTAGTAAAATCAAATAAATTATATATACTATATATATATATTCTCTCTCTCTATGTATATGCATATATAACAATAATGTACAAATTCCTGCGGCACCTGCGCGTCCACATGAGTCACCACTAATTACATTCATTAACTTAATTAACTTAATTAAATTAATCAATAAAATAAATTATATATATATATGTATTATATACATACATGTATATATCTATATACATATATATGTATATATAACAATAAAATAAAAATTCCTGCGGCACCTGCGCGTCTGCGTGAGTCACTGCTAATTAACTTAATGACATTAATTACACTAATGAAATTAAATTAAATCAATAAAATAAATTTTATATATGTATGTATTATATACATATATGTATATATGTATATATAACAATAAAATAAGAATTCCTGTGGCACTGCACGTCTGCATGAGTCCCTGCTAATTACATTAATTAAATTAAATTAATTACATTTAATCAATAAAATCAAATAAATTATATATACAATATATGTATATATATGCTGTCTCTATATATATATGTATATGTATATGGAACAATAAAATACAAATTCCTGCATGAGTCACTGCTCATTAAGTAATTACATTAATTACATTAATAAAATCAAATAAATTATATACGCTATATATATAATATATATACTCTATGTGTGTGTAACAATAATGTACAAATTCCTGCAGTGCCTGCGCGTCTGCGTGAGTCACTGCTACTTACATTAATTAAATTAAATTAATTACATTTAATCAATAAAATCACATCAATTATACATACAATATATGTATATATATATATGCTGTCTCTATATATATATATAACAATAAAACAAAAATTCCTGTGGCACTGCACGTCTGCGTGAGTCACTGCTACTTACATTAATTAAATTAAATTAATTACATTTAATCAATAAAATCACATCAATTATACATACAATGTATGTATATATATATGCTGTCTCTATATATATATATATGTAACAATAAAACAAAAATTCCTGTGGCACTGCACGTCTGCATGAGTCACTGCTAATTACAGTAATTAAAATAAATTAATTACATTTAATCAATAAAATCCCATCAATTATACATACAATGTATGTATATGTATATGCTCTATATATATATATAAAAATAATGTACAAATTCCTGCAGCAGCTGCGCGTCTGCGTGAGCCACTGTTAATTACGTTAATTACATACCCGCGCTGCTCCGACGGAATTCCTGGAGATTATTCCCAATTTCCATCCCAAATCCCATTCCCGGTTTTTATTAATTACATTAATTACATACCCGCGCTGCTCTGATGGAATTCTTGGAGATTATTCCCTAATTCCATCCCAAATCCCATTCCTGGTTTTTATTAATTACGTTAATTACATACCCGCGCTGCTCCGATGGAATTCCCGGGGGTTATTCCCAATTTCCATCCCAAATCCCATTCCCGGTTTTTATTAATTACATTAATTACATTAATTACACTGCTCCGACGGGATTCCCGGGGGTTATTCCCAATTTCCATCCCAAATCCCATTCCCGGTTTTTATTAATTACATTAATTACGTACCCGCGCTGCTCCGACGGAATTCCCGGGGGTTATTCCCAATTTCCATCCAAAATCCCATTCCTGGTTTTTATTAATTACGTTAATTACATACCCGCGCTGCTCCGACGGAATTCCCGGGGGTTATTCCCAAATTCCATCCCAAATCCCATTCCCGGATTCCATTCCCAGATTTTATTCCCAAATTGTATTGCTGAATTTCATTCCCCTATTTTATTCCCAAATTCCATTCCCACATTTTCTTCCCAGTTATTATTCCCGGTTTCCATTCTCAAATTCCCTTCTCAGATTTTATTCCCTGGTTTTTATCCCCAGTTTCAAATCCCAATTTTTATTCTCAGCTTTTATTCCCAAATTCCATTCCCAGGTTTTATTCCCAGATTCCATTCCTGGTTTTCATTCTTTTTTCCCCCAAATTCCATTCCTGTTCTTCTTCTTGAATTCCATCCCCAAATTCCATTCCCGGCTTTCATACCTGAATTTTAGTCCCGAATTTTATTCCTGAATCTTATTCCCAAACTCCATTCCCGGATTCGCTTCTCAGATTCCATTCCTGGTTTTCATTCACAATTTTCATTCCCACATTTTGTTCCCGAATTCCTCTCCCAAATTCCATTCCCGGATTCCATTCCCAGATTCCATCCCCGGATTTCATTCCCAGATTTTGTTCTCAGTTCTCATTCCTGGTTCTTATTCCCAGATTTTATTCTCTGATTTCATTTCCCCAATTCCATCGCCAAATTTCATTCCTGGATTCCATTTCTGGATTCAGCTCGCAGTTTTCATCCCCAAATTCCATCCCCAGATTCCATTCCTGGGTTTTGTTCCCGAATCCCATTCCCAGTTTTCATTCCCAAATTCCGTTCCCCGATTCTCTTCCCAGATTCCATTCCCGGATTCCATTCCTGGTTTTCATTCACAATTTTCATTCCCAGATTTTGTTCCCGAATTCCTCTCCCAAATTCCATTCCTGGATTCCATTCCCGGATTCCGTTCCTGGTTTTTGTTCCCGAATTCCATTCCCAGATTTTGTTCCTGAATTCCTCTCCCAAATTCCATTCCTGGATTCCATTCCTGGATTCCATTCCTGGATTCCGTTCCTGGTTTTCATTCCCAGTTTTTATCCCCAAATTCCATTCCTGGATTCCATTCCCAGATTTCACCCCCAAATTCCATTCCCAGGTTCCAGTCCTGGATTCCATTCCTGGTTTTCATTCCCTGTTTTTTATTCCCAAATTCCATTCCTGGATTCCGTTCCTGGATTCCATTCCTGGATTTCATCCCCAAATTCTATTCCCAGATTCCATTCCCGGATTCCGTTCCTGGTTTTCATTCCCTGTTTTTTATTCCCAAATTCCATTCCCGTTGTTTATTCCCAGTTTTTATTCCCATTTCAATTCCCATTTTTCTCCCCCCGTCAGTCGGTGTCGCCGTTCCCGGCCCTGAGCCCCTCCTGGCGCTGCTGGCCCCGCGCTGCTCCCATGGAATTCCCGGGGGTTTTTCCCAAATTCCATCCCAGATCCCATTCCCGGTGTTTATTCCCGGTGTTTATTCCCAGTTTAATTCCCATTTTAATTCCCAATTTTTCTCCCTCCCGGCAGTCGTTGACGCCGTTCCCGGCCCTGAGCCCCTCCTGGCGCTGCTGGCCCCGCGCTGCTCCCACGGAATTCCCGGGGGTTATTCCCATTCTTTTTATTCCTGAATTTGAATCCCAATTTTCATTCTGGATTTCATTCCCAGATTTCTTCCCCTGTTTTTATTCCCAGATTCCATTCCTGGATTCCACTCCCCGTTTTAATTCGTTTTCCCAAGTTCCATTCCCGGATTCCATTCCCAGATTCCATCCCCGGATTTCATTCCCAGATTTTGTTCTCAGTTCTCATTCCCGGTTTTTATTCCCAGATTTTATTCTCTGATTTTATTTCCCCAATTCCATCGCCAAATTTCATCCCTGGATTCCATTTCTGGATTCAACTCGCAGTTTTCATTCCCAAATTTTATTCCCAAATTCCATCCCCAGATTCCATCCCCAGATTCCATTCCTGGTTTTTGTTCCCGAATCCCATTCCCAGTTTTCATTCCCAAATTCCGTTCCCCGATTCTCTTCCCAGATTCCATTCCTGGATTCCATTCCTGGTTTTCATTCACAATTTTCATTCCCAGATTTTGTTCCCGAATTCCTCTCCCAAATTCCATTCCTGGATTCCATTCCTGGATGATTCCATTCCCAGAATCCGTTCCTGGTTTTCATTCCCGGTTTTTATTCCCAAATTCCATTCCCAGTTTTCATACCTGAATTTTAGTCCCGAATTTGATTCCTGAATCTTATTCCCAGCTTTTATTCCCAAATTTCATTCCCAGATTTCACCCCCAAACTCCATTCCTGGATTCCATTGCCGGTTTTTATTCCCAGCTTTTATTCCCAAACTTCATTCCCTCTTTTTTTTTTTTCCCCAATTCCATTCCCCGACTCCCTTCCCAGATTTCATTCCCCAATTCCATTCCCAGTTTTCATCTCCAGATTCCATTCCTGAATTTCATTCCCCGTTTTTTTCCCCCCGAATTCCATCCCCAAATTCCATTTCTTTTCTTTCCCCCCTAAATCCCATTCCCAGTTTTCATTCCCGGTGTTTATTCCCGGTTTTTATTCCCATTTCAATTCCAATTTTTCTCCCTCCCGGCAGTCGGTGACGCCGTTCCCGGCCCTGAGCCCCTCCTGGCGCTGCTGGCCCCGCGCTGCTCCCACGGAATTCCCGGGGGTTATTCCCAAATTCCATCCCAAATCCCATTCCCGGTTTTCATACCTGAATTTTAGTCCCGAATTTTATTCCTGAATCTTATTCCCAGCTTTTATTCCCAAATTTCATTCCCAGTTTTTATCCCCAAATTCCATTCCCGGATTCCATTCCCGGATTTCACCCCCAAATTCCATTCCTGGATTCCATTCCCGGATTTCACCCCCAGATTCCATTCCCGGATTCCATTCCTGGTTTTCATTCACAATTTTCATTCCCAGATTTTGTTCCTGAATTCCTCTCCCAAATTCCATTCCTGGATTCCATTCCCAGAATCCGTTCCTGGTTTTCATTCCCTGTTTTTTATTCCCAATTTCCATCCCAAATCCCATTCCCATTTCTTATTCCCATTTTCAATCCCAAAGCCCAGCACTGCTCCCACGGAATTCCTGGGGGTTATTCCCAAATCCCATTCCCGGTTTTTATTCCCAGTTTTTATTCCCATTGTAATTCCCATTTTTCCCTCCCGTCAGTCGGTGACGCCGTTCCCGGCGCTGATCCCGCTGCTGGCGCTGCTGGCCCCGCGCTGCTCGGACGGGATTCCCCAAATCCGCCGCGATTCCCTGGATTGCGTCCGGGCCCTGCTGCGCATCCAGCTCTGCTACCAAGGTGGGGAAAATTCCCCAAAGAAAAAATTCCCAGCGGGAAAAATTCCCGGTTTTTCAGGCTTTCCCTGGGGTCCTCAGGTCTGTTTTTTAGGAATGTTGGGGTTTTTGGGAATGGTTTTCCTGAGGTTTTTGGGGATTTGGGAGCGTGCGGTTCTCAGGGTGTCCAGCAGGGGGCGCTACCGGGAGGAAATTCCATGGAATTTAATGGAATTTTTGGGGTTCAATCTCATCCAGTTCCGAGTTTTCCAAACTTTTAAAGAGGGAATTCAAGGGAATTCCACGGAATTCCAGGGAATTTTGGGGATCCATCCCATCAAGTCCCGGCTTTTCCAAACTTTCAAAGGGAATTCCGTGGAATTCCGGGAATTTTGGGGGTTCCATCCCATCCAATTCCGGCTTTTCCATGGAATTTCAGGTCAATCCCCTCCAATTCCCGCTTTTCCCGACTCCCAAAGAGGGAATTCCGTGGAATTCCGGGAATTTTTGGGGTTCAATCCCATCAAATTTCCGACTTTTCCAAGGAATTCCCGGAGTTTTTGGGGTTCTTTCCCATGAAATTCCAACCTTTCAAAGTGAGAATTCCAAGGAATTTCAGGAATCTTTGGGGATCCATCCCATCAAGTTCTGGGTTTTCCAAACTTTCCAAGAGAGAATTCCAGGGGGTTTTTTTGGGAATTTTGGGAATTCTGGGAATGTTTTTCCCGAGGTTTTGGGATGGTGGAGTTGTTCTGGGTTTGTCCAGCAGGGGGCGCTGCTTCCCTAAGGAATTCTGGGAAGCGGCGCCTGGAGAGGGAATTCCATAAAATTCCAGGAATTTTTGGGGTTTAATCCCTCCACATTCCGGCTTTTCCATGGAATTCCCTGAGTTTTGGGGGTTCCATCCCATCCAATTCCGGCTTTCCCAACCTTTCAAAGAGGGAATTCCGTGGAATTCCAGGAAATTTTGGGGATCCATCCCATCAAGTCCCGGCTTTTCCAAACTTTCAAAGGGAATTCCGTGGAATTCCGGGAATTTTGGGGGTTCCACCCCATCCAATTCCGGCTTTTCCATGGAATTTCAGGTCAATCCCCTCCAATTCCCGCTTTTCCCGACTCCCAAAGAGGGAATTCCATGGAATTCCGGGAATTTTTGGGGTTCAATCCCATCCAATTCCGGCTTTTCCATGGAATTCCGGGAATTTTGGGGGTTCCACCCCATCCAATTCCGGCTTTTCCAAACTTTCCAAGAAGGAATTCCATGGAATTCCAGGAAATTTTGGGGATCCATCCCATCAAGTCCCGGCTTTTCCAAACTTTCAAAGGGAATTCCGCGGAATTCCGGGAATTTTGGGGGTTCGATCCCATCCAATTCCGGCTTTTCCATGGAATTTCAGGTCAATCCCCTCCAATTCCCGCTTTTCCCGACTCCCAAAGAGGGAATTCCGTGGAATTCCCGGAATTTTTGGGTTCCATCCCATCAAATTCCAAACTTTCAAAGCGAGAATTCCAAGGAATTCTAGGAATCTTTAGGATCAATCCCATCCAATTCCGGCTTTTCCAAGGAATTCCCAGAGTTTTTTGTGTCAATCCCCTCCAATTCCCGCTTTTCCCAACTCCCAAAAAAGGAATTCCATGGAATTCCAGGAATTTTTGGGGGTTCAATCCCATCCAATTCCGGCTTTTCCAAGGAATTCCAGGAATTTTTGGGGTTCAATCCCATCAAATTTCCGACCTTTCCAAGGAATTCCCGGAGTTTTTGGGGTTCGTTCCCATGAAATTCCAACCTTTCAAGGCGAGAATTCCAAGGAATTCCAGGAATCTTTGGGGATCCATCCCTTCAAGTTCTGGTTTTTCCAAACTTTCCAAGAGAGAATTCCAGGGGTTTTTTTTTTGGGAATTTTGGGAATGTTTTTCCCGAGGTTTTGGGATCATGGAGTTCTGGGTTTGTCCAGCAGGGGGCGCTGCTTCCCTTCGGAATTCTGGGAAGCGGCTCCTGGAGAGGGAATTCCATGGAATTCCGGGAATTTGGGGGGTTCCACCCCATCCAATTCCGGCTTTTCCATGGAATTCTGGGAGTTTTGGGGGTTCCACCCCATCAAATTCCGGCTTTTCCATGGAATTCTGGGAATTTTGGGGGTTCAATCCCATCCAATTCCAGCTTTTCCATGGAATTCTGGGAGTTTTGGGGGTTCAATCCCATCCAATTCCGGCTTTCCCAACCTTTCAAAGAGGGAATTCCGTGGAATTCCAGGGAATTTTGGGGATCCATCCCATCAAGTCCCGGCTTTTCCAAACTCTCAAAGGGAATTCCACGGAATTCCGGGAATTTTGGGGGTTCGATCCCATCCAATTCCGGCTTTTCCATGGAATTTCAGGTCAATCCCATCCAATTCCCGCTTTTCCCGACTCCCAAAGAGAGAATTCCATGGAATTCCCGGAATTTTGGGGGTTCCACCCCATCCAATTCCGGCTTCTCCAACCTTTCAAAGAGGGAATTCCGTGGAATTCCCGGAATTTTGGGGGTTCGATCCCATCAAATTCCAAACTTTCAAAGAGGGAATTCCAAGGAATTCCAGGAATCTTTAGGATCAATCCCATCCAATTCCGGCTTTTCCAAGGAATTCCCAGAGTTTTTGATGTCAATCCCCTCCAATTCCCGCTTTTCCAGACTCCCAAAGAGGGAATTTCGTGGAATTCCAGGAATTTTTGGGGTTCAATCCCATCCAATTCCAGCTTTTCCATGGAATTCCAGGAATTTTTGGGGTTCCATCCCATCCAATTCCGGCTTTTCCATGGAATTCCAGGAATTTTTGGGGTTCAATCCCATCCAATTCCAGCTTTTCCATGGAATTCCAGGAATTTTTGGGGTTCCATCCCATCCAATTCCGGCTTTTCCACGGAATTCCAGGAATTTTGGGGGTTCAATCCCATCCAATTCCGGCCTTTCCATGGAATTCCAGGAATTTTTGGGGTTCAATCCCATCAAATTTCCGACTTTTCCAAGGACTTTTCGGAGGTTTTGTGGTTCTTTCCCGTGAAATTCCAACCTTTCAAAGCGAGAATTCCAAGGAATTTTAGGAATCTTCGGGGATCCATCCCATCAAGTTCTGGTTTTTCCACGCTTTCCAAGAGGGAATTCCAGGGGTTTTTTTGGGAATTTTGGGAATTCTGGGAATGTTTTTCCCGAGGTTTTGGGATGGGGGAGTTGTTCTGGGTTTGTCCAGCAGGGGGCGCTGCTTCCCTTCGGAATTCTGGGAAGCGGCTCCTGGAGAGGGAATTCCATGGAATTCTGGGAATTTTGGGGGTTCCATCCCATCCAATTCCGGCTTTTCCATGGAATTCTGGGAGTTTTGGGGGTTCCACCCCATCCAATTCTGGCTTTCCCAACCTTTCAAAGAGGGAATTCCGTGGAATTCCAGGGAATTTTGGGGATCCATCCCATCAAGTCCCGGCTTTTCCAAACTTTCAAAGGGAATTCCGCGGAATTCCGGGAATTTTGGGGTTCTGTCCCATCCAATTCCGGCTTTTCCATGGAATTCTGGGAATTTTGGGGGTTCAATCCCATCCAATTCCGGCTTTTCCAACCTTTCAAAGAGGGAATTCCCTGGAATTCCCAGAATTTTTGGGTTCCATCCCATCAAATTCCAAACCTTCAAAGAGAGAATTCCAAGGAATTCCAGGAATCTTTAGGATCGATCCCATCCAATTCCGGCTTTTCCAAGGAATTCCCAGAGTTTTTTGTGTCAATCCCCTCCAATTCCCGCTTTTCCCGACTCCCAAAGAGGGAATTCCATGGAATTCTGGGAATTTTTGGGGTTTGGGAATTTTGCAGGGATTCTTCAGAATTGTTTCTGATTTTTTTTAGAATTTTTTTGGGTTTTTATAAATTTCTGAGAATTTTTAAAGAATTTTGGAGGAGTTTTAGGAAATTTTTGGGGAGATTTTCTGTGAATTTTGGGGACAATTTGGGGGAGATTTGGAATTTTGCAGGGATTTTTTTGGAATTATTTCTGATTTTTTTTTTTTAGAATTTTTGGGGTTTTTTTTTAAATTTCTGAGAATTTTTTGAGAATTTTGGCGGAGTTTTATGGAATTTTTGGGGGGTGATTTTAAACTTTAAATTTTTAACTTTAAAAAACCCCAAAAATTCTAAAAGGAAATCAGAAATAATTCCAAAAAATCCCTGCAAAATTCCAAATCTCCCCCGAATTGTCCCCAAAATTCACAGAAAATCCCCCCAGAGGAGAGAATTCCGTGGAATTTCTTTATTCCCAAACTTCCCTGGGATTTTCAGGTCCTCACCCACAAGAATTCACCCCCAAAATCGGGAAAAGGCCAAAATTCCCAAATTTTTTCCAGGGATAACGACGGGCTTGGATGGATTTGGGAAGTCCGAGGATTTTCCAAGCCTAAAATTCCAAAATTTTTTCTTTTTCCAAATTTTCCTGGAATTTTTCAGGGATTCCTTCCCAGTTTTGGGGCTGGAATTTGCTCAAAAATTGGGGAAAAATTCCCAAATTCCCTCTGGAATTCCAAGGTGACCCCCAGAGGATTTTCCGAGCCCAAAATTCCCAAATTTTCCTGAAATTCCCCAGAGCTTCCTTCCCAATTTTGGGCTTTTCCAAGGTCAAAATTCCAGAATTTTCTCTTTTCTCAATTTTTCCTGGAATTTTCCAGGGGTTTTGTCCCAGTTTTGGGGCAGGAGTTTGCCCAAAAATGGGGAAAAAATCAGGAAAAAATCCCAAATTCCCTCTGGAATTCCAAGGTCCCGATGACCCCCAGAGGATTTTCCGAGCCCAAAATTCCGGAATTTTCTCTTTTCCCAAATTTTCCTGGAATTTTCCAGGAATCCCTTACCAGTTTTGGGGCTGGAATTTGCTCAAAAATTGGGAAAAATCAGAAAAAAAATCAGGGAAAAATCAGGAAGAAATTCCTCAATTCCCTCTGGGACTCCAAGGTTTTTCCAAGCCAACATTCCAGAATTTTCTCTTTTCCCAAATTTTCCTGAAATTTCCCAGAGGTTCCTTCCCAATTTTGGGCTTTTCCAAGGTCAAAATTCCAGAATTTTCTCTTTTCCCAAATTTTCCTGGAATTTTCCAGGGGTTTTGTCCCATTTTGGGGGCTGGAATTTGCCCAAAAATCAGGAAAATCCCAAAAAAAAAAAAAAAAAAAATCCAAAATCCCTCTGGAATTCCAAGGTTTTTCCAAGCCCAAAATTCCAGAATTTTTTCTTTTCCCAAATTTTCCTGGAATTTTCCAGGGGTTTTGTCCCGTTTTTGGGCAGGAGTTTCCCAAAAATTGGGAAAAATCAGGAAAAAATCCCAAATTCCCTCTGGAATTCCAAGGTCCCGATGACCCCCAGAGGATTTTCCGAGCCCAAAATTCTGGAATTTTCCATTTTTCCCAAATTTCCATGGAATCTTTCAGGTGCTTTGTCCCATTTTGGGGGCTGGAATTTGCCCAAAAATCAGGAAAATCCAGGAAAAAATCCCAAATTCCCTCTGGAATTCCATGGCCTGGATGATACCAAGCCCAAAATTCCAGAATTTTCTCTTTTCCCAAATTTTCCTGGAATTTTCCAGGAATCCCTTCCCAGTTTTGGGGGCAGGAGTTTGCCCAAAAATTGGAAAAAAATCAGAAAAAAAATCTGAGAAAAATCAGAAAAAAATCAGAAAAAAATCAGGAAAAAATTCCCCAATTCCCTCTGGGGCTCCAAGGTTTTTCCAGAATTTTCACTTTTCCCAATTTTTCCTGGAATTTTCCAGGGGTTTTGTCCAGTTTTGGGGCTGGAATTTGCTCAAAAATCGGGAAAAATCAGAAAAAATCAGGGAAAAATCAGAAAAAAATCAGGAAAAAATTCCCAAATTCCCTCTGGGACTCCAAGTTTTTTCCGGAATTTTCTCTTTTTCCCGTATATTTTTTTGGGAATTTTGTTTTTCCCGCAGGATTTTCCCGGGATCACCGGGACGAGCGGCTGCAGGGGCTGGAGGCGCTCGGGGAGGGGCTGCGAAATTCGGATTTTTCTGTCCTCGGCCACACCTGCAGCACCATCGGCGCGGTGAGAAAGGGAATTCGGGATTTTGGGGAAATTTTGGGGAAATTTTGGGAATTTTTTTGCCTTTTTTTTTTATTTCAGGGGAGGATTTGATGAAATTTTGGGGGGATTTTTTTGGGAATTTTCTGTGAATTTTGGGGATGATTTGGGGGAATCTGGAATTTTGTAGGGATTTTGGGGAATTATTTCTGATTTTTTTATAGAATTTTTGGGTTTTTTTAAGTTTTTGAGTATTTTTGGAGAATTTTTGGGGGGATTTTTCGGGGCATTTTTATGATTTTTGGGTGGGTTTTGTGGAGATTTTTAACGGATTTTTTTTATTATTTCTCGGATTTTTTGGGGTTATTTTGGTGGGGGGAGCGTTGGGTTTGGTTTGGGATTTTTGGGTTTTCTATTGGGATTTTTTGTGGATTTTTCGCCTTTTCTTGGCGATTTTTTGTGGAATTTTTTTAGGAATTCCCGATTTTCCCATTTTCCCTTTTGCCGCAGGTTCTGGGCAGGAGAATCCCCCTGGAATTTTGGGGGGAATTTTTTGGGATTGATGGGATTTTGGGGGCGGGGGGTTCTTTGGGCTTTTTTTGGGGGAGGGTTTGGGGGGATTTGAAAAATATTTTTTTTTTACTTTCTGGGACATTTTTTGAGTTTTCTTTGGGGTTTTTATGGGGATTTTTGGGGCTTTTTTGGGGGATTTCTGGGAGGATTTACGGGATTTCCAGTGGGTGTTCAGAGATTTTTTTTCAAATTTTTTTTTATTTATAGGATTTCTTGGGGGGGTTTAATTTGCGTTTTTTGGGTTTTCTTTGGGGCTTTTTGGGGCTTTTCATTGGGACTCTTGGGGGATTTATGGGATTTTTGGGGGGAGTCTTTGAGGTTTGCTGGGAGATATTTTGGGGTTTTTTTTGGTGAATTATAGAATTTTTGGGGGGATTTTTTGGGGCTTTTTTACGATTTTTGGGTGGGTTCTTTGGGGATTTTTAAAGGATTTTTTTTAATTATTTCTCGGATTTTTTGGGGTTATTTTGGTGGGGGGAGCGTTGGGTTTGGTTTGGGATTTTTGGGTTTTCCATTGGGATTTTTTTTTGTGGATTTTTTGCCTTTTTCTTGTCGATTTTTTGTGGGAATTTTTTTAGGAATTCCCAATTTTTCCCATTTTTTGCTTTTCCGCAGGTTCTGGGCAGGAGAATCCCCCCGGAATTTTGGGGGGAATTTTTTGGGATTGATGGGATTTTGGGGGCGGGGGGTTCTTTGGGCTTTTTTGGGGAGGGTTTGGGGGCATTTGAAAAATATTTTTTTTTTACTTTCTAGGACATTTTTTGAGTTTTCTTTGGGGTTTTTATGGGGATTTTTGGGGCTTTTTTAGGGGATTTCTGGGAGGATTTACGGGATTTTCAGTGGGTGTTTAGGGATTTTTTTTCAATTTTTTTTTTTATTTATAGGATTTCTTGGGAGGGGTTTAATTTGCGTTTTTTGGGTTTTCTTTGGGGCTTTTTGGGGCTTTTCATTGGGACTTTTGGGGGATTTTTGGGATTTTTGGTGGATTCTTGGAGGTTTGCTGGGAGATATTTTGGGGTTTTTTTGGGGAATTATAGAATTTTTGGGGGGATTTTTTGGGGCATTTTTACGATTTTTGGGTGGGTTCTTTGGGGATTTTTAAAGGATTTTTTATTATTATTTCTCGGATTTTTTTGGGGTTATTTTGGTGGGGGGAGCGTTGGGTTTGGTTTGGGATTTTTGGGCTTTTCCGTTGGGATTTTTTGTGGATTTTTTGCCTTTTCTTGGCGATTTTGTTTGGGAATTTTTTTAGGAATTCCCGATTTTCCCATTTTTTGCTTTTCCGCAGGTTCTGGCCAGGAGAATCCCCCCGGAGCAGCTGCTGGGGCTGCTCCTGGCCCTGCTGGAGTCCTGGGACGATCCCGAGCGGAATTGCGCCCGCGCCGCCGCCGCCATCGGCAACGCCCTCATCCGCGAGCGGGGAGCCCTCCTGCAGGAAAAGGTCAGGAAATCCCCAAAATTGCCCAAAATTCCTGAAATTCGGTCCCAAAATTCCTCAAAATCCGGGAGAGGGGAGCCCTCCTGCAGGAAAAGGTCAGAAATAACCAAAAATTCGCCAAAATTCCTGAAATTCAGTCCCAAAATCCCCCAAAATCTGGGAGAGGGGAGCCCTCCTGCAGGAAAAAGTCAGAAATCCCCAAAAATTCCCCAAACTTTCCAAAATTTCGTCCCAAAATTCCCCATCCACGAGAGGGGAGCCCTCCTGCAGGAAAAGGTCAGAAAATTCCAAAATTGCCCAAAATTCCTGAAATTCCGTCCCAAAATCCCCCAAATTCCTCATCCAGGAGAGGGGAGCCCTCCTGCAGGAAAAGGTCCCAAATCCCAAAAATTCATGCACCAAAATTCCTGAAATTTCGTCCCAAAATTCCCCAAAATTCCTGAAATTGGGTCCCAAAATTCCCCAAATTCCTCATCCGCGAGCGGGGAGCCCTCCTGCAGGAAAAGGTCAGAAATACCCAAAATTCCCCAAAATTCCTGAAATTCAGTCCCAAAATCCCCAAAAATCTGGGAGAGGGGAGCCCTCCTGCAGGAAAAGGTCAGAAAATCCCAAAATTCCCCAAAATTCCTGAAATTTCATCCCAAAATTCCCCATCCGCGAGCGGGGAGCCCTCCTGCAGGAAAAGGTCGGGAAATCCCAAAATTCCTGAAATTCGGTCCCAAAATTCCCCAAATTCCCCATCTGGGAGAGGGGAGCCCTCCTGCAGGAAAAGGTCAGGAAATTGCCCAAAATTCCCCAAAATTCCTGAAATTCAGTCCCAAAATCCCGCAATATCTGGGAGAGGGGAGCCCTCCTGCAGGAAAAGGTCAGAAATCCCCAAAAATTCCCCAAAATTCCTGAAATTCGGTCCCAAAATCCCCAAAAATCTGGGAGAGGGGAGCCCTCCTGCAGGAAAAGGTCAGAAAATCCCAAAATTCCCAAAATCCCTGAAATTCGGTCCCAAAATCCCCCAAATTCCTCATCCGGGAGCGGGGAGCCCTCCTGCAGAAAAGGGTCAGAAATCCCCAAAAATTCCCCAAAATTCCTGAAATTCGGTCCCAAAATTCCCCAAATTCCTGAAATTCGGTCCCAAAATTCCCCAAATTCCTCATCTGGGAGAGGGGAGCCCTCCTGCAGAAAAAGGTCAGGAAATCCCAAAATTGCCCAAAATTCCTGAAATTCGGTCCCAAAATTCCCCATCCAGGAGAGGGGAGCCCTCCTGCAGGAAAAGGTCAGAAAATAACCAAAATTCCTGAAATTTGGTCCCAAAATTCCCCAAATTCCTCATCCGGGAGCGGGGAGCCCTCCTGCAGGAAAAGGTCCCAAATCCCAAAAATTCATGCCCCAAAATTCCTGAAATTCAGTCCCAAAATTGCCCAAATTCCTGAAATTCGGTCCCAAAATTCCCCAAATTCCTCATCCACTAGCGGGGAGCCCTCCTGCAGGAAAAGGTCAGAAATAACCAAAAATTCCCCAAAATTCCTGAAATTCGGTCCCAAAATTCCCCAAATACCTCATCTGGGAGCGGGGAGCCCTCCTGTAGGAAAAGGTCCCAAATCCCCAAAAATTCCCCAAAATTCCTGAAATTTGGTACCAAGATTCCCCAAATTCCTCATCCAGGAGAGGGGAGCCCTCTTGCAGGAAAAGATCCCAAATCCCAAAAATTCATGCCCCAAAATTCCCGAAATTTACTCCCAAAATTCCAAAAAATTCCATCCCACGATTCACAAAAATTCCGTCCTAAAATTCCTGAAATTCAATCCCAAAAATTCCCAAAATTCAATCTCGAAGTTTCCCCAAAATTGCTTCCCAGAATTCCCCAAATTCATGAAATTCAGTCTCAAAACTCCCGAAATTCCTGAAATTCACACCCAAAATTCCCCAAGTAAATCTCAGAATTGATTCCCAGAATTTGCAAATTTAATTCCCAAATTCCTAAAATTAGTTCCCAAAATTAATCCCAAAAATTCCTGAAATTCAGTCCTAAAATTTTCAAAACCAATTCCCAAAATTAGTCCCAAAATTCCTAAAATTTGGTCCCGGAATTCCCCAAATTCCTCATCTGGGAGAAGGGAGGCATCCTGCAGGAAAAGGTCAGAACTCCCAAAATTCCCCAAAATTCCCCAAAATTCCTGAAATTCACTCCAAACAATTCCCAAAATTCAGTCCCAAAATTCCACCAAAATTCCTGAAATTAATCCCCAAAATTCAGCCCTGAAATTCCTGAAATTAATTTTTGAAAATAAGACCCAAAATTCAGTGCTGAAATTCCCAAAATAAATCCCAAAATTGATTCCCAAAAATTCCCAGAATTCCAAAAATTCAATCTCAAAATTCCCAAAATTCCTGAAATTAATTTCTAAAGTTCCAAAATGCATTCCCCAAATTGCCAAAATTAATTCCCAAAATTCCAGAAGTTAATTCCCAGCATTAATTCCCAAAAATTCCCAAAATTGTCAAAATTCAGACCCAAACACCCTCAAGTAATTCCCAAAATTAATTCCCAAAATTCACAGAATTCCTGCTCTGGGAAAGGGGAGGGATCCTGCACAAAAGGGTTGGAATTCCTGAAAATTCACAACAATTCCAAAAATTCAGCCCCACAATTCCCAAAATCCAATCCCAATATTCCCCAAATAAATCCCAAAATAAGTCCCAAGATGAATTCCCAAAATTCCCAACCGTGCCCCAGTTCCAGGATCCCTTTCTCGTGGGACGTTCCTCCTTCTCCAAGAGGATCAGAACCACAAAATCCTGGAATTATTTCCTTTGGAAAAACTCTTGGAAACCCCAACCACGGCAAATCCATCAGGAATGATCCCAAAGATCCCATCCCAAATCCATCCAGGATGATCCCAAGGATCCCATCCCAAATCCATCCGGGATGATCCCAAGGATTCCATCCCAAGGATCCCACCTGGGATGATCCCAAGGATCCCATCCCAAACCCACCTGGGATGATCCCAAGGATCCCATCCCAAGGATCCCATACGGGATGATCCCAAGGATCCCACCCCAAACCCATCCGGGATGATCCCAAAGATCCCGTCCGGGATGATCCCAAGGATCCCACCCCAAACCCATCTGGGATGATCCCAAAGATCCCATCCCAAGGATCCCACCTGGGATGATCCCAAGGATCCCATCCCAAACCCATCGGGGATGATCCCAAGGATCCCATCCAGGATGATCCCAAGGATCCCACCCCAAACCCACCTGGGATGATCCCAAAGATCCCACCCCAAACTAATCCGGGATGATCCCAAGGATCCCACCCCAAGGATCCCACCTGGGCTGATCCCAAAGATCCCACCCCAAACCCACCTGGGATGATCCCAAAGATCCCATCCCAAACCCATCCGGCATGATCCCAAGGATCCCATCCGGGATGATCCCAAGGATCCCATCCCAAACCCACCCGGGCTGATCCCAAGGATCCCACCCCAAGGATCCCAAGGATCCCACCCAGGATGATCCCAAGGATCCCACCCCAAACCCATCCGGGATGATCCCAAGGATCCCGTCCGGGATGATCCCAAGGATCCCACCCCAAACCCATCCGGGATGATCCCAAGGATCCCGTCCGGGATGATCCCAAGGATCCCACCCCAAACCCATCCAGGATGATCCCAAGGATCCCATCCCAAATCCATCCGGGACGATCCCAAGTGTCCCACCCCAAACCCATCCAGGATGACCCCAAAGATCCCATCCCAAGGATCCCACCTGGGATGATCCCAAGGATCCCACCACCCCAAACCCATCCAGGATGATCCCAAGGATCCCACCCCAAATCCACCTGGGATGATCCCAAAGATCCCATCCAGGATGATCCCAAGGATCCCACCCCAAACCCACCCAGGATGATCCCAAAGATCCCATCCCAAACCCATCCAGGATGATCCCAAAGATCCCACCCCAAACCCATCCAGGATGATCCCAAAGATCCCATCCCAAACCCACCTGAGATGATCCCAAGGATCCCATCCAGGATGATCCCAAAGATCCCACCCCAAACCCACCCGGGATGATCCCAAGGATCCCACCCCAAGGATCCCATCTGGGATGATCCCAAAGATCCCACCCGAAACCCACCCAGGATGATCCCAAGGATCCCATCCCAAACCCATCTGGGATGATCCCAAGGATCCCACCCCAAGGATCCCAAGGATCCCACCCAGGATGATCCCAAGGTTCCCATCCCAAACCCATCCAGGATGATCCCAAGGATCCCGTCCGGGATGATCCCAAGGATCCCACCCCAAACCCATCCAGGATGATCCCAAGGATCCCACCCCAAATCCATCCGGGATGATCCCAAGGATCCCACCCCAAACCCATCCGGGATGATCCCAAAGACCCTGTCCGGGATGATCCCAAGGATCCCATCCCAAACCCATCCGGGATGATCCCAAGGATCCCATCCCAAACCCATCCGGGATGATCCCAAAGATCCCATCCCAAACCCATCCGGGATGATCCCAAAGATCCCATCCCAAGGATCCCACCTGGGATGATCCCAAGGATCCCATCCCAAACCCATCCGGGATGATCCCAAGGATCCCATCCCAAACCCATCCGGGATGATCCCAAGGATCCCATCCCAAACCCATCCGGGATGATCCCAAAGATCCCATCCCAAGGATCCCACCTGGGATGATCCCAAGGATCCCACCCCAAACCCACCTGGGATGATCCCAAGGATCCCATCCCAAACCCAGCTGTGATTATCCCAAGGATCCCACCCCAAATGCATCTGGGATGATCCCAAGGATCCCACCTGGTATGATCTCAATGATCCCACCCCAAACCCACCCGGGATGATCCCAAAGATCTCACCCAGGATAGTCCCAAGGATCCCATCCCAAATGTCTCTGGGATGATCCCGAGGATCCCACCCCAAACCCACCCGGGATGACCCCAAGGATCCCACCCAGGAGCATCAGGACCACATTCCCCTGGAATTCCTTCCTCTGGAAAAACCCTTGGAAACCCCAACCATGCCAAGGATCCCATTCCAAACCCATCTGGGCTGATCTCTAGGATCCCATCTGGGATGATCCCAAGGATCCCATCCCAAACCCATCCGGGATCATCCCAAGGATCCCACCCCAAACCCATCCAGGATGATCCCAAGGATCCCACCCCAAACCCATCCGGGATCATCCCAAGGATCCCACCCCAAACCCATCCGGGATCATCCCAAGGATCCCACCCCAAACCCATCCAGGATGATCCCAAGGATCCCATCCCAAATCCACCTGGGATGATCCCAAGGATCCCATCCCAAACCCACCTGGGATGATCCCAAGGATCCCACCCCAAAGCCATCCATGATGATCCCAAGGATCCCATCCCAGTCCCATCTGGGATGACCCCAAGGATCCCATCCAGGGGCATCAGGACCACATTCCCCTGGAATTCCTCCCTTTGGAAAAACCCTTGGAAACCTCAACATTCCCAAAGCCACTGGGGATGATCCCAAAGATCCCATCCGGGATGATCCCAAGTGTCCCACCCCAAACCCACCTGGGATGATCCCAAAGATCTCACCCAGGATAGTTCCACTGATCCCATCCCAAACGTCTCTGGGATGATCCCAAAGATCCCACCCCAAACCCACCCGAGATGATCCCAAGGATCCCACCCCAAATCCATCCAGGATGATCCCAAGGATCCCACCACAAACCCATCCAGGATGATCCCAAGGATCCCATCCAGGATGATCCCAAGGATCCCATCCCAAATCCATCCAGGATGATCCCAAGGATCCCATCCAGGATGATCCCAAGGATCCCATCCCAAATCCATCCAGGATGATCCCAAGGATTCCATCCAGGATGATCCCAAGGCTCCCACCCCAAACCCACCCGGGATGATCCCAAGGATCCCACCCCAAATCCATCCGGGATGATCCCAAGGATCCCATCCCAAATCCATCCGGGATGATCCCAAGGATCCCACCCCAAACCTGTCCGGGATGATCCCAAAGATCCCGTCTGGGATGATCTCAATGATCCCACCCCAAACCCACCCGGGATGATCCCAAGGATCCCACCCCAAACCTGTCCGGGATGATCCCAAAGATCCCGTCTGGGATGATCTCAATGATCCCATCCCAAATCCATCCGGGATGATCCCAAGGATCCCACCCCAAACTCATCCAGGATGATCCCAAGGATCCCACCCCAAACTCATCCGGGATGATCCCAAAGATCCCATCCCAAGGATCCCACCTGGGATGATCCCAAGGATCCCGTCCCAAACCCATCCAGGATGATCCCAAAGATCCCATCCCAAATCCATCCAGGATGATCCCAAGGTTCCCATCCCAAACCCATCCGGGATGATCCCAAAGATCCTGTCCGGGATGATCCCAAAGATCCCATCCCAAACCCATCCAGGATGATCCCAAAGATCCCATCCCAAACCCATCCAGGATGATCCCAAGGATCCCACCCCAAACCCATCCAGGATGATCCCAGGGATCCCATCCCAAACCCATCCAGGATGATCCCAAGGATCCCATCCCAAACCCACCTGGGATGATCCCAAAGATCCCACCCCAAACTCATCCAGGATGATCCCAAGGATCCCATCCCAAACCCACCTGGGATGATCCCAAAGATCCCACCCCAGATCCATCCGGGATGATCCCAAGGATCCCACCACCCCAAACCCATCCGGGATGATCCCAAGGATCCCATCCCAAACCCATCCGAGATGATCCCAAAGATCCCACCTGGGCTGATCCCAAGGATCCCACCACCCCAAACCCATCCAGGATTATCCCAAAGATCCTGTCTGGGATGATCCCAAGGATCCCATCCCAAACCCACCTGGTATTATCCCAAGGATTCCATCCCAAGGATCCCATCCCAAACCCATCCAGGATGATCCCGAGGATCCCATCCCAAACCCACCTGGGATGATCCCAAGGATTCCATCCCAAGGATCCCATCCCAAACCCATCCAGGATGATCCCAAGGATCCCACCCCAAACCCACCCAGGATCATCCCAAGGATCCCACCCCAAACCCATCCAGGATGATCCCAAGGATCCCATCCCAAACCCAGCTGTGATTATCCCAAGGATCCCACCCCAAATCCACCTGGGATGATCCCAAGGAGGATCCCAGCTGGGATAGTGCCAAGGATCCCACCCCAAATGCATCTGGGATGATCCCAAGGATCCCACCCCAAACCCATCCAGGATGATCCCAAGGATCCCACCTGGGATGATCCCAAGGATCCCGTCCGGGATGATCCCAAGGCTCCCACCCCAAACCCATCTGGGATGATCCCAAGGATCCAATCAGGGATGATCCCAAGGATCCCACCCAAAACTCACCTGGAATTATCGCAGGGATCCCATCCCAACAATCCCATGTGGGATGATCCCAGTGATCCCATCCAGGATGATCCCAAGGATCCCAACCACAACAATGCAAAGGCTCCCACCCCAAACCCATCCAGGATCATCCCATCCCGTTTTTCCCTCCTTTTCCCATCTCCTCATTCCCATTTTTCCAGCCTTTCCCATCTGGGATGATCCCAAAGGGTCCCATCTGGGATGATCCCAAACCCATCCAGGACGATCCCAAGGATCCCACCCCAGATCCCTCTGGGATGATCCCCATGGTCCCTTCCGGGATGGTCCCAAGGCTCCCACCCCAAACCCATCCGGGATGACGCCATCCCATTTTCCCTCCTTTCCCAGCTCCTCATTCTGAATTTCCCTCCTTTCCCAGCTCCTCATTCCCATTCCCCGCAGGTCCCGGAGCTGCTGGCGGCGCTGCACGCGCGGTTGCAATTCCTGCAGGAGCGGGAGGATCAGGATCTGCAGCTGCAGCGGGCGGCGCAGGGCTCGGTGCTGCTCCTTTCCCATCTCCTCATTCCCATTTCCCACCTTTCATTCCCATTCCCCGCAGGTGCCGGAGCTGCTGGCGGCGCTGCATGCGCGGTTGCAATTCCTGCAGGAGCGGGAGGATCAGGATCTGCAGCTGCAGCGGGCGGCGCAGGGCTCGGTGTTCCCAATTCCCACCTTTCATTCCTGTTTTCCCTGCAGGTCCCGGAGCTGCTGGCGGCGCTGCACGCGCGGCTGCATTTCCTGCAGCAGGAACAGGAGGATCAGGAGGAGCTGCAGCTGCAGCGGGCGGCGCAGAGCTCGGTGTTCCCAATTCCCACCTTTCATTCCCATTCCCCGCAGGTCCCGGAGCTGCTGGCGGCGCTGCACGCGCGGCTGCAATTCCTGCAGGAGCGGGAGGATCAGGAGGAGCTGCAGCTGCAGCGGGCGGCGCAGAGCTCGGTGCTGCTCCTTTCCCAGCTCCTCATTCCCATTCCCCGCAGGTCCCGGAGCTGCTGGCGGCGCTGCATGCGCAGTTGCAATTCCTGCAGGAACAGGAGCTGCAGGAGGAGCTGCAGCTGCAGCGGGCGGCGCAGGGCTCGGTGTTCCCATTTCCCACCTTTCATTCTCATTTTCTTGCAGGTCCCGGAGCTGCTGGCGGCGCTGCATGCGCGGCTGCATTTCCTGCAGCAGGAACAGGAGGATCAGGAGGAGCTGCAGCTGCAGCGGGCGGCGCAGAGCTCGGTGTTCCCATTTCCCACCTTTCATTCCCGTTTCCCCGCAGGTCCCGGAGCTGCTGGCGGCGCTGCATGCGCGGTTGCAATTCCTGCAAGCAGGAGCGGGAGGATCAGGATCCGCAGCTGCAGCGGGCGGCGCAGGGCTCGGTGTTCCCATTTCCCATCTCCTCATTCCCATTCCCCGCAGGTCCCGGAGCTGCTGGCGGCGCTGCATGCGCGGTTGCAATTCCTGCAGGAGCGGGAGGATCAGGATCCGCAGCTGCAGCGGGCGGCGCAGGGCTCGGTGTTCCCCATTTCCCACCTTTCATTCCCATTCCCCGCAGGTCCCGGAGCTGCTGGCGGCGCCGCATGCGCGGCTGCAATTCCTGCAGGAGCGGGAGGATCAGGATCTGCAGCTGCAGCGGGCGGCGCAGAGCTCGGTGCTGCTCCTTTCCCAGCTCCTCATTCCCATTCCCCGCAGGTGCCGGAGCTGCTGGCGGCGCTGCATGCGCGGCTGCAATCGCTGCAGGAGCGGGAGGATCAGGAGCTGCAGCTGCAGCGGGCGGCGCAGGGCTCGGTGTTCCCATTTCCCATCTCCTCATTCCCAATTCCCACCTTTCATTCCCATTCCCCGCAGGTGCCGGAGCTGCTGGCGGCGCTGCACGCGCGGTTGCAATTCCTGCAGGAACAGGAGCTGCAGGAGGAGCCGCAGCTGCAGCGGGCGGCGCAGAGCTCGCTGTTCCCAATTCCCACCTTTCATTCCCGTTTTCCCCGCAGGTCCCGGAGCTGCTGGCGGTGCTGCATGCACGGTTGCATTTCCTGCAGCAAGAACAGGAGGAACAGGAGCTGCAGCTGCAGCGGGCGGCGCAGAGCTCGGTGTTCCCAATTCCCACCTTTCATTCCCATTCCCCGCAGGTCCCGGAGCTGCTGGCGGCGCTGCATGCGCGGTTGCAATTCCTGCAGGAGCAGGAGGATCAGGATCTGCAGCTGCAGCGGGCGGCGCAGAGCTCGGTGTTCCCATTTCCCACCTTTCATTCCCATTTCCCACCTTTCATTCCCGTTTTCCCCGCAGGTCCCGGAGCTGCTGGCGGCGCTGCACGCGCGGCTGCAATTCCTGCAGGAACAGGAGCTGCATGATCTGCAGCTGCAGCTGCAGCGGGCGGCGCAGAGCTCGATGTTCCCAATTTCCATCTCCTCATTCCCAATTCCCACCTTTCATTCCCATTCCCCGCAGGTCCCGGAGCTGCTGGCGGCGCTGCATGCGCGGCTGCAATTCCTGCAGGAGCAGGAGGATCAGGAGGAGCTGCAGCTGCAGCGGGCGGCGCAGGGCTCGGTGTTCCCATTTCCCACCTTTCATTCCCATTCCCCGCAGGTCCCGGAGCTGCTGGCGGCGCTGCACGCGCGGCTGCAATTCCTGCAGGAGCGGGAGGATCAGGATCCGCAGCTGCAGCGGGCGGCGCAGAGCTCGGTGCTGCTCCTGGCGCTGCAGCACCCGCAGAGCGTGGTGGGCTGCCTGCTGGGGAGCCCCCTGCCCTTCGACGGGTACGGCACCGGGCCCCAGATCCTGCCCTAGATCACAAATGTAGAGCAAATCCCAAATCCACCCCCAAGTCCCAAATCCAGCCCCAAATCCCAAATCCAGCCTCAAATCCTGCCCCAAGTCCAATATCAAATTCCAAGTCCAGCCTCAATCCCAGATCCAGCCCCAAATCCCAAATCCAGTCACAAATTCCAACGTTCCAGTCCCAAATCCAGCCCCAATCCCAAATCCAGCCCCAATCCCAAATCCAGCCCCAATCCCAAATCCAGCCCTGTATCCCAGCCCCAATCCCAAATGCAGCCCCCGACTCAAATCCAGTCACAAATTCCAACATCCCGGTCCCAAATCCAGCCCCAATCCCAAATCCAGCCCTGAATCCACCCCAATCCCAAATCCAGCCCCAATCCCAAATGCAGCCCTGAATCCAGCCCCAATCCCAAATCCAGCCCCAATCCCAAATCCAGCCCTGAATCCAGCCCTGTATCCCAGCCCCAATCCCAAATCCAGCCCTGAATCCCAGCCCCAATCCCAAATCCAGCCCTGTATCCCAGCCCCAGTCCCAAATCCAGCCCTGTATCCCAGCCCCAATCCCAAATCCAGCCCCCGACTCAAATCCAGTCACAAATTCCAACGTTCCGGTCCCAAATCCAGCCCCAAATCCCAAACCCAGCCCTGAATGCAGCCCCAATCCCAAACCCAGCCCCAATCCCAAATCCAGCCCCAAATCCCAAATCCAGCCCCAAATCCAGCCCCGTATCCCAGCCCCAATCCCATATCCAGCCCCAGCCTCAAATCCAGACCCAACCCCAAATCCAGCCCTGCCCGGATCCCACATCCAGCCCCATATCCCAAATACAGATCCAGATCCCAAATCCGGCCCCAAATCCGGCCCCGATCCCAAATCCCAAATCCAATCCCAAATCCGGCCCCAAATCCGGCCCCGATCCCAAATCCAGCCCCAAATCCAGCCCCGATCCCAAATACCAAATCCAATCCCAAATCCAGCCCCAAATCCAGCCCCAAATCCTAAATACACCCTCAATCCCAAATCCAGTCCTGAATCCTGCCCCAAATCTCAAATCCATCCCCAAATCCCAAATCCAGCCCAAATTCCAAATCCAGCCCAAATCCCAAATCCAGCCCCAAATCCCAAATCCAGCCCCAAATCCCAAATCCAGCTCCAAATCCCAAATCCAATATCCAATCCCAAACCCGGCCCCAAATCCAGCCCCGATCCTGAATCCTGCCCCAATCCCAAATCCTGCCCCAAATCCTGCCTGATCCCAAATCCAGCCCCAATCCCAAATGTAGATCCAAGTCCCAAACCCTTCCCCGAGTCCCAGCCCCAACCCCAAACTCAGCCCCAGTCTCAAAAACAGAACCAATCCCAAATCCGGCCCCAAATCCGACCCCAATCCCAAATCCCAAATCCGGCCCCAAATCCGGCCCCAATCCCAAATACAGATCCAGATCCCAAATCCGGCCCCAAATCTGGCCCAAATCCCAAATCCAGCCTCAAATCCAGCCCCGATCCCAAATCCCAAATCCAGCCCCAAATCCTAAATACACCCTCAATCCCAAATCCAGTCCTGAATCCTGCCCCAAATCCCAAATCCATCCTCAAATCCCAAATCCAGCCCCAAATCTCAAATCCATCCTCAAATCCCAAATCCAGCCCAAATCCCAAATCCAGCCCCAAATCCTAAATACACCCTCAATCCCAAATCCAGTCCTGAATCCTGCCCAAATCTCAAATCCATCCTCAAATCCCAAATCCAGCCCAAATCCCAAATCCAGCTCCAAATCCAATATCCAATCCCAAATCCAGCCCCAAATCCCAAATCCAGCTCCAAATCCCAAATCCCAAATCCAATCCCAAACCCAGCCCCAAACCCAGCCCCGATCCTGAATCCTGCCCCAATCCCAAATCCTGCCCCAAATCCTGCCTGATCCCAAATCCAGTGCCAATCCCTAATGAAGATCCAAGTCCCAAACCCTTCCCCAAGTCCCAGCCCCGACTCCAAACTCAGCCCCAGTCTCAAAAACAGAACCAATCCCAAATCCAGCCCAAATCCAACCCCAAACCCAACCCCAATCCCAATCCCAATCCCAAATCCAGCCCAAATCCAAACCCAAGCCCAACCCCAATCCTAAATCCAGCTCAAATCCAACCCCACATCCAGCCCCAATCCCAAATCCAGCCCCAAATCCCATATCCAATCCCCAATACAAACCTGACCCCAGACGCAGTCCTAAATCCCAACACAGACCCAAATCCAGCCCCAAATCCCAAATCCAGCCCCAAATCCCAAATCCAGCCCCAAATCCCAAATCCAACATCCAATCCAATATCCAAACACAGATCCGATCCCAAATCCATCCCCAAATCCCAAGTCCCAAATCCAATATCCCATCCCAAATCCAGCCCCGATCCCAAACAGGGAGCTGGTCATGGATGTGGCCCTAAATCCTGTCCCGATCCTAAATCACGGCCTAAATCCAGCCCTAAATCCAGTGCTGACACCAAACCCAGCCCCAATCCCAAACCCAGCCCCAATCCCAAACCCAGCCCCAATCCCAAATCCAGCCCCCGACTCAAATCCAGTCACAAATTCCAACATCCCGGTCCCAAATCCAGCCCCAATCCCAAATCCAGCCCTGAATGCAGCCCCAATCCCAAATCCAGCCCCAATCCCAAATCCAGTCACAAATTCCAATATCCCGGTCCCAAATCCAGCCCCGATCCCAAACAGGGAGCTGGTCATGGATGTGGCCCTAAATCCTGTCCCGATCCTAAATCACGGCCTAAATCCAGCCCTAAATCCAGTGCTGACACCAAACCCAGCCCCAATCCCAAACCCAGCCCCAATCCCAAACCCAGCCCCAATCCCAAATCCAGCCCCCGACTCAAATCCAGTCACAAATTCCAACATCCCGGTCCCAAATCCAGCCCCAATCCCAAATCCAGCCCCAATCCCAAATCCAGCCCCCGACTCAAATCCAGTCACAAATTCCAACGTCCCGGTCCCAAATCCAGCCCCAATCCCAAATCCAGCCCCAATCCCAAATCCAGTCACAAATTCCAATATCCCGGTCCCAAATCCAGCCCCAATCCCAAACAGGGAGCTGGTCATGGATGTGGCCCTAAATCCTGTCCCGATCCTAAATCACGGCCTAAATCCAGCCCTAAATCCAGTGCTGACGCCAAACCCAGCCCCAATCCCAAATCCAGCCCCCGACTCAAATCCAGTCACAAATTCCAACGTCCCGGTCCCAAATCCAGCCCCAATCCCAAATCCAGCCCCAATCCCAAATCCAGCCCCAATCCCAAATCCAGCCCTGAATCCAGCCCCAATCCCAAATCCAGCCCCAATCCCAAATCCAGCCCCAATCCCAAATCCAGCCCTGAATCCAGCCCCAATCCCAAATCCAGCCCCAAATCCCAAATCCAGCCCCAAATCCAAAATGCAGCCCCAATCCCAAATCCAGCCCCAATCCCAAATCCAGCCCCAATCCCAAATCCAGCCCTGTATCCCAGCCCCAATCCCAAATCCAGCCCTGAATGCAGCCCTGTATCCCAGCCCCAATCCCAAATCCAGCCCCAATCCCAAATCCAGCCCCAAATCCAGCCCCGTATCCCAGCCCCAATCCCAAATCCAGCCCTGTATCCCAGCCCCAATCCCAAATCCAGCCCCAAATCCAGCCCCGTATCCCAGCCCCAATCCCAAATCCAGCCCTGATTCCAGCCCCGTATCCCAGCCCCAATCCCAAATCCGGCCCCAGCCTCAAATACAGACCTAACCCCAAATCCAGCCCTGCCCGGATCCCACATCCAGCCCCATATCCCAAATACTGATCCAAATCCCAAATCCATCCGGCCCCAATCCCAAATCCAGCCCCAAATCTAGCCCCGATCCCAAATCCCAAATCCAGCCCCAAATCCCAAATCCAACATCCAATCCAATATCCAAACACAGACCCGATCCCAAATCCATCCCCAAATCCCAAGTCCCAAATCCAATATCCCATCCCAAATCCAGCCCCGATCCCGAACAGGGAGCTGGTCATGGATGTGGCCCTAAATCCTGTCCCGATCCTAAATCACAGCCTAAATCCAGCCCTAAATCCAGTGCTGACACCAAACCCAGCCCCCAATCCCAAATCCAGCCCTGACTGCAGCCCCAATCCCAAACCCAGCCCCAATCCCAAATCCAGCCCCCGACTCAAATCCAGTCACAAATTCCAACGTTCCGGTCCCAAATCCAGCCCCAATCCCAAATCCAGCCCCCGATCCAGCCCCAATCCCAAATCCAGCCCCAATCCCAAATCCAGCCCTGATTGCAGCCCTGTATCCCAGCCCCACTCCCAAATCCAGCCCCAATCCCAAATCCAGCCCTGATTCCAGCCCCAATCCCAAATCCAGCCCCAATCCCAAATCCAGCCCTGATTGCAGCCCTGTATCCCAGCCCCACTCCCAAATCCAGCCCCAATCCCAAATCCAGCCCCAATCCCAAATCCAGCCCTGATTGCAGCCCCGTATCCCAGCCCCAATCCCAAATCCAGCCCCAAATCCCAAATCCAGCCCCAATCCCAAATCCAGCCCTGATTGCAGCCCTGTATCCCAGCCCCAATCCCAAATCCAGCCCCAAATCCCAAATCCAGCCCCAAATCCAAAATGCAGCCCCACTCCCAAATCCAGCCCCAATCCCAAATCCAGCCCCAATCCCAAATCCAGCCCCCGACTCAAATCCAGTCACAAATTCCAACATCCCAGTCCCAAATGCAGCTCCAATCCCAAATCCAGCCCTGATTGCAGCCCCGTATCCCAGCCCCAGCCCCATATCCGGCCCCAGCCTCAAATCCAGACCCAACCCCAAATCCAGCCCTGCCCGGATCCCACATCCAGCCCCATATCCCAAATACAGATCCAGATCCCAAATCCGGCCCCAAATCCGGCCCCAATCCCAAATCCCAAATCCAATCCCAAATCTGGCCCCAAATCCGGCCCCAATCCCAAATCCAGCCCCAAATCCCGCCCCGATCCCAAATACCAAATCCAGCCCCAAATCCAGCCCCAAATCCAGCCCCAAATCCTAAATACACCCTCAATCCCAAATCCAGTCCCGAATCCTGCCCCAAATCTCAAATCCATCCTCAAATCCCAAATCCAGCCCAAATCCCAAATCCAGCCCCAATCCCAAATCCAGCCCCAATCCCAAATCCAGCCCCAATCCCAGATCCAGCCCCAATCCCAAATCCAGCCCTGATTCCAGCCCTGTATCCCGGCCCCAGCCCCATATCCGGCCCCAGCCTCAAATCCAGCCCCAATCCCAAATCCAGCCCTGCCCGGATCCCACATCCAGCCCCATATCCCAAATACAGATCCAGATCCCAAATCCGGCCCCAAATCCGGCCCCAATCCCAAATCCCAAATCCAATCCCAAATTCGGCCCCAAATCTGGCCTCGATCCCAAATCCAGCCCCAAATCCAGCCCCAAATCCTAAATACACCCTCAATCCCAAATCCAGTCCTGAATCCTGCCCCAAATCTCAAATCCATCCCCAAATCCCAAATCCAGCCCAAATCCCAAACCCAGCCCCAAATCCAAAATGCAGCCCCAATCCCAAATCCAGCCCTAATTCCCAAATCCAAGCCCAATTCCCAGATCCAGCCCCAAATTCAGACAAAGTCCAAAATGCAACCCCGGTCCCAAATCCAGCCCCAAATCCAGCCCTGATCCCAAATACGGACCCGGTTCTGAATCCATCCCAAAATCCAGGTCAAATCCCAAATACAGCCCAAATCCCAAATCCAGCCTCAATCCCAACATTCCAACCCCAATCCCAAATCCAGCCCCAAATCCCAAATCCAGCTCCAAATCCCAAATCCAATATCCAATCCCAAATCCAGCCGGAATCCCAAATCCAATCCCAGATCCAGCCGGAATCCCAAATCCAATCCCAGATCCAGCCCCAAATCCAGCCCCGATCCTGAATCCTGCCCCAATCCCAAATCCTGCCCCAAATCCTGCCTGATCCCAAATCCAGCCCCAATCCCAAATGCAGATCCAAGTCCCAAACCCTTCCCCGAGTCCCAGCCCCGACCCCAAACTCAGCCCCAGTCTCAGAAACAGAACCAATCCCAAATCCAGCCCCAAATCCAACCCCAAACCCAACCCCAATCCCAATCCCAATCCCAAATCCAGCCCAAATCCAACCCCAATCCCAACCCCAATCCTAAATCCACCTCAAATCCAATCCCAAATCCAGCCCCAAATCCCAAATCCAGCCCCAAATCCCAAATCCAGCCCCAAATCCAAAATGCAGCCCCAATCCCAAATCCAGCCCCAATCCCAAATCCAGTCCCAAATCCCATATCCAATCCCCAATACAAACCTGATCCCAGATGCAGCCCTAAATCCCAACACAGACCCAAACCCAGCCCCAATCCCAAATCCAGCCCGAAATCCCAAATCCAACATCCAATCCAATATCCAAACACAGACCCGATCCCAAATCCATCCCCAAATCCAATATCCCATCCCAAACCCAGCCCCGATCCCAAATCCAGCCCCAATCCCAAACTCAGCCACAATCCCAAATCCTGCCCCAATTTTTTATCCCCAAATCCAGCCCCAAATCCAGTATCCAATCCCAAATACCGACCCAATCCCAAACCCAGCCCCAAATCCCAAATCCAGCCCCAAATCCCAAATCCAATATCCAACCCAATATCCAAACACAGACCCGATCCCAAATCCATCCCCAAACCCCAAGTCCCAAATCCAATATCCCATCCCAAATCCAGCCCCGATCCCAAATCCAGCCCCGATCCCAAACTCAGCCACAATCCCAAATCCTGCCCCAATTTCGAATCCCCGAATCCAGCCCCAAATCCAGTATCCAATCCCAAATACCGACCCAATCCCAAATCCATCCCCAAATCCCAAATCCAGCCCCAAATCCCAAATCCAACATCCAACCCAATATCCAAACACAGACCCGATCCCAAATCCATCCCCAAATCCCAAGTCCCAAATCCAATATCCCATCCCAAATCCAGCCCCGATCCCCAATGGGAGCTGGTCATGGATGTGGCCCTAAATCCTGTCCCGATCCTAAATCACAGCCTAAATCCAGCCCTAAATCCAGTGCTGACACCAACCCAGCCCCAATCCCAAATCCAGACCCCGACTCAAATCCAGGCACAAATTCCAACGTCCCGGTCCCAAATCCAGCCCCAATCCCAAATCCAGCCCCAATCCCAAATCCAGCCCCAATCCCAAATCCAGCCCTGATTGCAGCCCTGTATCCCAGCCCCAATCCCAAATCCAGCCCCCGACTCAAATCCAGGCACAAATTCCAACGTTCCAGTCCCAAATCCAGCCCCAATCCCAAATCCAGCCCCAATACCAAATCCAGCCCCAATCCCAAATCCAGCCCTGAATGCAGCCCCAATCCCAAATCCAGCCCCAATCCCAAATCCAACCCCAATCCCAAACCCTGCCCCAATCCCAAACCCTGCCCCAATCCCAAATCCAACCCCAATCCCAAACCCTGCCCCAATCCCAAATGCAGCCCCCGACTCAAATCCAGTCACAAATTCCAACGTTCCGGTCCCAAATCCAGCCCCAATCCCAAATCCAGCCCCCGATCCAGCCCCAATCCCAAATCCAGCCCCAATCCCAAATCCAGCCCCAATCCCAAATGCAGCCCCCGACTCAAATCCAGTCACAAATTCCAACATCCCGGTCCCAAATCCAGCCCCAATCCGAAATCCAGCCCTGAATCCAGCCCCAATCCCAAATCCAGCCCCAATCCCAAATCCAGCCCCAATCCCAAATCCAGCCCTGATTCCAGCCCTGTATCCCAGCCCCAATCCCAAATCCAGCCCCCGATCCAGCCCCAATCCCAAATCCAGCCCCCGACTCAAATCCAGTCACAAATTCCAACATCCCGGTCCCAAATCCAGCCCCAATCCCAAATCCAGCCCCAATCCCAAATCCAGCCCTGAATCCAGCCCCAATCCCAAATCCAGCCCCAATCCCAAATCCAGCCCTGATTGCAGCCCTGTATCCCAGCCCCAATCCCAAATCCAGCCGTAATTCCCAAATCCAGCCCCAAATCCCAAATCCAGCCCCAAATCCAAAATGCAGCCCCAATCCCAAATCCAGCCCCAATCCCAAATCCAGCCCCTGACTCAAATCCAGTCACAAATTCCAACATCCCGGTCCCAAATCCAGCCCCAATCCCAAATCCAGCCCTGAATCCAGCCCCCGACTCAAATCCAGTCACAAATTCCAACGTTCCAGTCCCAAATCCAGCCCCAATCCCAAATCCAGCCCCAATACCAAATCCAGCCCCAATCCCAAATCCAGCCCCCGACTCAAATCCAGTCACAAATTCCAATGTTCCGGTCCCAAATCCAGCCCCAATCCCAAATCCAGCCCTGAATCCAGCCCCAATCCCAAATCCAGTCCTGATTGCAGCCCTGTATCCCAGCCCCAATCCCAAATCCAGCCCCCGACTCAAATCCAGTCACAAATTCCAACATCCCGGTCCCAAATCCAGCCCCAATCCCAAATCCAGCCCCCGACCCAGCCCCAATCCCAAATCCAGCCCCAATCCCAAATCCAGCCCCAATCCCAAATCCAGCCCTGAATGCAGCCCCAATCCCAATCCCAGCCCCAATCCCAAATCCAGCCCTGATTCCAGCCCTGTATCCCAGCCCCAATCCCAAATCCGGCCCCAGCCTCAAATCCAGACCCAACCCCAAATCCAGCCCTGCCCGGATCCCACATCCAGCCCCATATCCCAAATACAGATCCAGATCCCAAATCAGGCCCCAAATCCGGCCCCAATCCCAAATCCAGATCCAGATCCCAAATCCGGCCCCAAATCCGGCCCCGATCCCAAATCCAGCCCCAAATCCTAAATACACCCTCAATCCCAAATCCAGTCCTGAATCCTGCCCCGGTCCCGAATCCTGCCCCAAATCCCAAATCCATCCCCAAATCTCAAATCCAGCCCAAATCCCAGATCCAGCCCCAAAATCAGACAAAGTCCAAAATGCAACCCCAGTCCCAAATCCAGCCCCAAATCCAGCCCTGATCCCAAATACAGACCCGGTTCTGAATCCATCCCCAAATCCAGCCCCAAATCCCAAATCCCAAATCCAGCCTCAATCCCAACATTCCAACCCCAATCCCAAATCCAATCCCAGATCCCAAATCCAATATCCAATCCCAGATACAGCCGGAATCCCAAATCCAATCCCAGATCCAGCCCCAAATCCAGCCCCGATCCCGAATCCTGCCCCAATCCCAAATCCTGCCCCAAATCCAGCCCCGATCCCGAATCCTGCCCCAATCCCAAATCCTGCCCCAAATCCTGCCTGATCCCAAATCCAGAGCCAATCCCAGATGCAGATCCAAGTCCCAAACCCTTCCCCGAGTCCCAGCCCCAACCCCAAACTCAGCCCCAGTCTCAGAAACAGAACCAATCCCAAATCCAACACCCAATCCCAAATCCAGAACCAATCCCAAATCCAGCCCAAATCCAACCCCAAACCCAACCCCAATCCCAATCCCAATCCCAAATCCAATCCCAAATCCAGTCCCAAATCCAACCCCAAACCCAACCCCAATCCTAAATCCACCTCAAATCCAATCCCAAACCCAGGCCCAATCCCAAATCCAATCCCAAACCCAAGCCCAATCCTAAATCCACCTCAAATCCAATCCCAAATCCAGCCCCAATCCCAAATCCAATCCCAAATCCCAGTCCCAAATCCAATCCCACATTAATCCCATTTTTATCCCACATTTATCCCATTTTTCCCCCCATTTTTCCCCATTTTTCCCCATTTTCACCCCGATTTTCCCCTGTTTTCCCCCCCAGCCCCACGCGCTCCCTGTGGCCCTTTTATCCCAGAAATTCTTTATTTTTACCCATTTTTACCCATTTTAATCCCATAAATTCCCATTTTTATCCTAGAAATTCCCGATTTTACCCCAGAAATTCCTGATTTTAACCCATTTTCATCCCAGAAATTCCCCAAAATTCCCATTTTTCCCCATTTTTATCCCAGAAATTCCCTATTTTAACCCATTTATATCCCATTTTTATCCCAGAAATTCCCCATTTGTATCCCACTTTTATCCCATTTTTACCTTAGAAATTCCCATTTTATCCCATTTTCATCCCCAAAATCCCCATTTTTCCCCATTTTTCCCCATTTTCTCCCCGATTTTTCCCTGTTTTTCCCCCCCCAGCCCCACGCGCTCCCTGTGGCCCTTTTATCCCAGAAATTCTTTATTTTTACCCATTTTTATCCCAGAAATTCCCCATTTTTACTGATTTTAACCCATTTCCATCCCAGAAATCCCCCAAAATTCCCATTTTTATCCCATTTTTATCCCAAAAATTCCCATTTTCACCCACTTTTATCCCATGAATTCCCCATTTTTACTGATTTTAACCCATTTTCATCCCAGAAATTCCCCAAAATTCCCATTTTTATCCCACATTTATCCCATTTTTATCCCACATTTTTCCCCATTTTTATCCCAGAAATTCCCCATTTTTACTGATTTTAACCCATTTTTATCCCAGAAATTCCCCAAAATCCCCATTTTTCCCCATTTTCACCCCGTGTTTCCCCCCAGCCCCACGCGCTCCCTGTGGCCCTTTTATCCCAGAAATTCTTTATTTTTACCCATTTTTACCCATTTTAATCCCATAAATTCCCATTTTTATCCCAGAAATTCCCTATTTTAGCCCAGAAATTTCCATTTTTATCCCAGAAATTCCCCATTTTTACTGATTTTAACCCATTTCCATCCCAGAAATTCCCCCAAATTCCCATTTTTCCCCATTTTTCCCCATTTTCTCCCCGATTTTCCCCCGTTTTCCCCCCAGCCCCACGCGCTCCCTGTGGCCCTTTTATCCCAGAAATTCTTTATTTTTACCCATTTTTACCCATTTTAATCCCATAAATTCCCATTTTCATCCCAGAAATTCCCCAAAATTCACATTGTTATCCCATTTTTATCCCATTTTTATCCCACATTTATCCCATTTTTATCCCACATTTATCCCATTTTTATGCCAGAAATTCCCCATTTTTACTGATTTTAACCCATTTTTATCCCCAAAATCCCCATTTTTCCCCATTTTTCCCCATTTTCACCCCGATTTTCCCCTGTGTTTTCCCCCCCAGCCCCACGCGCTCCCTGTGGCCCTTTTATCCCAGAAATTCCCCATTTTTACCCATTTTTATCCCAGAAATTCCCCATTTTTACTGATTTTAACCCATTTCCATCCCAGAAATCCCCCAAAATTCCCATTTTATCCCATTTTTATCCCACAAATTCCCATTTTTACCCACTTTTATCCCATGAATTCCCCATTTTTACTGATTTTAACCCATTTCCATCCCAGAAATTCCCCAAAATTCCCATTTTTATCCCACATTTATCCCATTTTTATCCCAGAAATCCCCATTTTTATCCCAAAAATTCCCATTTTCCCCCCAAAATCCCCATTTTTCCCCATTTTTCCCCATTTTCACCCCGAATTTCCCGTTTTTCCCCCCAGCCCCACGCGCTCCCTGTGGCCCTTTTATCCCAGAAATTCTTTATTTTTACCCATTTTTACCCATTTTAATCCCATAAATTCCCATTTTTATCCCAGAAATTCCCTATTTTAGCCCAGAAATTCCTGATTTTAACCCATTTTCATCCCAGAAATCCCCCAAAATTCCCATTTTATCCCATTTTACCCCAAAATTCCCTATTTTATCCCAGAAATTTCCATTTTTATGCCAGAAATTCCCCATTTTTACTGATTTTAACCCATTTTTATCCCAGAAATTCCCCAAAATCCCCATTTTTCCCCATTTTTCCCCATTTTCACCCCGTGTTTCCCCCCAGCCCCACGCGCTCCCTGTGGCCCTTTTATCCCAGAAATTCTTTATTTTCACCCATTTTTATCCCAGAAATTCCCCATTTTTACTGATTTTAACCCATTTCCATCCCAGAAATCCCCCAAAATTCCCATTTTATCCCATTTTTACCCATATTTATCCCAGAAATTCCCCATTTTTACTGGTTTTAACCCATTTTCATCCCAGACATTCCCCATTTTTATCTCATTTTTACATTAGAAATTCCCATTTTATCCCATTTTTATCCCCAAAATTCCCATTTTGACCCCCAAAATTCCCATTTTAACCCATTTCCATCCCAGAAATTCCCCCAAATCCCCATTTTTCCCCATTTTCACCCCGATTTTCCCCCGTTTTTCCCCCCAGCCCCACGCGCTCCCTGTGGCCCTTTTATCCCACAAATTCTTTATTTTTACCCATTTTTACCCATTTAATCCCATAAATTCCCATTTTTATCCTAGAAATTCCCTATTTTAGCCCAGAAATTCCTTATTTTAACCCATTTTCATCCCAGAAATTCCCCAGAATTCCCATTTTATCCCATTTTACCCCAAAATTCCCTATTTTATCCCAGAAATTTCCATTTTTATCCCAGAAATTCCCCATTTTTACTGATTTTAACCCATTTTTATCCCAGAAATTCCCCAAAATCCCCATTTTTCCCCATTTTTCCCCATTTTCACCCCGTGTTTCCCCCCAGCCCCACGCGCTCCCTGTGGCCCTTTTATCCCAGAAATTCCCCATTTTTACCCATTTTTATCCCAGAAATTCCCATTTTCACCCCCAAAATCCCCATTTTTCCCCATTTTTCCCCATTTTTCCCCATTTTCACCCCGATTTTCCCCCGTTTTTCCCCCCAGCCCCACGCGCTCCCTGTGGCCCTTTTATCCCAGAAATTCCCCATTTTTACCCATTTTTCCCCCCAAAATCCCCATTTTTATCCCCGAAATCCCCATTTTTCCCCATTTTGACCCCAAATTTCCCGTTTTCCCCCAGCCCCACGCGCTCGCTGTGGCCCTTTTATCCCAGAAATTCCCCATTTTTACTGATTTTAACCCATTTCCATCCCAGAAATCCCCATTTGAATCCAACTTTTATCCCATTCTTACCTTAGAAATTCCCATTTTTTCCCATTTTTACCCCAGAAATTCCCTATTTTTACCCACTTTTATCCCAGAAATTCCCCATTTTTACTGATTTTATCCCATTTTCATCCCAGAAATTCCCCAAAATTCCCATTGTTATCCCATTTTTATCCCATTTTTATCCCACATTTATCCCATTTTTATCCCAGAAATTCCCCATTTTTACTGATTTTAACCCATTTCCATCCCAGAAATCCCCCAAAATTCCCATTTTTACCCATTTTTACCCATTTTTATCCCAGAAATTCCCCAAAATTCCCATTTTTATCCCACATTTATCCCATTTTTATCCCAGAAATTCCCCATTTTTACTGATTTTAACCCATTTTCATCCCAGAAATTCCCCAAAATTCCCATTTTTATCCCACATTTATCCCATTTTTATCCCAGAAATTCCCCATTTTTACTGATTTTAACCCATTTTTATGCCAGAAATTCCCCCAAATCCCCATTTTTCCCCATTTTTATCCCAGAATTCCCCCTTTGAATCCCACTTTTATCCCATTTTTACCTTAGAAATTCCCATTTTATCCCACTTTTATCCCAGAAATTCTCATTTTTATCCCATTTTTACCCCAAAATTCCCTGTTTTATTCCAGAAATTTCCATTTTTATCCCAGAAATTCCCCATTTTTACTGATTTTAACCCATTTTTATCCCAGAAATTCCCCCAAATTCCCCATTTTTACTGATTTTAACCCATTTTCATCCCAGAAATTCCCCCGAAATCCCCATTTTTCCCCATTTTTCCCCATTTTCACCCCGATTTTCCCGTGTTTCCCCCCAGCCCCACGCGCTCGCTGTGGCGGGCTCTGGGCGCGGAGGCGTCGCTGGCGCCGCGGGTGCTGGAGCTGCTGCAGGAGCGGCTGAGCCGCGAGGGTCCCTGCAGGGAGAGCAAATCCCACCTGGTCCTGCCCGGGGCCGCCCAGCGCGAGGCCTCCGCCCCGGCCCTCGCCGTGAGTATTCCCAAAATATTCACAAAAATATCCCCAAAAATCTCCCCAAAAAATCCCCCAAAAAATTCCCAAAAAATCCCCAAAAAAGTACCCAAAAAACTCCCCAAAAATCCCCAAAAAATCGCCAAAAATTCCCAAAAAATCCCAAAAAAATCCCCCAAAATATTCCCAAAAATCCCCCAAAAAGATCCCCAAAAATTCCACAAAAAATCCCCAAAAAATCCCCAAAAAAATCCCCAAAAGTCCACAAAAATTCCCCTAAAAATCCCCAAAAATCCCCAAAATACTCACAAAAATCCCCAAAAAAATCCCGAAAAATTCCACAAAAATTCCACAAAAATTCCCAAAAAATTCCACAAAAATTCCCCAAAAATCCCCCAAAAACTCCCCAAAAAAATCCCCCAAAAAATTCCCCCCCAAAAAAATCCCCCTAAAATTCCGAAAACAATCCCCAAAAGAGTCCCCAAAAAACTCCCCAAAAAATCCCCCAAAAACTCCCCAAAAAATCCTCAAAAAAATCCCCAAAACTCCCCAAAAAATCCCAAAAAATCCCCAAAAAATCCCCAAAAAATCCCCCAGCGCGAGGCCACCGTCCCGGCCCTCGCCGTGAGTACCCAGAAATAGTCACAAAAATATCCCCAAAAAAAGCTCCCCAAAAATCCCCAAAATATTCACAAAAATACCCAAAAAAATCCCCAAAAATCCCCCAAAAAATCCCCCCAAAATCCCCAAAATATTCACAAAAAATCCTCAAAAAAATCCCAAAAAAATTCCACAAAAATTCCCCAACAATTCCCCAAAAATTCCCAAAAAATCCCCCAAGAACTCCCCAAAAAATCCCCAAAAATATTCCCCAAAAAAGCCCCAAAAAATCCCCCAAAATTCCCCAAAAATTCCCAATAAAAATCCAAAAAAACTCCCCAAAAAACTTCCCCAAAAAACTCCTCAAAAAATCCCCAAAAACTCCCCAAAAAAATCCCAAAAAAACACCCCAAAAAAATCCCCAAAAAAATCCCCAAAAATCCCCAAAAAATCCCCCAAAATTCCCCAAAAACTCCCCAAAAATCCCCAAAAAAATCCCCCCAAAATCCGCAAAAAACTCCCCCAAAACTCCCCAAAAACTCCCCAAAAATCCCCCAAAAAATTCCCCCCAAAAAATCCCCAAAAAAATCCCCAAAAAAATTCCACAAAAAAATCCCCAAAAAATCCCCCAGCGCGAGGCCACCGCCCCGGCACTCGCCGTGAGTATTCCCAAAATAGTCACAAAAATATCCCCAAAAATCTCCCCAAAAATCCCCAAAATATTCACAAAAATCCCCAAAAAATCCCCAAAAAATCCCCAAAAAATCCACAAAAATTCCACAAAAATTCCCAAAAAATTCCACAAAAACTCCCCAAAAAATCCCCCAAAAAATCCCAAAAAAATTCCACAAAAACTCCCCCAAAATCTCCCCAAAACTTCCCCCCAAAAAATCCACCAAAAAAGTCCACAAAAATTCCCCAAAAATTCCCCAAAAAATCCCCAAAAACTCCCCAAAAAACTCCCCACAAACTCCCCAAAAAACTCCCCAAAAAAACTCCCCAAAAATGCCCCCAAAAAATCCCCAAAAATTCCCCAAAAAACTTCACCAAAAAATCCCCCAAAAAACTCCCCAAAAAAATCCCCCAAAAAACTCCCCCAAAAATATCCCCAAAGACTCCTGAAAAAAATCCCCAAAAACTCCCCAAAAAACTCCCCAAAAAATCCCCCAAAAACTCCCCCAAAAAATCCCCAAAAATTCCCAAAAAAATTCCCACAAAATTCCCCAAAAAACTCCCCAAAAACTCCCCAAAAAATCCCCAAAAAAAGTCCCCAAACATCCCCAAAAAACTCCCCAAAAATATCCCGAAAAAAGTCCCCAAAAAATCCCCCAAAATCCCCCAAAAAACTCCCCAAAAAAATCCCCAAAAATCCCCAAAAAATCCCCGAAAAAATCCCCCAAAAAAACTCCCCCAAAAAACTCCCCAAACACTCCTGAAAAAAATCCCCAAAAACTCCCCAAAAAATCCCCCAAAAACTCCCCCAAAAAATCCCCCAAAATTCCCCAAAAAATCCCCAAAAATCCTCAAAAAAATCTCCCCAAAAATCCCCCAAAAACTCGCCAAAAACTCCCCCAAAAATCCCCAAAAAATTCCCCAAAAAATACCCAAAAACTCCCCCAAAACTCCCCAAAAAATTCCCAAAAACTCCCCAAAAAATCAAAAAAAAATCCCCAAAAAACTCCCCAAAAAATTCCCCAAAAAATCACCCCAAAATCCCCCAAAAACTCCCCAAAAAATCCCCAAAAATCCCCCAAAAAACTCCCCCAAAAACTCCCAAAAAAATCCCCAAAAATTCCCCCCCAAGAAAATCCCCAAAAAACTCCCCAAAAATTCCCCAAAAAACTCCCCAAAAAAATCCCCAAACACTCCTGAAAAAAATCCCCAAAAACTCCCCAAAAAACTCCCCAAAAAATCCCCAAAAATATCCCGAAAAAAGTCCCCAAAAAATCCCCCAGCGCGAGGCCACCGCCCCGGCCCTCGCCGTGAGTACCCAGACATATTCACAAAAATCCCCAAAAAAGATTCCACAAAAATCCCACAAAAATTCCCAAAAAAATCCCCAAAAAATCCCCAAAAAAATCCCCCCAAAAATCCCCAAAAAAGTCCCCAAAACACTCCCCAAAAAACTCCCCCAAAATTCCCCAAAAAATTATCCAAAAAACTCCCCAAAAAATCCCCCCCAAAATCCCCAAAAAATTCCACAAAAATTCCACAAAAATTCCCAAAAAATTCCCAAAAAAATCCCCAAAAACCCCCCCAAAAACTCCCCAAAAAATCCCCAAAAAATCCCCCAATATTCCCCAAAAAACTCCCCCCAAAAATCCGCCCAAAAAATCCCCAAAAACTCCCCCAAAAAACTCCACAAAAACTCCCCCAAAAAAATCGCAAAAAAATTCCACAAAAATTCCCCAAAAAAGTCCCCAAAAAATCCCCAAAAAAGTCCCCAAAAAACCCCCCAAAAAATCCCCAAAAAATCCCAAAAAAACTCCCCCAAAAAATCCCCCAAAATTCCCCAAAAAATCCCCAAAAAATGTCCCCAAGAAAATCCCCAAAAAACTCCCCTAAAAATCTTAAAAAAATTCCCCATAAACTCCCCCAAAAACGCCCCAAAAAAATCCCCCAAAATTCCCCAAAAAAATCCCCAAAAACTCCCAAAAAAAATCCCCCAAAATGACCCAAAAAATTCCCCAAAATCTCCCCAAAAAACTCCCCAAAAATCTCCCCAAAAACTCCCCCAAAAAACTCCCCAAAAACTCCCCAAAAAAATCCCCAAAAAAAACCCAAAAAAATCCCCCAAAAAATCTCCAAAAAAACCCCAAAAAATCCCCAAAAAAATCCCCAAAAGTCCCCAAAAAATCCCCAAAAATCCCCAAAAAACTCCCAAGAAATCCCCAAAAAAATCCCCCAAAAAATTCCGCCACAAAAAAATCCCCCCAAAATTCCCAAAACAATCCCCAAAATCCCCCCAAAAAATCCCCCCAAAATCCCAAAAAAACTCCTCAAAAAATCCCCAAAAAACTCCCCAAAAAATCCCCAAACACTCCCCAAAAACTCCCAAAAAAAAATCCCCAAAAACTCCCCAAAAATCCCCCAAAATCCCCCCAAAAAACTCCTCAAAAAAATCCCCAAAAATCCCCCCAAAATATTCCCAAAAATCCCCAAAAAATCCCCAAAAATCCCCAAAATATTCCCAAAGAACGCCCCAAAAAATCCCCAAAAAAATTCCCAAAAAATCCTCAAAAAAATCCCAAAAAAATCCACAAAAATTCCCCAACAATTCCCCAAAAATTCCCAAAAATTCCCAAAAAATCCCCAAAAAATCCCCAAAAAAATCCCCCAAAAAATCCCCAAAAAAATCCCCCAAAAAATCCCCTCAAATTCCCCAAAAAATCCCCAAAAAAGTCCCCAAAAAAAGTCTCCAAAAACTCCCCCAAAAAATCCCCAAAAATCTCCCCAAAAAATCCACAAAAATTCCACAAAAATTCCACAAAAATTCCAAAAAAATTCCCCAAAAAATCCCCCAAAAAATCCCCAAAAACTCCCCAAAAAACTCCCAAAAAATCCCCAAAAAAATCCCCCAAAAAAATCCCCAAAAAATTCCCAAAAAAACTCCCCAAAAAATCCCCCAAAAACTCCCCAAAAATCCCCCAAAAAACTCCCCAAAAAATCCCCAAAAATTCCCCCAAAAATCCCCAAAAAAATCCCCAAAAATCCCCAAAAATTCCCCAAAAAATTCCCAAAAACTCCCCAAAAAATCCCCCAAAAACTCCCCAAAAAATCCCCAAAAACTTCCCCCAAAAATCCCCCAAAACTCCCCAAAAAATTCCCAAAAATTCCCCTAAAAAATGCCAAAAAATTCCCCCAAAACTCCCCAAAATACTCCCCCAAAATTCCCCAAAAAACTCCCCCAAAAAACTCCCCAAAAATCCCCAAAAAATCCCCAAAAATCCCCAAAAAAATCCCCAAAAAACCCCCCAAAAACTCCCCAAAATATTCCCAGGGAATTCCCAAAAATACTCCCCAAAAATTGTGAGGGGAACGCCCCAAAAAATAAAAGAATCCCCTAAAAAATCCCCCCAAAAATCACAAAAAATCCGCACAAAATCCCCCCCAAAATAATTTTAAAAATCCCAAAAAAACTCCCCAAAAAATCCCCCAAAATTCCCCCAAAAATGCCAAGGAATTCCCCCCAAAATCCCCCAAAAATTCCCAAGGAATTCCCAAAAAATTAAAAAAAAATTCCCCCAAAATTCCCAAGGAATTCTCTGAAATATTCCAAGGAATTCCCAAAAAATTCCCCCCAAAAATTCCTAAGGAATTTCCCAAAAAACTCCCCAAAATTTCCCTAGGAATTCCCAAAAAATTAAAAAAATTCCCCCCCAAAATTCCCAAGGAATTCCCAAAAAAAAAATCCCCAAAAATTCCCCCAAAAATTATTTTCGAGGAATTCCCCCAAAATTTCCCAAGGAATTTGCAAAAAATTCCCAAGGAGTTCCCCCAAAAAATCCTTAAGGAATTGGTAAAAAAATTCACAAGGAATTCCCCCCAAAAATTGTGAAATAATTCCCAAGGAATTCCCCCAAAATATTCCAAGGAATTCCCCAGAAATTCTCAGGAAATTCCAAAATAATTCCCAAAGAATTCCCAAAAAATTACCCCAAAATTCCCGAGGAATTCCCCCAAAAATTCCAAAGGAATTAAAAAAAAATTCCCTCAAAATTCCCCAAAAATTCCCTCAAAATTCCCAAGGAATTCCCAAAAAATTAAAAAAAATTCCCCCCCAAATTCCTAAGGAATTCTCTGAAATATTCCAAGGAATTCCCAAAAAATTCCCAAGAAATTTCCAAAAAATTACCACAAAATTCCCAAGGAATTTTCTGAAATATTCCAAGGTGTTCCCAACAAAATTCCCCCAAAATTCCCAAGGAATTCCCCAAAAAAATTCCAAAGGAATTTCCCAAAAAAAATTCCAAAGGAATTCCCCCAAAATTCCCACAAAGATCCCAATGAATTCCCAAAGAAAATCCCCCAAAATTCCTCAAAGATTCCCAAAAAACCCCAATAAATTCCCAAAAAAATCCCCAAAATTTCCCAAGGAATTCCCCCAAAAAATTCCCCCCAAAATTCTCCCAGGGAATTCCCAAAGAAAATCCCCCAAAATTCCCCAAAATATTCCCAAGGAATTCCCAAAAAAGAAAAAAAAAACTCCTCAAAAATTCCCAAGTAATTCCCCAAAAATTGGCAATAAATTCCCCCCCAAAATTCCCAAGGAATTCCCAACAAAATTTCCAAGGAGTTCCCAAAAAATCCCAACAATTTCCCAAGGAATTCCCAAAAATCCCCAGGGAATTCCCAAAAAAATTCTCCCAAAAAATTCCAAAGGAATTAAAAAAAAATTCCCTCAAAATTCCCAAAAAATTCCCTCAAAATTCCCAAAAAATTCCCAAAAAATTAAAAAAAAAAATTCCCCCAAAATTCCCAAGGAATTCACTGAAATATTCCAAGGAATTCCCAAAAAATTCCCCCCAAAAAATTCCTAAGGAATTTCCCAAAAAACTCCCCAAAATTTCCCTAGGAATTCCCAAAAAATTAAAAAAAATTCCCCCCAAAAATTCCCAAGGAATTCCCAAAAAAAAAATCCCCAAAAATTCCTCAAAGATTCTGAAAAAACTCACAATAAATTCCCCCCCAAATTCCCAAGGAATTCCCAAAAAAATCCCCAAAATTTCCCAAGGAATTCCCTCCAAAAATTCCCCCCAAAATTCTCCCAGGGAATTCCCAAAGAAAATCCCCCAAAATTCTCCAAAAACTTCCCAAGGAATTCCCCACAAAATGGCCAAAACAATTCCCAAGGAATTCCCAAAAAAGAAAAAACAACTCCTCAAAAATTCCCAAGTAATTCCCAAAAATTCGCAATAAATTCTCCCCCAAAATTCCCAAGGAATTCCCAACAAAATTTCCCAAGGAATTCCCAAAAAATTCACAATAAATTCCCCCCAAAATTCCCAAGGAATTTCCAAAGAATTCCCAAGAAAATTACCCCCAAGTTCCCAAGGAATTCCCAAAAAATTCCCAAAATTTCCCAAGGAATTCTCAAAAAAATTCCCCCAAAAAAATTCGCCCAAAAATTCCCAATATATTCCCCAGAACATTTCCCAAGGAATTCCAAAAAAATTCCCCCAAAATAGTCCAAGGAATTCCCAAAAAAAAAAAAAAAACCACAAAAAAATCCCAAGGAAGTCCCCAAAAATTCCCACAAAATTCCCAAGGAATTCCCCCAAAATTCCAAAAAAAAATCCCACAAAATTTCTTCATGGGAGAAAATCCCAAATCCATGGGAATTCCAGCAGGGAAAACCCCAAATCCACAGGAATTCCCTCAGGAAAATCCCAAATCCATGGGAATTCCAGCAGGGAAAACCCCAAATCCATGGGAATTCCATCAGGAAAATCCCCAAATCCATGGGAGAAAACCCCAAATCCAAAGAAACTTTATCAGGAAAAATCCGAAATCCATGGAAATTCCCACAGGAAAATCCCCAAATCCATGGGAATTCCCACAGAATAAGCTCCAAATCCGCGGGAATTCCAACAGGAAAACCCCAAATCCACAGGAATTCCAGCAGAAACAAAATCCCCAAATCCATGGGAAAAACCCCCAAATGCACGGAAATTCTAACGGGAAAAACCTCAAACATGTGGGAATTCCCTCACTGAAAACTCCAAATCCACAGGAAAAAACCCAAATCCACAGAAATTCCAGCAGGAAAAGCCCAAATCCTTGGGAGAAAACCCCAAATCCATGGGGAAAAACCCCAAATCCTTGGGAATTTCATCAGGAAAACCCCAAATCCTTGGGGAAAACCCCAAATCCAAAGAAACTTTATCAGGAAAAATCCCAAATCCATGGGAATTCCCACAGAATAAGCTCCAAATCTGCGGGAATTCCAACAGGAAAAACCCCAAATCCACAGGAATTCCAGCAGAAACAAAATCCCCAAATCCATGGGAAAAACCCCCAAATGCACGGAAATTCTAACGGGAAAAACCTCAAACCTGTGGGAATTCCATCACTGAAAACCCGAAATCCACAGGAAAAAAACCCAAATCCACAGAAATTCCAGCAGGAAAAGCCCCAAATCCATGGGAGAAAACCCCAAATCCCTGGGAGAAAACCCCAAATCCTTGGGAGAAAACCCCAAATCCCTGGGAATTCCATCAGGAAAACCCCAAATCCAAGGGAGAAAACCCCAAATCCAAAGAAACTTTATCAGGAAAAATCCCAAATCCATGGAAATTCCCACAGGAAAATCCCCAAATCCACAAAAGGAAACCCCAAATCCTTGGGGAAAACCCCAAATCCATGGGAATTCCATCAGGAAAAACCTCAAATTCACAGAAGGAAACGCCAAATCCTTGGGGAAAAACCCCAACTCCATGGAAATTCCATCAGGAAAACCCCAAATCCAAGGGAGAAAACCCCAAATCCATGGAAATTCCATCAGGAAAACCCCAAATCCAAGGGAGAAAACCCCAAATCCATGGAAATTCCATCAGGAAAAACCCCAAATCCAAAGAAACTTTATCAGGAAAAATCCCAAATCCATGGAAATTCCCACAGGAAAATCCCCAAATCCACAGAAGGAAACCCCAAATCCATGGGGAAAAACCCCAACTCCAAAGAAACTTTATCAGGAAAAATCCCAAATCCACAAAAATTCCAGCAGGAAAATCCCCAAATCCATGGGAGAAAACGCCAAATCCATGGGAGAAAACCCGAAATCTGTGGGAATTCCAGCTGGAAAAGCCCCAAATCCATGGGAATTTCATCAGGAAAAGCCCCAAATCCACTGGAGTTCCATCAGAAAAAAAAGCCCCAAATCCATTGGAATTCCATCACGAAAAGCTCCAAATCCATGGGAGAAAACCCCAAATCCATGGGGAAAAAAATCCAAATCCATGGGGAAAAACCCCAAATCCATGGAAAAAACCCCAAATCCATGGGGAGAAACCCCAAATCCATGGGGAGAAACCCCAAATCCATGGGGAAAAACCCCAAATCCATGGGGAGAAACCCCAAATCCATGGGGAAAGAAACTCCAAATCCATGGGGAAAGAAACCCCAAATCCATGGGGAGAAGCTCCAAATCCATGGGGAGAAACCCCAAATCCATGGGAAAAGCCCCAAATCCATGGGGAAAAACCCCAAATCCATGGGTGTTCCAGCAGGAAAAACCCCAAACCCAAGGCAATTCCATCAGGACAAAACCCCAAATCCGTGGAAGAAACCCCCAAATCCATGGGAATTCCAGCCGCAAAATCCCCAAATTCTTGGGAATTCCAGCTGGAAAAGCCCCAAATCCATGGGAAAAAAACCCCAAATCCCTGGGAGAAAACCCCAAATCCTTGGGAGAAAACCCCAAATCCACGGGAACTCCAGCTGGAAAAGCTCAAAATCCATGGGACAAAACCCCAAATCCATGGGAGAAACCTGGAAGCTTGTTGGAATTCCCTCAGGAAAACCCACAAATCCATGGGAGAAAACCCCAAATCCTTGGGAATTCCAACAGGGAAAACCCCAAATCCATGGAAGGAAACCCCAAATCCTTGGGAGAAACTCCCAAATCTGTGGGAATTTCAGCAGAAAAAAACCCCAATCCACAGGAATTCCAGCAGAAAAAAAACCCCAAATCCATGGGGATTCCAGCAGAAAAAACCCCAAATCCATGGGAATTTCAGTAGAAAATGCCCCAAATCCATGGGGAAAAAACCCCAAATAATCCATGGCAATTTCCTCAGGAAAAGCCCCAAATCCTTGGGAGAAAACCCCAAATCCAAGGGAGAAAACCCCAAATCCATGGGAATTCCAGCTGGAAAAGCTCAAAATCCATGGGACAAAATCCCAAATCTGTGGGAGAAACTTGGAAGTTTGTAGGAATTCCCTCAGGAAAACCCACAAATCCATGGGAGAAAACCCCAAATCCTTGGGAATTCCAACAGGGAAAACCCCAAATCCATGGAAGGAAACCCCAAATCCTTGGGAGAAACTCCCAAATCTGTGGGAATTTCAGCAGAAAAAAAACCCAAATCCATGGGGATTCCAGCAGAAAAAACCCCAAATCCATGGGAATTTCAGTAGAAAATGCCCCAAATCCATGGGGAAAAAACCCCAAATAATCCATGGCAATTTCCTCAGGAAAAGCCCCAAATCCTTGGGAGAAAACCCCAAATCCTTGGGAGAAAACCCCAAATCCCTGGGAATTTGATCAGGAAAAACCCCAAATCCACGGGAGAAAACCTGAAATCCGTGGGAATTCCATCAGAAAAAAACCCAAATCCATTGGAGGAAACCCCAAATCCATGGGAGAAAACCCCAAATCCGTGGGAATTCCAGCTGGAAAAGCCCCAAATCCGTGGGAATTCCATCAGGAAAAACCCCAAATCCGTGGGAGAAAACCCCAAATCCATGGGGGAAACTCCCAAATCCATGGGAATTTTAACAGGAAAAACCCCAAATCCGCGGGGAAAACCGCAAAATCCCTAAATTGGAGACCCAAAATTTGGGGGGGGGGGAATCCCAAAATTAGGAGGAAACCCCAAAATTAGGGTGGGACCCCAAAAACCGGGGGGATACAAAAATTTGGTGAGGACCCCAAAAACTGGAGGGGATCCCAAAATTGGGACACCCCCCCCCCAAAATGGGAGTGGGACCCCAAAATTCAGGGGGACCCCAAATTTTGCCCCAAAAATTACACGGGGACCCCAAAAGTGGAAGTGGAAATCTTAAAACGGGGGGAGTCTCAATATTTGGGGGGACCCCAAAATTGGGAGGGGGGCCCCAAAATTAGGAAGAGACCCTAAAATTAGGGGAGACCCCAAAATTGGGACCCGAAATTTCAGAGCGGTACCCCCAAATTAGGGGGAAATTCCAAAATTCAGGCCCCAAAATTTTGGGCCGACCTCAAAATTTGGGGGGGGAATCCCAAAATTGGGGAGGGGGAGAAATCCTAAAATGGGGGGGAGACCCCAAAAATGGGAGAGGGGGGACCCCAAAAAGCGAGAGGGGAGGGACCCCCAAAATCCAGGGGGTTCCCCAAAAAGGGGAGGGGTCCCGAAATAGGGTGAGGGTCCCCCAAACCCCGGGGGTGCCCCCCAAAACCCGAAGGGTCCCCCAAAAAAGGATCCCCGAAAAAGGGGAACCCTAAAAAAAACTCCGTGAGGGGTTAGCCCGGCGGGGTGACGGGACATCAATCCCGTGTTTCCCGGAGTTTTTCCGCCGCTCACGTCCCGCGGGTTCCCGGTTTTATTTCAGGGAGCGATCCTGAGTGAACCCTTTGGATCTGCTCTGAAAGCCCCAAACCCATTGGAGAAAACCCCAAATCCGTGGGGGAAAACCCCAAATCCATGGGAGGAAACCCCCACGGCTCGGTCTCTCCGTGAGGGCTTAACCCGGCGGGGTGACGGGACATCGATCCCGTTTTTCCCGGAGTTTTTCCGGCCGTTCATTTCCCAGGGGGTTCCCGGTTTTATTTCAGGGAGCGATCCTGAGTGAACCTTTTGGATCTGCTCTGAAAGCCCCAAATCCATGGGGGAAAGCCCCAAATCCATGGGAAAAATCCCCAAATCCGTGGGAGGAAACCCCCACTGCTCGGTCTCTCCGTGAGGGGTTAACCCGGCGGGGTGACGGGACACCGGTCCCGTTTTTCCCGGAGTTTTTCGGCCGCTCACGTCCCGCGGGTTCCCGCTTTTATTTCAGGGAGCGATCCTGAGTGAACCCTTTGGATCTGCTCTGAAAGCCCCAAATCCGTGGGGGAAAGCCCCAAATCCATGGGAAAAATCCCCAAATCCGTGGCAGAAAACCCCCACTGCTCGGTCTCTCCGTGAGGGGTTAACCCGGCGGGGTGACGGGACACCGGTCCCGTTTTTCCCGGAGTTTTTCCGCCGCTCACGTCCCGCGGGTTCCCGCTTTCCCCGGCAGGCCACGCTGGCCCTGGATGAGCTCATGTCTGTGCCGGAGGCGGCGGCCGCGGTGCTGGAGCGATTCCCGGCGCTCTTCCCGGTGCTGCTGCTGCGCCTCGGCTGCACCCTGGGCGTGCGGCTGCCGCGGGCCCTGCAGGGCCGGGACAGGGCCGGCCTGCAGCCCTGCAGGTGCGAAATGGGGGGAAAATGGGGAGAAATGGGGAAAAAAATGGGGATTCTGTGGGGAAAAGTGGGGATTCCCTGAGGGTGCGGCTGCCGCGGGCCCTGCAGGGCCGGGACAGGGCCGGCCTGCAGCCCTGCAGGTGCGGAATGGGGGGGAAATGGGGAATTAATGAGGGAAAAGTGGGAATTTTGTGGGGATTCCGTGGAGAAAAGTGGGGATTTTGTGGGGGAAAGTGGGGATTCTGTGGGGAAAAGGGGGAGAAAGTGGGGATTCTCTGAGGGTGCGGCTGCCGCGGGCCCTGCAGGGCCCAGACAGGGTTGGCCTGCAGCCCTGCAGATGCGAAATGGGGAAAAATGGGGGAAAATGGGAATTTTGTGAGGGAAAGTGGAAATTTTGTGGGGAAAAGTGGGGATTCTATGGGGAAAAGTGGGGATTCCCTGGGCGTGCGGCAGCCGTGGGCCCTGCAGGGGCGGGACAGGGCTGGTCTGCAGCCCTGCAGGTGCGAAATGGGGAAAAGTGGGGGAAAATGGGAATTTTGTGAGGAAAAGTGGGAAATTTTGTGGGAAAAAGTGATGATTTTGTGGGGATTCCCCGCGGAAGAGGGGAAAAAAATGGGAATTAATGAGGGAAAAGTGGGGGAAAAGTGGGGATTCCCTGAGGCAGTGGCTGCCTCGGGCCCTGCAGGGACAGGACGGGGCCGCCCTGCAGCCCTGCATGTGGGGAATGGGGGAAAATTGGGAATCAGTGAGGGAAAAGTGGAGATTCCCTGGGCAAAAGTGGCAGTTTTGTGGGGAAAAGGGGGGATTCTGTTGGGAAAAGTGAGGGAAAAGTGGGGGAAAGAGGGGATTCCCTGGGGAAAAGTTGGGATTCCCTGAGGGTGCAGCTGCCCAGAGCCCTGCAGGGACGGGACATGGGCGCCCTGCAGCCCTGCAAGTGGGGAAAAAACGGGGATTTTCTGAGGAAAAGTGGGGATTTTGTGGGGAAAAGTGGGAATTTTGTGGGAAAAAAGTGGGGATTTTGTGGGGGAAAAGTGGGAAAATGTGGGGATTTTGTGGGGAAAAGTGAGAAAATGTGGGGATTTTGTGGGGAAAAGTTGGAATTCCCAAGGAAAAAATTGGGGATTTGATGGGGGAGAGCAGGAATTCCCTAGGAGAAAGTGGAAACTCCCCGGGGAAAAGTGGGAATTCCCTGGGCAAAAGTGGAGAAAAGTGAGGGAAAAGTGGGGATTTTGAGGGGAAAAGAGGGGATTCCCTGGGGAAAAGTGAGGATTCCCTGGGTGTGCGGCTGCCCCGGGCCCTGCAGGGACGGGACATGGGCGCCCTGCAGGTGCGAAAAAATGGGGGAAAGTGGGGATTTTGTGAGGATTTTGTGGGGAAAGATGGGAGAAAAGGAGGAATTCACTGAGGAAAAGTGAGAATTTGTGGGGAAAAGTGAGGAAATGGTGGGAATTCTATGGAGGATTCTGTGAGGGAAGACAGGAATTCCCTGAGGGGAAGTGGGGAGAAGTGGGAATTTTGTGGGGGAAAGTGGGAATTCTGTGGGGGGAAAGTGGGAATTCCCTGGGAAAAAGGGGGTATTCTGTGGGGAAAAGTGGGGATTCTGTGGGGAAAAGTGGGGAAAATAGGGGAATTCCCTGGGGAAAAGTGGAATTCCCTGAGGGTATGGCTGCCGCGGGCCCTGCAGGGCCGGGGCAGGGCCAGCCTGCACCCCTGCAGGTGGGGAAATGGGGGAATTTCCGTAGAGTAAAGAGGGGAAAAGTGTGAATTCTGATGGGAATTCCTTGGGAAAAAAGGTGGGAATTCCATGGGGAATGACCTGGAATTCTATGGGGAAAAGGTGGGAATTCCCTGGGGAAAGTTGGGGAACAGTGGAAATTCTGTGGGGGAAAGTGGGAATTCCCTGGGGAAAGGGTGTGAATTTTGTGGGAAAAAGTGGGAATTCTGCAGGGGAAATTCTGTGGGGAAAGGCAGGTATTCTGTGGGGAAAAATGGGAATTCCCTGGGGAAAGCGTGGGAATTTTTGTGGGGATTCCATGGTGAAAAGTGGGGATTCTATGGGGAAAAGGCGGGGGAAGTGTGGAAAAGTGGGGATTTCATGCGGAAAAGTGGGGAAAACTGGGAATTCCATGGGGAAAAAGGGTGGGAATTCCATGGGGGAAAGAGCAGGAATTCTGTGAAAATTCCTTGGGGAAAAAGTGAGGGTTCCATGGGAATTCTGTGGGAAAAGGTGAGAATTCTGTGAGAATTCCTTGGGAAAGCATGGGAATTCTGTGGGAGAAGGTGGGAATTCTATGGGAAATTCCATGGGAAAAGGGAGTTTAGGGGGGAAACGGGGTGGGAGGATGGGGTTTGTGAGATTGATGGGAATTACGGGATGAGATTGATGGGATTTATGGGATTTACGGGATTTTTGGGAGGGAATGGATGGCATTGATGGGATTTATGGGATGGGATTGATGGGGTTTATGGGATAGGATAATGGGATAATGGGATGGGATCTATGGGAGGGATGAGATAATGGAATTTATAGGATTTATGGGGTGGGATAATGGGATAACGGGCTGGGATTTATAGGATTTATGGGATAATGGGATGGGGTGGGATGGGATCCATGGGATGGGATTTGTTGGATTTATGGATTTATGGGATGGGATAATGGAATAATGGGGTGGGGTGGGATGGGCTGGGATGTTGGAGCAGATTCCCCAGAAGAAGGAGGAGTTGGGGAGTGAATTCCAGGGAAATGGGGGCTGCCCCATCCCTGGAATTGTCCCATGGAAAAACTGGGAATGGGCTGATCCCAAAAGTCCCTCCATCCCAAACCAGCCCAGATTTCCATGGGCATCCCTGGAAATGTCCCATGGGAATGGGACCATCCTTAAATCCCCTCCCTTCCCACCCCATTCCCACATTCCAGGATTTCCCAAACCCGACAGAACCCAAGCTCTCCTTAATTAGACCTTAATTAATCCCAGAGGCTCCGAGGCCTCTCCACCACTCTAGGATTTTTTTTTCCCCGGAATTTTCCCATTCCCATTCCTTGTCCCGCTTCTTCCCGGGGCATCCAAAACAGGGAAAGCTCCACCAGCATCTTTCCACCTCCTCTGGGAGACTTTTTTGGGAAAACTCCCGGATTTTCCATCGGGAATCCATCCTTGGGCGTCTTCCTTGGGTTTTCCTGGATCCTTTGGAATCACGGAGTGGCCGAGGTTGGAAAACCTCTGGGATGATCCCATCCCATCCAACCATGAATCCAAGGACGCTCCAGATGCCAGGGAATGTTTTCCAGGGCGATCCCCGTGTTTGGGATCCGTTTTCCATCGTTATTCCCAAATTTCCAGCATTCCGGAGGCGGCCCTGGAATCCTTGGGGTTCTCCCACTCCCCCCACAAACCCCGGGGGAACGGGACAAATCCCGATGGGGAAAGCCGGGACGGCGGCTCCGAGGGGCAATCCCGAATCCCGGATTCCCTTCGTGTGTGGGATCCCCGTTCCGACAGCCGGGATTTATCCCTGGCTCCCCTTGCCAGTGTTTTGACGGGATAACGGATCTGTTCCAGATGTTGCTCGGCGGCAGAACAGTCCCAGCCCTATAAATCCTTCGTTCCGTGAAAAAATATTTCCCTCAAGTAGCTCCGGAGTTTTTCCCTTCCCTTTTTTTTTGTCTTGGATCCGGTTCCCGGTGCGCTGGGATGGCTCCAGCTCCAGCGTTCCCCAGGCATGGGATTCCCTTGGGATGTCCTGGATGGAGCCAGAGCCAGTCCTGAATCCAATCCCAAATCCAGTCCCAAATTCAGTTCTGAATCCAATCCCAAACCCAAACCTGAATCCAGTCCTAAACTCAGCCAGAATCCAATTCCAGATCCAATCCCAAACCCAGTCGCAAACCCAATCCCAAATCCAATCCCAAATCCAATTCCAAACCCAAATCCACTCCCAAATGCAATTCCAGATCCAATCCCAAATCCAGTCTGAATCCAATCCTAGATCCAATTCCAAATCTAATCCTAAATCCAAGTCCAAATCCAATACCAAATCCAATCCCAAACCCAATCCCAGATCCAGTCCTAAACTCAGTCAGAATCCAATTTCAGATCCAATTCCAGATCCAGTCCCAAATCCACCCCAGATCCAATCCTGAATCCATTCCTAAATCCAATCTCAAACTCAATCCCAAATCCAGTCACAAGCCCAATCAAAATCCAATCCCAAACCCAATCCCAATCCAAACTCCAGTCCCATATCCAGTCCCAAATCCAATCAAAATCCAATACCAGATCCAGTCCCAAACGCAATCCCAAATCCATTCCTGAATCCAATCCCAAATCCAACCCCAGATCCAATCCCAAACCTAAATCCAGTCCTGAATCCAAACTCAATCCCAAATCCAACCCCAGATCCAGTCTGAATCCAATCCCAAATCCAATCCCAAATCCCATCCCAGATCCAATCCCAAACCCAATCCTAAATCTAACTGCAAATCCGATCCGAAATCCAGCTCCAGATCCAGTCCTGAATCCAATCCCAAATCCACCCCAGATCCAATCCCAAACCCAGTCACAAACCCAATCCTGAATTCAATCCTAAATCCTACCGCAAACCCAAATCCAATCCTGAATCCAAAACCAATCCCAAATCCAATCTCAAACCTGATCCCAAGTCCAATCCCAAACCCGATCCCAAACTGAATCTGAATCCAACCCCAGATCCATTTCCAGACCCAATCTTGAACCCAATCCCAAATCCAATCCCAGATCCAATTCCAGATCCAATCCCAAATCGAATCCCAATCCCACACCAAATCCCCAATCCAATCCCAAACCCAGTCCCAAATCCATGCCCAGATCCAATCCCAAATCCAATCCCAAAGTGAATCTGAATTGAATCCCAGATCCAATTCCAGACCCAATCCCAAATCTAATCACAATCCCAAATCCAATCCTGAATCCAATCCCAATCCCAATCCCGATCCCAAACTGAATCTGAATCCAATCCCAGATCCAATTCCAGATCCAATCTTGAACCCAATCCTAAATCAAATCGCAAATCCAATCCCAAGTCCAGTCCCAAATCCAACCCCAGATCCAATCCCAAACCCAGTCCCAAAGCCAATCCCAAATCCAACCCCAATCCCAATCACAAATCCAATCCCTCATCCAATCTCAAACCCAAATCCAATCCTGTACCCAATCCCCGATCCAACCCCAGATCCAATCCCAAATCCAACCCCAAACCCAATCCCAAACTGAATGTGAATCCAACCCCAGATCCAATCCCAAATCCAATCTTGAACCCAATCTCAAATCCAGCCCCAGATCCCATCCCGATCCCGATCCCAATCCCAAACCCAATCCCAATCCCAATCCCAAATCCAATCGCAAACCCAAATCCAATCCTGAATCCAATCCCAAATTGAATCTGAATCCAATCCCAGAAACAATTCCAGACCAGTCTTGAACCCGATCCCAAATCCAACCCCAGATCCAATCCCAAATCCAATCTTGAATCCAAAACCAATCCCAAATCCAATGCCAGATCCAACCCCAAACCCAATCCCAAACTGAATCTGATTCAAACTCCAGATCCAATTCTAGACCCAATCTTGAACCCAATCCCAAATCCAATTGCAATCCCGAATCCAATCCTGAATCCTATCCCAAATCCAATCCCAAATCCAATCTCAAACAGAATCTGAATCCAACCCCTGATCCAATTCCAGACCCAATCTTGAACCCAATCCCAAATCAAGCCCCAGACCCATCCCAAATCCATTCCTGAATCCAATCCCAAATCCACCCCCAGATCCAATCCCAAATCCAATCACAAACCCAAATCCAATCCTGAATCCAATCCCAGACCCAATCCCAAACTGAATCTTAATCCAATCCCAGATCCAATCGCAAACCCAAATCCAATCCTGAATCCAATCCCAATCCCAAATCCAATATCCAATCCCAAATCCAATTCCAGATCCAACCCCAGATCCAATCCCAAATCCAATACCAAACCCAAATCCAATCCTGAATCTAATCCCGATCCCGATCCAATCCCAAACTGAATCTGAATGCAATCCCAGATCCAATTCCACATCCTATCTTGAACCCAATCCCAAATCCAATCCCAGATCCAATTCCAGATCCAATCCCAAATCGAATCCCAATCCCACACCAAATCCCCAATCCAATCCCAAACCCAGTCCCAAATCCATGCCCAGATCCAATCCCAAACTGAATCTGAATCAAACTCCAGATCCAATTCTAGACCCAATCTTGAACCCAATCCCAAATCCAATTTCAGATCCAATCCCAAATCCAATTGCAATCCCGAATCCAATCCTGAATCCAATCCCAAATCCAATCCCAAACAGAATGTGAATCCAACCCCAGATCCAATTCCAGACCCAATCTTGAACCCAATCCCAAATCCAGCCCCAGACCCATCCCAAATCCAATCCTGAATCCAATCCCAAATCCACCCCCAGATCCAATCCCAAATCCAATCACAAACCCAACCGCAAACCCAAATCCAATCCTGAATCCAAATCCAATCCCAGACCCAATCCCAAACTGAATCTGAATCCAATCCCAGATCCAATTCCACATCCAATCCCAAATCCAATCCCAAATCCAATTCCAAACCCAATCCCGAACTGAATCTTAATCCAATCCCAGATCCAATCGCAAACCCAAATCCAATCCCAATCCCAAATCCAATATCCAATCCCAAATCCAATTCCAGATCCAACCCCAGATCCAATCCCAAATCCAATACCAAACCCAAATCCAATCCTGAATCTAATCCCGATCCCAATCCAGTCCCAAACTGAATCTGAATGCAATCCCAGATCCAATTCCACATCCAATCTTGAACCCAATCCCAAATCCAATCCCAAATCTAATCACAATTCCCAATCCGATCCTGAATCCAATCTCAATCCCAAATCCAATCCCAGATCCAATCCCAAATCTAATCACAATCCCAAATCCAATCCTGACTCCATATCAAATCCCAAATCCAACCCCAGATTGAATCCCAAACCCAATCCCAAACTGAATCCGAATCCAAGCCCTGATCCAATTCCAGACCCAGTCTTGAGCCCGATCCCAAATCCAGCCCCAGATCCCGCCCAATCCCAAACTCCCAAACTCAATCCCGACCCCAATCCCGATTTCCCAGCTGTGCGGTGCAGACGCTGCGGGCGATGCTGGCGCGCGCCGGGAACGACGACGTCGTGCAGGAGGTGGGGAGCGCCGGGGGCTGGGAGCTGATGGAAATTCCCGAGCGGCACCACGACGGAATCGCCCTCCTGGCCAGGTGGGGAATCCTGGGGGAGATTCATTCCCAGGGAATTCCGGGGGTTTGGGGTGGGGTGGGGTCACTTTGCACCCGGGAGTGTGGAGGGGTGGGGGCGGCTGGAGATGGAAGTTGGTCCTGCTGTGGAATTCCTGGTGTTGATCCCAGTATGGAATTCCCGGTGTCACCCATCCCAAAATGGGATTGCTGGTGTCTCTGATCCCAAAATGGGATTCCCGGTGTCTCCAATCCCACTATGGGATTCCCAGTGTCTCTGATCCCAAAACAGGATTCTCAGTGTCTCCAACCCCAGTATGGAATTCCCAGTGTCTCCAATCCCAAAATGGGATTCCTGGTGTCACTTATCTCAAAATGGAATTCCTGGTGTCTCCAATCCCAGTATGGAATTCCCAGTGTCTCCGATCCCAAAATGGGATTCCTGGTGTCTCCAACCCCAGTATGGAATTCCCAGTGTCTCTGATTCCAAAATGGAATTCCCAGTGTCTGTGATCCCAAAACAGGATTCTCAGTGTCTCCAACCCCAGTATGGAATTCCCAGTGTCACCCATCCCAAAATGGGATTCCCCATGTCATTGATCCCACTATGGAATTCCCAGTGTCACCCATCCCAAAATGGGATTCCCCATGTCATTGATCCCACTATGGAATTCCCAGTGTCACCCATCCCAAAATGGGATTCCCAGTGTCACCCATCAAATGGGATTCCCGGTGTCTCCAATCCCAGTATGGAATTCCTAGTGTCCTCCTTCCCAGTATGGAATTCCCAGTGTCTGTGATCCCAAAATGGGATTCCTGGTGTCTCCAACCCCAGTATGGAATTCCCAGTGTCACTGATCCCAGTATGGAATTCCCAGTGTCACCCATCCCAAAATGGGATTCCCCATGTCATTGATCCCACTATGGGATTCCCCATGTCATTGATCCCAGTATGGGATTCCCAGTGTCACCCATTCCAAAATGGGATTCCCAGTATCTCACATCCCAGTATGGAATTCCCAGTGTCACCCATCAAATGGGATTCCCGGTGTCTCCAATCCCAGTATGGAATTCCTAGTGTCCTCCTTCCCAGTATGGAATTCCCAGTGTCTCTGATCCCAAAATGGGATTCCCAGTGTCTCCAATCCCAGTATGGAATTCCCAGTGTCTCCGATCCCAGTATGGATTTCCCAGTGTCTCTGATCCCAAAATGGGATTCCTGGTGTCTCCAATCCCACTGTGGAATTCCCAGAGTCTCCAATCCCAGTGTGGAATTCCCAGTGTGTCTGATCCCAGTATGGAATTCCCAGTGTCTCCCATCCCAAAACTGGATGCCCAGTGTCTCCAATCCCAGTATGGAACTCCCCGTGTCTCCAACCCCAGTATGGAATTCCCAGTGTCATTGAATCCTGTATGAAATTCCCAGTGTCTCCAATCCCAGTATGGAATTCCCAGTGTCTCCCATCCCAGTATGGAATTCCCAGTCTCTCTGATCCCAGTGTGGAATTCCCAGTGTCACCCATCCCAAAATGGTATTCCCGGTGTCTCCAATCCCAAAATGGAACTCCCAGTGTCTCCAATCCCAGTATGGAATTCCCAGTGTGTCTGATCCCAGTATGGAATTCCCAGTGTCACTGATCCCAGTATGGAATTTCCAGTGTCTCCAATCCCAGTATGGAATTCCCAGATTCTCCAGTCCCAGTATGGAATTCCTGGTGTCTCCAATCCCAGTATGGGATTCCCAGTTTCACCCATCCCAAAATGGCATTCCCAGATTCTCCAACCCCAGTATGGAATTCCCAGTGTCATTGATCCCAAAATGGGATTCCTGGTGTCTCTGATCCCAGTATGGAACTCCCAGACTCCCCAATCCCAGTATGGAATTCCCAGTGTCACCCATCCCAGTATGGAATTCCCAGACTCTCTAATCCCAGCATGGAATTCCCAGATTCTCCAATCCCAGTATGGGATTCCCAGTGTCTCCCATCCCAGTATAGAATTCCCAGACTCTCCAATCCCAGTATGGAATTCCCAGTGTCACTGATCCCAGTAGGGAACTCCCAGAGTCTCCAATCCCAGTATGGAATTCCCAGTGTCACCCATCCCAAAATGGGATTCCCCATGTCATTGATCCCACTATGGGATTCCCAGCGTCTCTGATCCCAGTATGGGATTCCCAGTGTCACCCATTCCAAAATGGGATTCCCAGTATCTCACATCCCAGTATGGAATTCCCAGTGTCACCCATCAAATGGGATTCCCGGTGTCTCCAATCCCAGTATGGAATTCCTAGTGTCCTCCTTCCCAGTGTGGAATTCCCAGTGTCTCCCATCCCAAAATGGGATTCCTGGTGTCTCCAACCCCAGTATGGAATTCCCAGTGTCACCCATCCCAAAATGGTATTCCCAGTGTCTCCAATCCCGAAATGGAACTCCCAGTGTCTCCAATCCCAGTATGGAATTCCTAGTGTGTCTGATCCCAGTATGGAATTCCCAGAGTCTCCAATCCCAGTATGGAATTCCCAGATTCTCCAGTCCCAGTATGGAATTCCTCGTGTCTCCAATCCCAGTATGGGATTCCCAGTTTCACCCATCCCAAAATGGCACTCCCAGATTCTCCAATGCCAGTATGGAATTCCCAGTGTCTGTGATCCCAAAATGGGATTCCTGGTGTCTCCAACCCCAGTATGGAATTCCCAGTGTCTGTGATCCCAAAATGGGATTCCTGGTGTCTCCAACCCCAGTATGGAATTCCCAGTGTCACTGATCCCAGTATGGAATTCCCAGTGTCTCCCATCCCAGTATGGAATTCCCAGTGTCACTGATCCCAGTGTGGAATTCCCAGTGTCTCCCATCCCAGTATGGAATTCCCAGTCTCTCTGATCCCAGTATGGAATTCCCAGTGTCACCCATCCCAAAATGGTATTCCCGGTGTCTCCAATCCCAAAATGGAACTCCCAGTGTCTCCAATCCCAGTATGGAATTCCTAGTGTGTCTGATCCCAGTATGGAATTCCCAGAGTCTCCAATCCCAGTATGGAATTCCTGGTGTCTCCAACCCCAGTATGGAATTCCCAGTCTCTCTGATCCCAGTGTGGAATTCCCAGTGTCACTTATCCCAAAATGGAATTCCCAGTGTCTCAAATCCCAGTATGGAATTCCCAGTGTCTGTGATCCCAAAATGGGATTCCTGGTGTCTCCAACCCCAGTATGGAATTCCCAGTGTCACCCATCCCAAAATGGGATTCCCCATGTCATTGATCCCACTATGGAATTCCCAGTGTCTCTGATCCCAGTATGGGATTCCCAGTGTCACCCATTCCAAAATGGGATTCCCAGTATCTCACATCCCAGTATGGAATTCCTAGTGTCCTCCTTCCCAGTATGGAATTCCCAGTGTCTGTGATCCCAAAATGGGATTCCTGGTGTCTCCAATCCCAGTATGGAATTCCCAGTGTCACCCATCCCAAAATGGTATTCCCGGTGTCTCCAATCCCAAAATGGAACTCCCAGTGTCTCCAATCCCAGTATGGAATTCCTAGTGTGTCTGATCCCAGTATGGAATTCCCAGTGTCACCCATCCCAAAACTGGATGCCCAGTGTCTCCAATCCCAGTATGGAACTCCCCGTGTGTCCAACCCCAGTATGGAATTCCCAGTGTCATTGAATCCTGTATGGAATTCCCAGTGTCTCCAATCCCAGTATGGAACTCCCCGTGTCTCCAACCCCAGTATGGAATTCCCAGTGTCACTGATCCCAGTATGGAATTCCCAGTGTCTCCAATCCCAGTATGGAATTCCCAGTGTCACTGATCCCAGTATGGAATTCCCAGTGTCTCCCATCCCAGTATGCAATTCCCAGTCTCTCTGATCCCAGTGTGGAATTCCCAGTGTCACCCATCCCAAAGTGGTATTCCCGGTGTCTCCAATCCCAGTATGGAATTCCCAGTGTCTGTGATCCCAAAATGGGATTCCCGGTGTCTCCAACCCCACTATGGAATTCCCAGTCTCTCTGATCCCAGTATGGGATTCCCAGTGTCACCCATTCCAAAATGGGATTCCCAGTATCTCACATCCCAGTATGGGATTCCTAGTGTCCTCCTTCCCAGTGTGGAACTCCCAGTGTCTCTGATCCCAGTGTGGAATTCCCAGTGTCACCCATTCCAAAATGGTATTCCCGGTGTCTCCAATCCCAAAATGGAACTCCCAGTGTCTCCAGTCCCAGTATGGAATTCCCAGTGTGTCTGATCCCAGTATGGAATTTCCAGTGTCACCCATCCCAAAATGGTATTCCCGGTGTCTCCAATCCCAGTATGGAACTCCCCGTGTCTCCAACCCCAGTATGGAATTCCCAGTGTCTCCAATCCCAGTATGGAATTCCCAGTGCCTCCAATCCCAGTATGGAATTTCCAGTGTCACTGAATCCTGTATGGAATTCCCAGTGTCTCCAACCCCAGTATGGAATTCCCAGTGTCATTGAATCCTGTATGGAATTCCCAGTGTCTCCAATCCCAGTATGGAATTCCCAGTGTCACTGATCCCAGTATGGAATTCCCAGTGTCTCCCATCCCAAAATGGGATTCCCCATGTCATTGATCCCAGTATGGGATTCCCAGTGTCACCCATTCCAAAATGGGATTCCCAGTATCTCACATCCCAGTATGGAATTCCCAGTGTCACCCATCAAATGGGATTCCTGGTGTCTCCAATTCCAGTATGGAATTCCTAGTGTCCTCCTTCCCAGTGTGGAATTCCCAGTGTCTCTGATCCCAAAATGGGATTCCTGGTGTCTCCAACCCCAGTATGGAACTCCCAGTGTCACCCATCCCAAAATGGGATTCCTGGTGTCTCCAATCCCGAAATGGAACTCCCAGTGTCTCCAATCCCAGTATGGAATTCCTAGTGTGTCTGATCCCAGTATGGAATTCCCAGAGTCTCCAATCCCAGTATGGAATTCCCAGATTCTCCAGTCCCAGTATGGAATTCCTGGTGTCTCCAATCCCAGTATGGGATTCCCAGTTTCACCCATCCCAAAATGGCATTCCCAGATTCTCCAATCCCAGTATGGAATTCCCAGTGTCATTGATCCCAAAATGGGATTCCTGGTGCCTCCAACCCCAGTATGGAATTCCCAGTATCTCTGATCCCAGTATGGAATTCCCAGTGTCACTGATCCCAGTATGGAATTCCCAGTGTCACCCATCCCAAAATGGGATTCCCCATGTCATTGATCCCACTATGGGATTCCCAGCGTCTCTGATCCCAGTATGGGATTCCCAGTGTCACCCATTCCAAAATGGGATTCCCAGTATCTCACATCCCAGTATGGAATTCCCAGTGTCACCCATCAAATGGGATTCCCGGTGTCTCCAATCCCAGTATGGAATTCCTAGTGTCCTCCTTCCCAGTAAGGAATTCCCAGTGTCTCTGATCCCAAAATGGGATTCCTGGTGTCTCCAACCCCAGTATGGAATTCCCAGAGTCTCCAACCCCAGTATGGAATTCCCAGTGTCTCTGATCCCAAAATGGGATTCCCGGTGTCTCCAATCCCACTGTGGAATTCCCAGAGTCTCCAATCCCAGTGTGGAATTCCCAGTGTCTCTGATCCCAGTGTGGAATTCCCGGTGTCTGTGATCCCAGCGCGGAATTCCCAGAGTCTCCGATCCCACAATTTCCCACCCATCCCGTGTTTCCCAAAGGTCCCCATAGACAACTCCTCCCTTTTCCTGCTGAATCCCTGGAATTCCTGGGTTATCCTGGTGCACCCCATCCCATCATTTGGGAATTATGGGAAAAAAATCCCAAAATATTTGGGAATAACTGGGATTGGGATTATCCAACTTGTGGGGAGCTCATCCCAAAGAAAACCCGGATGGGGTGTCCGGGATATTCCAGATCTTTCCCTGTGGGTCAGTCCCGGTTTTCCGTGCTGGGTGCAGTCCTGCCTGGGGACAGGGATTCCCGGGATTCCCGGGATTCCTGGGATTCCCAGGATTCTCGGGATTCCGAGGATTCCTGGGATTGGTGTTCCCCCAGGGCGATGGCTCGGCTCTGCGGGCCCCGGCTGCCGCCCATCGTCCGGAGCCTCATCCCGGTGCTGGGGAGCGCCTTGGAATGCCAGAGGGTGACCAGCAGCGCCTTCCT